>LR990121.1:18300728-18625728 GCA_905147225.2 Euproctis similis
CTGATTCAATTGGGCTAATTAATCTTTTTTTATAGTATAGGGCATATGGTATATGGCAATCGAGCAGGCGTGTCAACTGATGGTAAATAACAAACGCCGCCCATGGACACCTGAACACATAATGCTACATTCGTTGCCTGCCCTTATAATGAGTCACGGAAGTGGGATGGAAAGGGGAGGAGGAAAGAGTTTGGGCCTCAGAATTCCTCTCTTACCGAGCGAAACTCGGCAAGAGCCACTTTACGTCGATTTTTTCTTGAAAACTTGTCTAAATACAAAGTATAATTGTCTATTAATGACATTCAGAAAAAATAAGATAATGGTTAGGTATCCCTCACAAAACGGAATCGGACGCACGGCCATCATTTACCGTGCAGACACACATGTCCAATCCCTACAGCTCAACCACAGCCCTCGCTAGGCAAACTCCAGAGGCTCCAGAGGCGAATGCCACCACTCGCATGAGGGCTTTGCTCAGCTCCCACGGACCCTGATCTAACAGACGACCCGTGGTTCCGTTTGAAACCTATCTACCTCGAGTCTGGGTACATAGGGAAAAGAAGTATACAGTATTCATACAATAACAGGTTCTGATAATAGAGTTAACCAGAAAATAATTAGAGAGAAAATAAACAACGCACTATTATGATAATGGCCAATCCAGTATCCAGTTCAATTTGAATTTGCGACCTGATACTTTAATATTCAAAATTATACTTTATACACATGGCATAAGTACTATATTATGTAAACGTATCACTTCGGAAATGACCCCATTCCCGGTAGTCGGCAACATTGCACAATCTCTTGTCAAGGCGGGCTCGATTTGTCGAGAAAGTGCACTTAAGAAGTTCTTGATCAAATATAAATAGGGTTTAAATTATGGTAAACAAAATACTTATGTATTTTTGCAGAAATGATACGTTAATCAAAATTAACAAGCGTTTTGTGCAATTTCTAGAAAGTTGATTGTGTTTGACTGAATATCAAATAAATATGTAGATCAAGAAATAAGAACTATGAAATCTGGTTAGTATTGTGGAAGCTGCGTTTTACGATCTCGAGGATTTTTATGGAAACTTTTAATATTTATATTATTTTGCAGCTTTACATCTATAAACTAATATAAATTTATTATATCTATACGTACATAAACATATAATAAATAAAATTGTAGTGGCTGTCTGTAATATACGGACACATACACCGGAATATAAACTTATTAAATTGGCGGCGGTTTGCTCCTGCTAATTTCTGAGATGGCTAGACCCACAGAAATAGATCAAGATAGAACGGCTGCGATGTCATATTTCCATACATTTCGAGCGTGTCACTTTTTTGAAAAACCACGCCCACAGCGTGACGTCATTTTCATTGTGAGCGGGGCGACTAGTTAGGAGACACACTCATTAGATTATCGATGTTAATATCGGCAACGTGTGTTAATTTTATTATTTTTATATTGTACCAACTTTATTGATTTTGTGTAACGATAATCATAGAAAGTAAAACATGTTAAATACTTTAATCCGACATATTAATACCTAAAACATATTTTGCCAACAGTATATAAAATTTAATTATAAATATTTTACTGTCCTTGAAACTATATATTATTATATTTATTAAATATTTGCCTTTTTGTAAGGGTTGGCCTCACAGTCCTGGTTAAATAACGAAACCGAACGTCGACATATACCTCGGTTACTGCCCGTTTGAGAAGAACGAGATGATTTTCCATCGGCGATAGGTCAAATTGGTGAAAACTTATACTGTCAAATAAACTGCTGCCAATGTAACTACGAAGCACTTTGGTTTGAAATTTGTGGTGTTAGAATAAAGTAGGGATAAAGCAAGACATGAGCTGATACTCGAATTATTATTGAATTAATTTATCGATAAGTTCTAAGACTCAACGATACATGGAGTGCCCATCTCTAACATTCGAAGACCAATCACAGCGATTAACAGACACAGCGATCAACTGGCAGGTGTATTGTGTATTTCGTTCGATTCGACGTACATTACGCGTATAATTTATACGCGCAATGTTTTTGTATACGAGCGTTGAATGCGGACAGCAATGGATATTTATCATAACGAAAAAATATACATCTTGTGATCGTAATTATTGAACATAGTAAAAGTAAAACAATAATTTATAATCTCAAAAAAATACTTTCTACTGATTTTCTATACTTGGTGATCATACGAAATATTTCCTTTTTTCATATTTGATTCACTACTTTTGTTTTTACAATTTGCCATAGCACAATAAGGCATATATGTGACGTTTTATCTATTTTTTTACGTCCTGAACGCAGGGCAGGAACGCTCGTTGCGTAATGAGAGCGAGTTTCGAAAAGCATGCAATATTGTGCATGGTTTTGGCACGATTGCCACGCCTATTCGCCGTTCTATCTTGATCTATTTCTGTGGCTAGACCGATTTTGACGGGACTTTTATTCTGACAAGTGGCTAGCGTAAACAAGGAGTAGCTTATGCTACATTTTTTGAATAAAATTCTTTTATTTATTCTTTTATTGCTTCCGACGCGAAACAAAGTTCGCCGGGTCATCTAGTCTTTAATTTAAGTTTAAGGCACCACTTTCTCGGAGGAGGATCAGAGACGTATTCGTTGAAGTCTCAAATAACATAATGAAGTGGTGGTAGTCCTGCTGGCGTGCAGTACGGGCAGTACCCGCCCACCACTAGGAACCTACAGCAGCACACTCTGACATCTGTCACTTTCACATTGGGCATGTCGTTAACCTTTCAATTTGATCAGTTTGTCTGTCAGTCTGTAACTCGGTACACCAATTGAAGCTATTAAATGATTACTACAATAAATTAAAGTCGCCCTGTTTAGTTTGCTCCACCGGGAGTTATTACATGAGTGTATTTGAAGTTGATCCAAACTAATCAATCAGTAAAACAAATATATTTACAATTGAAATTTTCAAAAAGTACTATCTGACTACGAAATATTTGCCCCGTTGTATAAATGTTATGTCATCATTATTGGAACGCGCCTCAAAGTTACGGAAAAATCCTTCCAATGAACAATTAACCATTTAAGCTATAGAGCATAACAAGCTAGTAACCGATCGGTAAAAGATACTCAATTAAAAAGTTAACGAAATATTCTTGTAATTGTAAATAGGTGAGTAGGTAATTCGAAGTGAACATTGTCCTGTCTGCGAGGCTGTGTGCGACTCACAACTGTGTCAAGGTGCAAGTTGTCGTGCCGAGTGCCCCAGGGTCAGAACCACACCAGTGTACTGGACGCACCTCTGGGAAATACGCGTGCCACTTTATACATTTCTACCTATAATTCTTCTACACATGTGCTGACAGTGAACTTCCCCCCAACTCCTCCCGGATGGACGGAATTGAATGTAATAAAACAAAAAAAATAGAGAGAAAGACTCTCATCTGGGTAGCAGTCATATCAACCACACCACGAGAAATAGCCAGGACTGTCGTATAAGACACTTTAAAATTAGTTACCGATTAGTGCATTACATCTCGTGTTATGATTTTGATTTACGAAACTGCTGGTTAAAACTAGATATTAAGTATATAACATAGCATACGCCTATTAGTAGCTCAGCAGCCGGTAGTGCCTGCATCATTATGTAAATTATTGACTTATATAAATTATGTAACCATTATTAAAGTTAATGATTATTGCTTCCAAGGAGCTATTAAATTAATACTTTATAATTTCCTCACATTTAGCTAAGTCAAGGTATACGAGAATATAATTACGTCTTATAGATTAGTTGCAGACTCTGTTCACAACAGATGATCTTACATTATAAAATTAAAATAAATATCGACAGTTGATTAACAGGTAATATGGCTGTATGGTTTCTAAGCCTATCCGATATGGACGAAATAAAAAAACCAGGTGAGAAATTATAAATTAATTCAATAGGTGCCAACAAAAAATATAAAAAAATTACATACCATGAGCTGTTTGTTCTTTAATTAAAAGATAATTCTAGCTAGGACCATGAAACGATAATGACTCACGCAATCGACAAAAAAAAAACACTCTTGCCAAAATATAATTGTAACCTTTCATACCATATCGTGGGTGGAATAAGGTTCAATATTGTAAATTGTGTTCATAAGACGTAGTGTAGATTATAATTTGTTAGTGTTTGACCTCAATGTGGGGGCAGCGCGGGCAGTGGGGGCAGTGGGGGCACCTCTGGAGCTTGCCATATTTATTGTTCTCGTATGTTGTCGCTCAGCATGTTTTATCAACATCTTTATTTTATTTGCGTTGAATATTTGGATATTGAGTTTATTTTTATTATTGAATTCGTACAAGATGCAGACGGAAGATTAGCGGAGATTGATCAGTACAAATACAGAATACACAATATACAGAGATATGAACAGATTATTCTTTAAGACATTAGTTTTATTTCTTAATTTATCAGCCTTTATAAGTTTGTTCTCTCAATAACGCGATAGCTTAGAACGTGAACTTTTGTTTGATAGCTTTTAGTTTGAAAACCTGAACAGAAAAATGTATTTTCTGATATTATGTGTAAATAATGAATAGTCTCGGCGGTCTAGTGGTCGAGCACACGGCTTCTGAATCCAGAGGTCGCGGGTTCGAATCCTGGGACACACCAATGACTTTTCGACATTAATTTCGAAAGTTATGTGTAAAAATCGACGACTAAACCTTTGTGCCCGGTATGGCAATTTGTCCGCCACCTATTCCATTTGGAACGTAAACATAACGTCAAGTCGAGGCTTAGCAGCCACTGCCTACACCTTAGGGTAGAAAAGGCGTGAAGTTATGTTATATGTTATGTTATGTGTGAAAATTACTGATGAGTGACAAACTGTCCCTGATAGGAACTCCAGACCAAATCTATATTTTTACAAGGCGGGTCACCTTCGGGTATTAGGAGTAAGACTCAGGGCACTTAACTTCACGCCTATTGTTACCCGTTACCATCTATTCATCCATCATGAATAGATGGTAAATACAACAAAATTTAAATGTTTGCAGTATTTGTCTGTCCGATTTAGCTAATCTCTGGAATAGCTAAACTGTTTTATTTATTTTTAATTAAATTCACGCACACGAAGTCTCTGCCCCAGCTAGTTTTCTATATCAACAACTAGATTAGAGATAGAACTTGCCACCGCTTAATGTTTAGTGTTTAAACACTACTAACTAAAGCTCGTTAACGACTCGCTCTCAGAAGAGAGACCACTTGTAAAATCTGTGATAATAAACATTTACATTTTTTAATGGAATACGGGGGCAAACGAGCAGGCATGTCCCCAAAAGGTAAGCGATGGCTCCCATGGATACCTGTGGATACAGATAGTTTTAAGTGTTATAACCAGCCTTTAAAATAAGATAGGTAAGCAATGGCCAATGGTCTGCTGTGGGATGGGAGAGGGAAATATGTTGGGAATCCGGACTACTGTTTCACGCGAACGAAACGCGGCATTAGCCACTTTATGCCAATATTTTGAAAGATCTTGGTATTTTATCACCAAGTTTATACAGCGAACTGCGTGGCTCTACTACTGTCAAGTTGATAAATTGAGTATTATTAGCAAATTATCAAGAACTCATTTAATCCGCAATATTAACTTAGACAGTGTATGGTACAGTCGTATGGAACATTTACTAAATGAAAAAAGTAAAAGTGTGTGTCCGCTCCGACGCACGACTGGAGTTTACTCCTCAAGAACGATTATAAAATAAAATAATAAATATTTACTGTCTACAAATATGAACACATTTCTTCGTAATAGAGAATGGCGTATCGCTATAAAGAGTGTTTCTATAAAGAGCTCAGGACATTGTATGGAGTGCCGACTCTTATTTATATGCTCTGTGACTATAAAGAGCTCAGACATTGTATGGAGTGCCGACTCTTATTTATATGCTCTGTGACTATAAAGAGCTCAGGACATTGTATGGAGTGCCGACTCTTATTATTATACATTGTAAATCGATTCTTAAGGAGTAAACTCCAATAATAAATATATACTAATATATACTATGTACTAACATATTATATTAGAAACAAATAGTAATTAGTTAACAACGCCATCTGCTGGAATTAGTTAACAACGCCATCTGCTGGAATAGCTTTAGTGTTGTTGTCGTTAAAGCAAGTTAAGTGCTCACAATTTAAAATAATTCACATTCGCCAATAGATGTCAGGAATTCCAATAAAAAAGTAAGTTGATGTTTAAGTTAATTATCGATAAAACACGATAAAATGAAATTTTCTAAAAATGATTCCTAGCTAGATCGATTTATAGCCCCCGAAACCCCCTATATACTAAATTTCATGAAAATCGTTGGAGCCGATTCCGAGATTCACACACTTTTTATTAGGAGTACGATGTTGGCGATGCTACTGTGGCGCCCCTCGTTTCATTACCAAAGATCGAAAAATATTATTGATATTTCATTATTTTATTAGTATGTAATTCGTACTTAAATATAATTTTCAATAAAAAACACAATTTATAAAAAACACAATTTATAAAATATAATTTTTTTTTTTCTCCGCCTGCAATACGTACTTACGTATATGTATGTATGTAAAAAACAAACAAACAAACAAACCCGATCCTAGAAAATGTGTCGAAATTGGTAAAGAGGACGGTAATTAGACGATTATACATACGGCCCTCGTGGTGCATCGGTAAACCGCACTACCGATAACACAAGGTCGGGGCGGGTTCGATCCCTCGTCTGGGGGTGTTTTTTTCTACATGTTTTTACGGTATTTATTTACAAAAATAAATATTTACTGTCTACAAATATGAACACATTTCTTCGTAATAGAGAATGGCGTATCGCTATAAAGAGTGTTTCTATAAAGAGCTCAGGACATTGTATGGAGTGCCGACTCTTATTTATATGCTCTGTGACTATAGCGCATAACGCATTTCGTGTGACACTCACGTGACTAGTACGATTTTGGTCCCCATAATTTTCATACCCCGGGCCTATATATGTAAATCGATTCTTAAGGAGTAAACTCCAAAAATACAGATTCTGAATGATTCATTTTTTAAAATGTTGTACACATTGAAAACTTATTATCACCTGTTGTGTGAATTATATCATGAATCAGTTGGGAGGCTAAAAATACATGTACTTGTATAATAAATGTGTTTTGTACACTCGGCCGAGGTTATGAGGCAGTTGCATCACCTCCATACATTACATACACACGTCTATGTATTGTCTATGGCACATCACACAACCTCGCCGGCAATACCGCTTATTTCCGGATACGACCAGTTCCAACTAAACCTCAGTACACACGGAATCTATTGAAAAAACTACATATTATTATCCGTTTCATTTTGGAATTATATGAACGTGCCAATTTTCAGAATGGCTCTAATTGAAAATTATATTCGTATTTCAAAAGTTTAAAAACGTACATCCGCCATATTGAAAATTTCGCCATTTTGCTGAATTTAGCTACTTGGTCGATTGAGCTTCTTAATTTTGACTTTTTAATTATTGTCCTTTTGTAATTAATATAATATGTATTGCGTCTTTATTTGTATGTAGACCGTACTTAATGTTTTTATAAAATCTGTGATATATAAAAAGAGGAAACCTGCCATCGTACCGATTTGTCTTGAAATTCGAATTAATTACTTACCTATTTAGGAATAAAAACGAATTCATTTTATTGAATTGCGTTTTCTAACAATCATTACATATATCATCGTATGATGTGAGATGATGTTAGGTAGTGGTCTTTTACTGTTCATTGTTTTCAAAATATGTAATATATTTAGTATTCTTGGTATTACTTTAATTTCAATAAAGCAACATTGATTGTAAATGGCTAATTTATCGTCCTATTTTTTTTCTCTTAAACGAGAGTTCAAAGACTAAATAATAAAATTATAAGATGAATTTACGAAAAATGTAATATTTAAAAAAAGTCTCGGTGGCCCAGTGTTCGAGCACACGGCTTCTGATCCAGAGGTCCGGGTTCGATTCCTGACACTGGATCACACCAATGACTTTTCGAAATTGTTTTTCGGAAGTTATGTGTGATAAATATCGATGACTGAAAACTTTGTGTCCGGTATGGCAATAGGTTCGCCACCTATTCCATTTGGGACACAAACATAACGGCGAGACGAGGTTTAACGGCCGCTGCCTACACCTTCGGGTAACAAAAGGCGTGAAGTTATGTTATATGTTACTACAAAAAGTTATAACAGCATTGTCAATCGAAAATGATTTATTATATACGTATAAATGTTCGTCTGTCCTCACCCTTAGTGCGCCGCCCACTCCCTAAATGTGCGTGTTTTGCTTACAAATAATTATTGTATGCGATTGAGCATTATTTATCTACTCAATACTATTGCAATGATTTTTTTTTTCAATAAATCGATTCAAATCTCATCTTGATTGGATTAATATAATTCTTATTTCAACATTTCATGAATACAATTCTTTAATGTCGAAATATATATTCGTATCTTATGTTGAATTTAATAATAAAACGTTATTTTTAATGCTATAAAACATCAATGCTTGTAATTTCTAAGAGTAGGTATATAGTATATATGTTACGGTAAATCTGATTAATTGAAAATTATTAATATTTTTACAAAATTATTAATAATAACCACGTTTTGGTAAATGTGAATAAACGATCAAAATTTATTACTTTTAGTAGTAATTATTAATAATTCACGACACATATTGGTAAAAGTTATAATAGTCTATGGAGTCTCAGTCTATGGAGAAAGCATAGAGGGCAGGAGACAGGTTTAACCGGTAAGAGTCCGGCACTACCCAAACTACCTCATACGTGACGTAGTTTGGGTGTCCACGAGGATTCCGACTCCTGCCTAGAAAAAAAAACCTAAAACCTAAGCTAACCTAACCTAAACCTAAACTAAACAACTAACTAACCCTAGTATGCAACAACAAATAACGTGCACGTGGTTTTAAAACAATAACACCGAGCCAACTAAGCCGAGCCACTTATTACATTTATCACTACTAGGGTTAAATTATTAATAATAACCGACAAATGTGATTAATTTATCACTTTAACCTCGACTTTCGGTAATTATTAATAATAATAGATAATTATTAATAATCTTCAATTATTCACTCTTACCGTGACATATACAATTATAATTACGTGGTTGGTGGCCAAAAGACTGTGTTGCCATATCAACGATTCGGACGATTCCAAATTCAAAACGTGCGGTAATTCGTTCAGCCTCGTTCTATGCAGCTACATACATTGATGATTAGAATATAGATGAGGCAGGGCGAGCTGTGCTTGAGGAACCTTCTTTTAGAAATGATTCATCGTAGTGAGAGTAGGTAGTTTACATAATAGAATAATATGCACACATACATAAATATAAGACATATTCCTTTCGGGGTAGAGAGAATAATCCCCATAAGGCACAATTTTTACACGCCACACTCTCTTCTTTAACATTCATACATCACTTTAGGTTAGGTTAACTCCTGACATCACCTTCCTCCAGAACTAGTTTTGTCGTGGCCGTCCTCAACTCCTCTTTCCATTCGCTTTTTCATACCTGCTTAGTCAATCTTGTAGTATGTTCTTTCTAGATGTCCCAACCATCAGAGCATGCTCTTTCTTAATTTTACACCGACAATCTCTTTCGCTCCAACCTCCGTACTTACAACCTTATTTACGACGCGGTCAGCGAGAGCCACTCCGCCAATTTTGTGACTTGGCGTGAAGTTATGTATGTATATATGTATTAGTATGATCGCTTTAACGTAACTATTTAATTATCATACATTATTATAGTTATAGGATGGACTATTTTATTTTGCTTAAAATATAGCGGAATTGTACCAGTAGAACCTACTGCCTTGTAGTAGTAGACTACTACTACTACAAGGCAGTAGGTTGTAGGTAATGTGTTGTAGGTAATGACTACATTATAACGAGATATATAATTCTCATCAATAACAGATTAGTCATTGAAGTCATATTTATTTTGTTCGTTAAAGAATATTTTTGAATGAACGTAGATCTACAATAGTGGCGTGAATCAGTTTTCTCAGAACTGTTGGCTTCGCTCCGCGCTCTTGTGTAATGCAGCACATCCGGTCGCGAGTAATTCTTCGTTATAAAAATGTATATACCTTGCGTTCTTCATGTGCCAGATCCAGTTAATAGTTATCTATGTAATGGTAAATACTACCTTTATTTTGTACTTTTACGCCTTTAATTTCTAAAGATTTTTTTGGCATAGGAGGGCAGTGAGCACACGGATCAACGAAAGAAATACGGCATGAGCCACTTGACGTCGATATTCTGAGAGGTCGTGGTATTTCATCGACCGAGCCGGCCCATTCATGCAGCGAACTGTGTGGTTGAATTTGCATCATCGCCGAAATCTAACGTATATTCGTGCGCATTACATAGCTACATTTTTTGCAATTATAATAAAATAATAAGTTTACACTTTTCTGAAAAGTTATTGCAACAAGTCTTCAGTTGCGCTTGTATAGACTATAGTGTATAGCATCATCACTATACATAGTATAAAACAAAGTCGCTTTCTCTTTCCCTATGTCCTTTTGTATGCTTAAATCTTTGAAACTACGCAACGGATTTTGATGCGGTTTTTTTAATAGTTAGAGGGTGTCAACGGGGTGGTTTTGATCTATAATTCATGAATAGTGTAGTGAAAAAAAATGGTAATTTTCAAGATTTAAAACTTTAATCGAAAACGCTGCCTGAACCCTAAGTGATAAATCAAAACAATGTACTACATTATTATACACCTTTAAAAGGTCTATAAAAAAGTCCGCGAGGGCATATGTCTATGTCTTAGGGATAACCCACAATGACCATTATTATTTTTTAACTTTTTACGAGAAATAATGGCTTATTTACGAAGCAATTTTAAACATTACAGCATTAATTTTCATCCAATTAAGTGTCTTAAATAGATTGTGCTTTTAATATAGATCAATATAGCCATTTACAGCATGTAATTTAAACTAATATTTACGAAGATATTATAGTATTAACATAGCGGTACATAGCAGTTGCGTTTGCGCGCCAAAACGCGTGCCGATAAATAGCACAAATTGAACTTTTTAAGATCCAAATATTACTAATTTATTTCTTTTGATGCGGAACGAAGTTCGCCGGGTCAACTAGTTTAAAATAAACTGGTACATTCGCATCTTTTTATGTTAAACAATACAAGTATATCATATACTCAGACTATTGTATTATTAACTACATAACTTCTAGAATATACATTCCTTTGTACCCAATAATGGGTGAGGGTAGGCAGGTAGAATCGCAAAAAGGGTAAATAGAGTTAGCCATGAAGCTATGTTTAGTTGAATGTTATCATGTCCATGTATTAGATAATAACGTAAATAGTTTTATTGTTGGTGTTTGTGCGAGATAAGTTATCACAAGGTTTTAAACTAATTTGTTGGTGCAGCACCGCTTGTATCAATATGTTCCTGGTCAGATATTTGAACTTTACGATTATTTGTTGACACAATTATAAGCAACTCTTGATAAACGTTACACACGTCAAATGGTCCGAGTCCTTGAGGAAGGTGAAGTGCTTCGTGCTGTCTACAGGACGAGTCCCAGGAATACACTCACAAATAAATTTAAACATTCGTCATATATTTATGACAATCTTATATAATAATATGTTCATAAAAATATAACTAAATTTAAGAAAAACAGTGAAATCAAAATCAAAAACAGTGATATCCAGCAATTAAATTTAATAAATAAAAACAAACTCGCTGTGCCCACTACTAGGCTCCATAAAATTTCTAGCTCGTTCCCAGGTCAATGTATACGCTTCTACAATAAACTTCCAAACGACGCGGTTCAATTATCGATGGGTAAATTAAAAATTTAAAGAGTGTAAGAAACTAAGAACCGTGGTATGGTCCCTGAAATGCGAATAAAACTAAAATAATAAAGTTCACTATGCCTAGTGTTAAAGGTCCGGATATAAGTATAGCTCTAAATAATAAAATTCTTGACCCAGTGAAATCTACTGTATTCTTGGGTATTACCTTAGATAATACGCTACAGTGGGGCCCACAAATAAAGTCTTTAGCGGGAAAACTTAGCTCTGCTGCTTACGCGGTTCGAAAAGTTCGACAGCTTACCGATATTGTAACCGCCAGAATAGTTTATTTTAGTTATTTTCATAGCGTTATGTCTTATGGTATATTTCTATGGGGCAGAGTAGCTGAGATTCAGTCCATTTTCGTTATTCAGAAACGAGCAATACGGGCAATTTATAATTTGGGTGCTAGGGTCTCCCTCAGAGAACGTTTTAAGGAAATTGGCATTTTAACGGTTGTCTCCCAGTTTATATATGACTAGCTGTGCCCGCGACTTCGTACGCGTGGAATTTGTGATCAGATAGCTATATTTTTATATAGACAGTTGAGAAGTAATTACCTCTAAAATGAAATTGTAACTGGTAGGATAAGTACAGATTGCGGTAGCAATGGTTGTTGCCCGCATTGTTTATTTTCATTTTAACAGGAATTTTTGTAGTATAGCTGTAGCCCGCGACGTCATCTGCCTGAACGCTATACAGCACCAAAAATACCTACGATTATACCTTTTAAAATAACATTTATTTACCCGTTACTTCTTTACATTTCATAAATACAGAAAGTACAGTAACAGAGGGAGACTGTCTTTTGTAAAATTGTTGAACTTCAAAAGTGCTGATTTTCAGTCTGCTTTGAATAAATGACTTTATGGTGATTCTGCTGAATTAAGTAATAAGTTGCGACTGAAGCAAATGTAGAAAATAATGAATAAGAAAATATAAATATAGAAAAGGATAAAAATATATACTTATAAAACTTCTCTATAAACAACATTGCTGGTTTGGCTCTCCGCAGCCAAAATGTAAAGAGAGTCACGATCTAATTCGACGCCAACGCCATCTAGTTAGCGAATAGGAAACATTTTTTTTTAATGGTGTAAAATTATAAAATTACGAAGCAATCATTACACCAATAAATACCGAACAAAAATATTAACAGTTTTTAGCATATACAAATACATTTTTTTAATTGTCTTGCTCATCTCTGAAAAGAATTAACGATACAATTTTAAAGAAGAAAATGCACAACTCCATCTATGACTCTTAAAAACATCTATTGACCGCAAGCGCATGATGAAATTTCAATTATTTATATTCAAAAAGTGTTTAAACATGTAATTCGACTTGATGTTTTTAAAATCTCAAAGATTTATTTATATCTAAAACCAAAAAGTGCTTACACGTGTAATTCAACTTAATGTTTTCTGTTTTGTAAATCTCATAGATGGCACTGTTTTAAAATTGTCTGTTATGTTTAACGGCATAAGTTAATTAAAATGTGAAGCTAACTTATATTATATTATTATTATTATTATATGTATAGATTAAAGCATGGTTATTAACATAATAACACCATAACAACATACAAATATGCGTCGTTAGATTACACGTTGCTACAGAATACATTGAAGAAATAAAGGTTCACTGCTCGTTCCTCGTAGGTGATAGCGTGATAATATGTAGCCTATATGTTGACCCGACTTCTTAATAATTTTCGTGCCAAATTTGAAGTAAATCCATGCAGTACTTTTTGAGTTTATCCCGGACATACATACAGACAAACAGACAAACAGACAAACAGACAAACAGACAAAAATTCTAAAAAGTATATTTTTGGCTTCGGTATCGATTGCAGATCACACACCAAGTATTCTTTTTAAAAAATATTCAATGTACAGTTTTGACTTTTCTACAATTTTATTATATGTATAGATAACATCATGTTTGTGAGGAGAAACTTAGATAAATATACAAAACATAGCGATGTACACAATTTTAATACTAGAGGCAAGCATAAGCTTGAATTACCGTATCATCGCCTGCACAAGGTACACAAGTCTTATTTGGTAATGGGTGTACAGTTTTATAATAGGATACCTGCGCATATTCTGGATTTGTCTTATGATCGCTTTAGGCGGGCTGTGAAGGGTCGTCTCATTGGTGGTGCATACTACACCATCAACGACTTCATGACTGACAAGTCGGAGTGGGACCGTCAAATTGCTTGCTCAACGCGGATTTTGTAGTTTGTGTGTTGAAATTTGTTCACTTTTTCGGAGTGGAGGCGTTCTGTAATAATTTCTGATAGCTTTTTAATTGTAAATTTGCCTTGATATGGTGTTCACATATATAATAGAAACTTAATTTTTATTATTTTTTTTATTATTAGCCACAATTTTTGCACAACGTTACCACTCTAATTAAAAGGTGTCGTGTCAGTTGTGCTCGACTACTGTGATCGCATAGAATTTCTTAGTTAACTTGTAGGACGTTGATTTTAATTTGGTTGGATCTTAATTGTGATTGTCGAGTATTCTGTTTGCTACACCTTTTATTCACCAACCTACTGATTTGTTTTCAGTAGTGATAATAATATTGTTATTTATTTCAAATGGTTTGAAAAGAGTATTTGGCACATGAGTTTCTTGCTCGATTCTTCTCATGATAGCCCCTACACTCGGAATCGGGCCGCTCGTGGCGATTGCGTCCGTGTCTTTTTTTTGTTCCACGGAGGCACTTTCCACAAGCGCGCTCGTGTTTGTTTTTTTTATCTAATTTTAAATCATAATGTTATATCTGTACTTGTTGACTATTTTTAAGTGTCTGTGAAGACCTATAAAAATAAAGTTATTTTGACTTTGACTTTGACTTTGTCTACCCCATAAGTGACTAGGCGTAAAGCCTAAAGCCTTTTGGTAATCAATCTTCCATAACTAATACTTATTAGGGATATATCTTAAATAATTAAAGAGAAAAAATACGAAAAGTAGAAAAGTCAGATTATGATCATGTCCCCTCCGTCTGATCGGCCAGTTGGGCCACCCGGGTCACAAGTACAGTATTGGAGACTAGTTGGTCAGGAGCTTGTTCTGGATGCAGGCCACCGACACTAACATTCACGATAACGTTACATTTTACAAAAGAAGTAACACAAGGGCATTCCAAAGGATTTTCTGTAACTTGTATTTTGTACCTACTATCTATATTGTAGTTCAGGGTACAATAAAGAATACCTAATATTTCATAAGCTCCCTACTCCACTCACTAAACAATTAACAAACATTAACTAAATATTACAAAAAAATGTTTTGTTACTACAAATAAAGGCTTTTTTATTGTAAAGAATAATATTAACAGAGCGGTCACTACCTGCGGCTTGTGGACATATAACTATTTAGTTCCAGTTATGATACGCTTTTGAATTTGTTTTCAAACGAGCCTTTATGAAGGTTTCTTTACGCTTTTTTTTATGGGATACGATGGCAAACGAGCAGGCGTGTCACCTGATGGTAAGCAACCAACGCCGCCCATGAACACCGGCAACACATATAGTGTTACTGTTACGTTGCCGACCTTTAAGGGATAGGAAAGGATAGGGAAAGGGGGTGGGCCTTCGGGTACCTCTCTCACCGAACGAACCGCGGCATGAGCCACTTTACGTCGGTCTTCGGAGAGGTCGTGGAATTTTCACCAGTCGAGCCGGCCCAATCATGCAGCAAACTGCTTGGCTCTATCACTGTAAAATTTAATCACAAAAAGGAGAAAACAGTGGTGAAGCCACGCCGTTCGCTACATGGATAGGCCGACTCGATCGGTGAATCGACTCTTAGAATATAGACGTAAAGTGGCTTGTGCCTCTCGTTTCACAATAAGTAAAGAGAATGGCGCAGTCCCTTATGGTCACAATTCAATATTATATGTATGGGTCCACATTACATTCTGCCCCACGCGCACCGCCCCGCCCATATAAGTGAGTACCGACTGCAAAACAAACTTCTCGTACCAAAGTAAATAACATTTAGGTACTTATGTAACAGCGGAACGCATTAAGAATGTATATTTTCCATGAAATATTCGTGTCGATAAGATTACAGAACGAGCCAATTTCTTTGTTTGACTTAGTTTCAGATAAATAGCACTTTGTTCTCGAAACGGCTCGACATAAACTGATAACGTTATCTCTACAACCAACGCCGACTGTTGTTTACCTTACACATTATTACCCCACTTGAACTATACCAAAATACCACGCCAACTATGTCGCGAGCACAGCTTGTATAAAATTAAATCGAGCTCCCCGCTTCCGATTCAGAAGTAGCGGGTTCGAATCTTGGCTCTTACCAATATTTTTTTCGAAAGTGTTTTCGGAAGTTATGCGTGATAAATATCGATAGCTGAAAACCTTGTGTCCAACTTTGTATTCCATTTGGGACGTAATATAATGGCGAGACGAGGCTTAACAGCCGCTGCCTACACCGTCGGGTAGGAAAATGCGTGAAATTATGTTTATATGTTTAAAATACATTAAAATAATATGATTATGAGTGATTATGAGTGAGGTATTCGTAGAACAATGTTGTGGAACATTGTCCTGCTCGCTGCCATCTGGGTCAAGGCGGCGACTCCGAGTAATGTGACGGGATTAGATCAAATCCACGAATTTACCTCTAGTAGCCTATAGAGTATGGTACTGGGAAATACTGGTACGTAAATAAATACCCACTCAGGTACTAGCTCACTACACTAGTATAGTGTCCAGGTGAGTAACTAGCCTAATTCAGTGTTCAGGAAACAAGCAACAGCAACTGATGGTGAGGTACAAACGCCGCCCATGGACACCTGAACATATAATGTTGCGTTGCCGGCCATTACAATAGGATTTGGACGGGATCGGGAGTGGGATGAGAAGGGGAGGGGGAAAAGGATTGGGCCTCCGGATACCTCTCTCACTGAACGAAACGCCACTTTACGTTGATATTCTGAGAGGTCGTGATATTTCATCGGTCGAGGCGGCCCTTTCGTGCAGCGAACTGCGTATCTCTACCAATCTAATGATACCTTTTTGTATAGCTTTAGGCTGCAGACAATTCGATTTTGGAGCCCTTTGCAATTTATGCGAATTAAAACACGTATTTAGGGTTCTGTTACTAAAATGTATGTTATATTAGAACCGTACAGAAATAGCGCAGTTAGAGGCACCTAATGCACACATTCATGTATTTACGATTTGTTTACATGATCGAAGGTCGAACAGATACGTACAGATACGTACAGAATAGATATTATAACGCGGAAGTGAGTTGTGAATATAAAAATAACGAGATGCCGCCAGTTTGACTGATTGTGTTAGTTAGGAACTTAACATGTTCGTGTGAAATATCCTTGGAGTTCATCAGTTAAGTAAATAACATTGTTTTTTTCTCTTCCTGTTTATTATGGTCTCTCGGCTTCTCTATTTGTTTACCGTCTTCAGTATTATTCAGACTTGGCTACATTAAATGGCCCTTTAGTTAACATAGAATCTCGCACCTACATATAATCCTATTAAGGGACTTATTAAACTTATGGAAGCGAGAGCTGGGTATGGCAGGGCGTGAATGAAAGTAGGATAAACGCGGTCGAAATGAGGGCATTGCGCAAAATCTGCGGAGTGACCCTCGCTGACCGCGTAGAAAACAAGGTTACAAGGAAGGAAGTCGGATTGAAAGAGAGTGTCGGTGTAAAAGTAAAAAAGGGCAGGCTCCGATGGTTCGGACATGTAGAAAAGATGGATGATACAAGATTGACTAAGCAGATTTACAATGCAAAAGCGGATGGATGTAGGAGTCGAGGACTGCCTAGACACACATTCCATGACCAAATAGAACGGGTTCTGGAGGAAGGTGATGTTAGGAGCCTCAAAAATCGACGCGCGTGCATGAAAAGAGTTATGAAAGTCAACGAAGCCAGTGAGGTGTGTAAGAATCGCACCTTATGGCGCTCCGTTCTCTCTGCCTACCCCGCAAGGGATTGGGCGTGAACTTATGTGTATTAAATTTTTGAAGGACCCTGGGGCACATCCATCCATATAGGCTCCGGGTATTAATTACCAAAAGATGGGGTGGATCCTTTAGTTCGATCATGGCTTTCAACAACTAATTTTGGAAAAAATTTTAATAATGATTATCAGTTGCTATTTTTTTATGCAGTACGGTCCTTTTGTCGCCCTCATTAACTCGTACACACTTAATCGAGTTCCATTTGTGCCTATATTATCTAGATATTATGTATTTTTATTTATTTAATGGTATGTGTTGAGTATACATACTTACCAAATGTTGAACACGTGTGGGCGTGGAGTTCGTTATATTTCAAGGATTATTAGCACCATCACGACAAGCTGCGTGTTTTTTCTGTAGATGATTAAACAAATTATGTTAGATATACATAGAATACATACGTTATCTGCCAATAAAACAACATTTCACTGACGGTACATACATTTGTATAACAGAACCAGAGACTAGACAGAGTTCACCCGCCAAAAAACAGAGAAAAAATAAAAAGGTAAATTTCCCACCAATCTTGGTGACAGAACCACAGAATAACAGATACACAGGTACTACGTGGCTATAACTTTATGATCCACCTCTAGAGGTGCATCGGCTTCAGCATTCGTCTTCTACTAGTAGATGATCATTTACTTTTGTATTTTGGTATGCAATTGTTTAGGTAGTTAGCCCGAGCCGCGAAGTGTGAGTCATCGTTGTGTGTTAAGCGCGCTCGGCCACACTAGGTAGGTACTCTACTTCCTAGCGCGCGATCATTTTGTTTGTTTTCATTTAGCTGTGTAATTTATGATAACCATAGCCTACGTGCTTTTAACACAGAATCGCTTCAAGGAGAAGACTCTTTGTGATACTAATGCTAAAATAACACGGCGTCTGTACGACGATAAACACAGAAGTAGGTATGTACTAAGTGGCGTAGCTACCAAGGGGCTAGGCGGGGCAGTGCCCTCAAGCTCAGGGGGCCCTCGATCGAATCTTTACCATATATCTCAACCGAACATTCGGAAATTGCTACCATTTTCAAAACAAACATGACAGGTTGCAACCCCACTTTAATTGTGACAACTCTGTTAAGAGAAATTCGAAAATTATAGGAAATTCCCACTATCTATCGCCGTAGAGCATTGTGTCAGGGCGCTGTTGGAACCAGCAGTCAAATGCGGAGGTTTCGCCTTGGCCAATGCCTTCAGGACCCTCCCTTGGCCTTCCTACCTAAGGTCGGTCACATCAGGGCCAACCTGCAGGAGAGATGGGTAGACTACGTCTACCGAAACGGGACGGACACAAGGAAGGACATCTTGTGCGGGGTTCCGCAGGGGTCCGTTCTAGGGACAACAGAGTTTTTTGTTTTTTAAAGTGAACGGCCCTCCGACCTGTAAGTTGGCCACACCCTAACAGAAGTCAAGTGTGGAACTAAAGTGTAGAACTTTGGGCCACAAGCGTATAGCTCTTGATAGGATGATTTCCGTCCTAGGGACTGTGACGGTCCTCCGCACCAGTTTGTCCCGCGATCCTTAGTTTCATCTGCTACACCGAAACATTCGAAGTCCCCGCGGCGACCACGACACTCTCGACTTCGAATGTACACGCACGTTTGCCAAATTGGGGGTGGCGATCGTCGCTAGGCGGATCTGCGGGGCAGGTCTGGAGATTTTTTTTTTATGGGATAGGAGGGCAAACGAGCAGGCGTGTCACCTGATGGTAAGCAACCAACGCCGGCCATGGACACCAGCAACACAAATAGTGTTACTGTTGCGTTGCCGACCTTTAAGGGATAGGGGATAGGAAAGGATGGGGAAGGGGGGTGGGCCTCCGGATACCTCTCTCACCTAACGAAGCACGGCATGAGCCACTTTACGTCGGTCTTCTGAGAGGTTGTGGTATTTCATCGGTCGAGTCGGCCCATTCATGCAGCGAACTGCTTGGCTCTACCACTGTTAAAATGTGATACACTGTGGTTCCACCGCCTCCCTCGAGGCCGGGAACCACCAGCCTCGCGGATCATGGTGGGTGACATGACTGACCTGGTCGGCGTCTCCCTGGACTACCGCTGGAGCTTTCATTAGCATTTCTAAAGAATGGCCCCCGAGCATGATGGGTGGCGGGTGCACTACACTGCTCCCCAACGAAGGACACAGAGAGGGAGCTCGCCGCATCTACGGTGGCGGCGTGCGAGGGGGTGTCCGTAAAAAATTTCCTCGCGTAAAAAAATGTTGGCAGTGTTGTCAATCTGATGGATGGTGAACAGTAGAAATTCCTGAAGTCGGCTTAACGTTTTTTTAAAGTACCTAAGTATATTATTAATATCTGTCCAGCTGTGCACAAAAAAGTGCTTAAATAGCTTAGAATTTTTAAAGTATTAGTACCTAAATTTCATATTTTTATTTGATAAACCTAATCAGTTTACATAGCAGTGGGGCCCCATTTTTTTAATTTGCCCCAGGGCCCTTGGTTACCTAGCTACGCCACTAGTATTGCCATACCGGGCATAATATTTTCAGTCATCGATGTTTATCACACTTAACTTCCGAAAACAATTTCGAAAAGTCATTGGTGTGAGCCAGTGTCGGGATTCGAACCCAGACCTCTGGATCAGAAGCCTACTGGACTGAATCTCATTGAATCTACATATCTGTAGAATCTTTATTATTCTTTTATAGGTATAAAATATTGGCATGCAATAAATAACGCCATCTATTTTTTAAAAGGTAAATTACGAGAGACCTAAATGCTTTACAAAGACTTTAATTTCACATCCTTCAAATTTCAGTGCTGTTATTTAGTTAAAATGATAGATGATCTCAGTTTTTTTTTAATTCTATCCCGTGTGGGTACATGTTCAAACTTATTATTATTAAACAAG
This sequence comes from Euproctis similis, assembly GCA_905147225.2. Taxonomy (NCBI): domain Eukaryota; kingdom Metazoa; phylum Arthropoda; class Insecta; order Lepidoptera; family Erebidae; genus Euproctis; species Euproctis similis. The sequence goes on from LR990121.1 coordinate 18,321,582, forward strand.
AATGAACAAAAAAATGCGTATCAGCCAGCCGTAGACCGTAGTAGACCAATACACCAACATGTCAAAATAAAAAAAAACGAACCCATTTGTATTTAGGTTTGACATTTTAAGTATGTTTGATGCATTCCAAAGGGTCGTGATGCATTCCTTAGCTGGTAATAAATCACTAAAAAAAGTGTATACCTTGACGAGCGGAGAGGAGTGAAGGTGGAGTTACATAGTTCACGGTTCGGATGACGTCATCTGTTTATTAATGAACTGAATCGGTTATGACACGAGATATTGACATTCTGTTATCTAACATTCAATAATTGTTTGTAAAAGTAAGAAAGGGCATGCTCCGAGGGTTTAGACATTTAGGAAGAATGGAGGATGCAAGATTTACTAAGCAGCGGAAGGATTTACGAGTAGAGGACGGCCAGGACACAGTTACCATGACCAGATAGAACAAGTTCTAGAGGAAGATCATGTCAGAGAGCCTTCAAAATCGACGAGCGTGTATGACAGAATTACGAACCCAAGGGAGCGAGGTGTGTTATCATGCCTTATGGTGCTCTGTACTCTATGTCGGGTAGGCAGAGAGTACAGAGCGCCATAAGGCACGATTCGCAAGGGAATGGGCGTGAAGTTATGTGTGTATGTAATAAATTGTTTGGCAATTATTTCCAGTTACGTACCACTATCCTTGTTTAACATGGTATCATAACCAGTGAATTGTTTTCTTGAAGCGATATGAAGGCAACAGGTCGGTTGATGGTAAGTAGCTAGCGCTACCCATGGACACCTGCAACAGAGATAGTGTTACAGTTGCTTTGCCGGCCTTTAAGGGAATAGGATTGGACAGGAGGGGAACCGGAATGTCCATCTGGATATCTCTCTCATCGAATCACTGGCGGCGTAAACCACTTTACGACAATGTTTTGAGAGTTCCTGGTCTTTCAATCGTCATTCTGGATTGTCCAAGCAGCAAACTCCGTGACCACCACTGTGTAATAAGGAATATTTCTTATTAAAAACACAAAATTTGTGCCAGAACAGGTTGTTCCAGGTGCTGTGGGTGGTGTAGGCACTGCACATATGTACCTATTTATAATGACAGAATTGTTTTTAAACACTTGTAACGTTCTCCGCCTTATCAAGGGTGCGAGCGCTTGTTGACTTTAGCCTTTGGGTCAAGGCGGGCGGCCACTTAAACATATCGTTAAAACATCTGTTATAGTCTGAGAGCTCGAGGGCAATTCTTCTAGAAACTTTAATTATTGTAAAAATGACAAACAACGACACGATCTTCAGGAACCATCGTATCGCTCGTCGGTATTATCCGTGCTCTGCTTAGTGTGCCCGACATATTACATATAGCATAGGTAGCTTCCACTAACTACAGTAAATATATTTAATTATTTGAAATCAATTTCATCCTATCAAGCACTAACCCAAGCAATTGAATTTAATTGATGCAAATGTTCTATTCTAAGACCCTCGAAGGTAGCTGACTGATTCATGTGCCCATAGGGTACAATAATATCTTGAAAATAATAAGTAATATTGGTAAATATAAATAAACTAAATCCAGATCTGATCCAGAGGTCCGAGTTCGATTCCAGGCACTGGCTCACACCAATGACTTTTCGAAATTGTTTTCGGAAGTTATGTGTGATAAATATCGATGACTTAAAAACTTTGTGCCCGGTATGGCAATAGGTTCACCACCTATTCTATTTGGGACGTAAACATAACGGCGAGACGAGGCTTAACAACAGCTGCCTACACCTTCGGGTAACAAAAGGTGTGAAGTTATGTTAAGTTATATATACAGGGTGCTTCACAGACCCTATTCTAACCACTTATATCTAGAATCTAGACATGCTTTGAAGTCTAGATATCCTATAGAAAGTAAAAAAAGGCAAAAAAAATTTTTTTTTACTTTTTTACAAAAATTATCCCGCAGAAATATGAACCATGATCACCCTACTTATGACCTACGACAACTGAGTTCATTGTGACTACTCGGCTAAAGTATTTCATTCATTTTTCCATTTCGATCATCAATAGGGTTGTCATCTCTAATTTTTAATAATTATGTGAAGTTACAAAAAAAATTTAAGCTGACTACATTCTGATATTCTTTCTAATCATTCTTTAAGAAACCACATGGAATTACCATGAAACATAATTAGTAAATAGTTTTCCCTGTCTACACTCTCATGTATTTGAGGCGTGAAGTTACACAAAAAAATCTATCTGTATTCGGTTCGCATTAAGAAATCTTATAAAATTACTATGAAACATAATCAATAAGTAATTTTCGCTGCCTACACCCGCATGTATTTGGGGCGTGAAGTTACAAAAAAATTTAAGCTGACTACATTCTGATCTGTTTAAGAAATCATATGGAATTACCATGAAACATAATCAGTAAATAGTTTTCCCTGCCTACACTCTCATGTATTTGAGGCGTGAAGTTACACAAAAAAAGGCTATCTGTATTCGGTCCGCAATAAGAAATCATATAAAATTACCATGAAACATAATCAATATGTAATTTTCGCTGCCTACACCCGCATGTATTTGGGGCGTGAAGTTACAAAAAAATATTAAGCTGACTACATTCTGATCTGTTTAAGAAACCACATGGAATTACCATGAAACATAATCAGTAAATAGTTTTCACTGCTTACACTCTCATGTATTTGAGGCGTGAAGTTACACAAAAAAAGCTATCTGTATTCGGTTCGCAATAAGAAATCATATAAAATTACCATGAAACATAATCAATAAGTAATTTTCGCTGCCTACACCCGCATGTATTTGGGGCGTGAAGTTACAAAAAAATATTAAGCTGACTACATTCTCATCTGTTTAAGAAACCACATGGAATTACCATGAAACATAATCAGTAAATAGTTTTCACTGCTTACACTCTCATGTATTTGAGGCGTGAAGTTACACAAAAAAGCTATCTGTATTCGGTTCGCAATAAGAAATCATATAAAATTACCATGAAACATAATCAATAAGTAATTTTCGCTGCCTACACCCGCATGTATTTGGGGCGTGAAGTTACAAAAAAATATTAAGCTGACTACATTCTGATCTGTTTAAGAAACCACATGGAATTACCATGAAACATAATCAGTAAATAGTATTCACTGCTTACACTCTCATGTATTTGAGGCGTGAAGTTACACAAAAAAAGCTATCTGTATTCGGTTCGCAATAAGAAATCATATAAAATTACCATGAAACATAATCAATAAGTAATTTTCGCTGCCTACACCCGCATGTATTTGGGGCGTGAAGTTACAAAAAAATATTAAGCTGACTACATTCTGATCTGTTTAAGAAACCACATGGAATTACCATGAAACATAATCAGTAAATAGTTTTCACTGCTTACACTCTCATGTATTTGAGGCGTGAAGTTACACAAAAAAAGCTATCTGTATTCGGTTCCCAATAAGAAATCATATAAAATTACCATGAAACATAATCAATAAGTAATTTTCGCTGCATACACCCGCATGTATTTGGGGCGTGAAGTTACAAAAAAATATTAAGCTGACTACATTCTGATCTGTTTAAGAAACCACATGGAATTACCATGAAACATAATCAGTAAATAGTATTCACTGCTTACACTCTCATGTATTTGAGGCGTGAAGTTACACAAAAAAAGCTATCTGTATTCGGTTCGCAATAAGAAATCATATAAAATTACCATGAAACATAATCAATAAGTAATTTTCGCTGCCTACACCCGCATGTATTTGGGGCGTGAAGTTACAAAAAAATATTAAGCTGACTACATTCTGATCTGTTTAAGAAACCACATGGAATTACCATGAAACATAATCAGTAAATAGTTTTCACTGCTTACACTCTCATGTATTTGAGGCGTGAAGTTACACAAAAAAAGCTATCTGTATTCGGTTCGCAATAAGAAATCATATAAAATTACCATGAAACATAATCAGTAAATAGTATTCGCTGCCTACACTCCCATGTATTTGAGGCGTGAAGTTACACAAAAAACTGTGAACCCTACTTAATGATTCATTTGTAGGTCATGTGTATATGTGCTGTGTATATGTGTGCACCTCTTACACGTGCTGTGACCTGTTACACGCGCCCGAAACTTCCTTTGAAAATTGCCGCCTGCCTTTCGGCTCGCACAAAATAACCTTGAACTCATCAGGCGGCATTTATAAAAAGAATTTGTCGGCATTTCTAAATTTACAGTGAAATATTTTGAAATATTAATATGTATTATTTATTATGGGTCCGTATAATTTTAATGTACCAACGCAAATTTATAAAGTATATTATTATTATCATTATGTTGCATAACACGTGAAAGCTTAAAAAGTATTACGTAGGTAAATCCTAGGAGTCTCGGTGGTCCAATGGGAGAGCACAAGGCTTCTGATCCAGAGGTCCGGGTTCGAATCCTGACACTGGCTCACACCAATGACTTTTTAAAATCGTTTGCGGAAGTTAAGTGTGATAAATATCGATGTCTGAAAACTTTGTGCCCGGTATGACAATAGGTTCGCCACCTATTCCATTTGGGACGTAAACATAAGGGCGAGACGGGGCTTAACAGCCGCTGCCTACACCTTCGGGTAAGGCGTGAAGTTATGTTATGTTAAATCCGGTATTCGGTATTGTGTGTATTATTACTTAAAATTTAGAGGTTTTCTAAAATACTATTCCAATTTGCTTTGGATGAGATTTGAGTGAAATTAAAATATCTAGTAGACTGTAGTACAGAGACTAGTATTTTTAAAGTTATTATAAAAAAAAAAGTTATCGTATAAAGGTTCCGTATTTTGGTATAACGGTACCCTAAGAAATTAAAAATGGCAGAGACACTAGTATTTAGGAATGTGACACTAAACATAAAGCGATTTTTGATTAAACGATTAATTTATTACAATGAAAAAATCGATTAATTAATAATCGTATTTATTTAAGAAAATAATCGATTTATTTAAATTAATGGATTTTTAAATTTTTGGGCAATATGTACAATTAGTTTTAGGGGGTCTTATCAAGAGCGTGCACGTCGGGACCCCTGCCGTCCCAGTGGGACGCAAACTTGACTGAAGCAAACTGAGCCGGACGGGCTGCTCCGGCGTGCCCCGGAAGCGACGGGCACCGATTAGCCCCCGTTGGTGCGGCTGCATGCGCATGCGGCGAAGGAGGCCGCCACTCTTCACGCACCGCCAATCCTGGTGGGACGAGGAGAGGGGAGTGCCGTATAGGCACGTGGAATGTTAGAGGTAGTATGATCAGAAAGATGAATGAGATGATGGATGTAATAAATGAGAGATGCCTGGATGCCTTATGTTTGACGGAGACAAAGCGAAGGGGGAGTGAGACCGAGGACCTCCCCGGTGGCATGGTAGCCCTATGGTTCGGAGTGGACCAGGACGTCCGTGCTAGTGGGGGTGTTGGAGTCATTCTCTCCTCCCACTTTGCTTCCGGAGTGAAAGATTATGAGTTGGTAGGCCCAAGACATCTTTGGGTTCGAATAAAACTGGGGATCACACGAGATTTTTTCTCTCCGCGACATCGTGGAGAAACAACTGGCTGTTAACCGGAAGGTTTTCTGCGGTTTTGTGTATCTGGAAAAAGCGTTTGTCAGAGTGTTACGAAAGGATCTGTGGGATATACTCCCGGGCTACGGGGTGAGCGGAGCACTGCTGCGCGCTGTGCAGTCCACTTATGAGGACTGCACAGCGTGTGTGCGTGTTGACGGCGGCTTGTCCCCCTGGTTTGACGTCAATATCGGCGTCAGACAGGGTTGCGTGCTGTCCGCTCGACTGTTCATCCTATACCTGGACAGTTGTCTCCAGAGAGTGAGATTGATGGATGTAGTGATGCGAATGGGTGACCTAGTTGTGAGCTGCTTGCTTTACGCAGATGACGCCGTGCTTCTGGCCGAATTGCCGTCGGACCTGCAAACACTAGTCACTACTATGAAAGATGATTGCATGATTAAAGGCTTGCAGTTGAATGCGACGAAAACGAAAGTTATGGTGTTTGAAAGGGAAGAATCCAGAATAGATGCAAGGATAATGATTGATGATGTAGTGCTGGAACAGGTGAATGAAATTGTATATCTTGGATGCGCTTTTAGCAGGGATGGAAGGTACACCACGGATGTAGAAAAACGAGTGGCGAAAGGAAATAGCGTAAATGGAGCGTTGGCCAGATTCCTGGGCGCAAAAAACGTCAGCAGAAAAGCCCAGCTAGCAATCCACAATGCAGTCCTGATCCCAACGCTAACTTATGGAAACGAGAGCTGGGTATGGCAGAGTGTGCATGAAAGTAGAATAAACGCGGTAGAAATGAGGGCACTGCGCAAAATCTGCGGAGTGACTCTCGCTGACCGCGTAGGAAACAAGGTTGTAAGGAAGGAAGTTGGTTTGAAAGAGAGTGTCGGTGTAAAAGTAAGAAAGGGCATGGTTGGTTCGATGGTTCGGACATGTAGAAAGGATGGATGATGCAAGACTGACCGATCATTTAACACGATTGACCAGATATACAATGCAAAAGCGGATGGATGTAGGAGTCGAGGACGGCCAAGACACACATTACATGACCAAATAGAACGTGTTCTGGAGGAAGGTGATGTTAGGAGCCTCAAAAACCGACGCGCGTGCTTGAAAAGAGTTATGAAAGTTAACGAAGCGAGTGAGTATCCATGTAATATTTAGTAATTTGGAAATATACAATAAAAGAGAACATATCAACCAAATGTCGGCTGATAAAATTGTATTATTCATCGATTCCATCTAGTGAATATTGGAATAAATAAATAACTAAACTGTTTCAAAGGTATAGAAGGAATGCGGTCATTGATGGCGTTAACAAATAAATAACATTATGGAAAAAGTATTCTTTAGCAGTTTTCGTTCCGGGCCAAACTTAATATCGGGGCGTTGCAGATGAAATAAAGTCGGTAATATGTAATTGAATGATTAATAAAATAATCGGTTATTAATTGATTAGTCATATAAAAATAATTACTAATTATAATAGATTTTTTTACTTTTAGAAGTTGATTTTTAATCGATTATTTCAATAATCAATTATTTTTTCACATCCTTACTAATGTTCGTTAGTGATTATTTTTTTACACGCTCTTCATTATTGTTCGCTTGTTCTATCGGTCAGTATCATATATCCGTGTCAAGTTAGTGAAAGTGCTTTCGTTATTTCGTAATTTTATAATGGCCGAGTATTCAAATGCAGAGTACTATGATATGATTATGTGTGTGGGTGCATCGGAGGGAATCCTTACTGCAGCGCGCGAACTTTATCGACAACGTCACATTGATGGAAGAGAGCTGGAGAATCAGCGAAGACTTCCTTCTTATGCATGCTTCAGGAGGCTGGTCAACCGTTTGCACTCAAACGGTTCTTTCCACAGTCCAAACTCTGAAGGACGATCGAGTGACCGTGCGGATGCTCGTGTGGAACAGAATATTTTGGATCACTTTGCTGAAGATCCAACTAGAAGTACTAGAAAAGCCTCTGTCGTATTAGGTGTGTCTAGAATGAAAGTATGGAGAACTTTAAAAATAGATAGTCAGCATCCTTACCATTACCAGCGCACACAACAGCTGACAGAAGCAGATTTTTTATTGAGACTGCGATTCTGTGAGTGGTATCGCAGTCAGGTTACTGCTGACCCTATGTTTTCGTCTCGGGTTCTATGGTCTGATGAGGCTACCTTTACTCGTTTTGGACTATCCAATAGCCACAACGAGCACTACTGGTCCCATGAAAATCCACATGCTTTTCGTCAAAGCCATTTTCAGCACAGGTGGAAAATTAATGTGTGGGCCGGTATCATCGGTGACAAATTGATAGGCCCTGTATTTTTGCCGGACCGGTTGAACGGTGAAATCTACTTGGAAATGTTGAGGACCACCTTGGAGGAAGAACTTGAAGGCCTTCCTTTGTTAGTTTACCGCGACATGATTTTCCAGCAAGACGGCGCGCCAGCGCATTACACTCGTTCTGTACGCGAATATCTGGACGATCGCTTTCATGCGTGGATTGGACGTTCTGGAACTGTTCCATGGCCACCACGGTCGCCCGATTTAACGCCAATGGACTTTTTTTTGTGGGGATATTTGAAAAGTGTGGTGTATGCTACGCAGTGTGAAACTGTGAATGATATGCGTCAAAAAATTGTGGAAGCTTGTGGTACTCTAACACCGGAGTATCTGAGCCGTGCCACACAATCTGTATCGCGGCGTGTAAACCTATGTGTTACGAGAGGAGGACAGCACATTGAACCTTTTTTGTAGTCACACTGAGAAATGGTAAGTGTTCACCATAAATCTTAAACAAAAAATCTGGTTAGATATGTATTAAACTATGAATGAATTTTATTTAATCAGAATGAAATACAAAATTTTTATTTTATATCTCACCATAACTTAGCAATATCGGCTCTACTACTACAGAATAAGGTCTAAATTTTTATATCCGTGGTGTAGGTACACAAGAAATTGTACCATATGTTACGATTTCTTGTGTATGTGTGTATGTGATATCAATGAAAGTCTTTATAGTAGGGTGACCATGTCAAATATTATTATTTGCGGACTCAGTAGGATTTTTTTTTTTTTTTCAGATCTAAAATTTCGACTTATCACATTTTAAATATAGCCATCCGATAGGCAATTCCATCCTGTATCCACCCATCGCGGCTTGATATACCCATTGTGGGACACGCTGTATATAAACTAAACTAATAATAAATAATGTTAGATTGCATCAAGATTCAAACAATTTTTTATTCTTAATCTACTGAATATAATTGAAATTATCACAAAATATAGCCGGTAATCTTGAATCTAAACAACGTGCTGCGTCAATAATAGTTAGTACCCGGCTGTGTCAGACGAGCTCTCGGACTATTAGCATTAGGCTTTGGACAGCTTGTGACATTCATTAGGAAACTACAGCCGCCATTTCGTAGTCGTAAAAATAACATCAGTCAGTCCATCAAACATTGGTGTTTATGTAGCGGAGTCGAGCGAGTAAAAATGACGTAAATTACATACAAGTTACTATAAGTTTAATTTATCTAATCTGGCAGTTATCACAGTATTTTATAAGTCTCGGTAGTAACGTAACGATTTGGCGAGTCGAGGCTTTAACAGCCTCTGCCTACATCTTCGGGTAGAAAACTTACCTCTTGCCATACATAAGACTACTAAGAAAGAGAGTATAAACCTTGTCCGGTGTGGTTGTTATCTTCCCAACTTGTTGTTGTTGTTGTTCGGATTGTCGTCAGGGGTGAGTGCGTTCTTTTACTTTTTCGGAACAAATACATAAGTATTATTAGTATGGGTATGCCACCAAAATACCGGGCTTTTGGACAGTGGTAGAGCCACGAAGTCCGCTGCAAAATGGCTACTTCCAAAGCACCTCCAACATTTCATAACGAATTTACACGTAACTTAAAGTTTTACATTTACACGTAAATAAAATACAAAGGTAGTCGAATTTGTAAGTTGTAACTTAGGACCTGCCAAGAAGTTGGCTGTTTTTTTTTCTAATCAGTTATCATAGATATCAAAAAACATCAACCCGGAGGAACGTACAGATTCAACAAATATCATATTTATAAACTAATTTAATCGCTATAATAGCTTGTCATTTAATTATTAGGTAAAACGTAATTTATTGTACCAATATCTAATAGCCGACTCTATATTGTTACTTAAAACTACAAACTACAAACGAAAATACAAAGTGCATTAAAAACTTTCACTCCAAAACATTGTCTTTAAATAAACACAAAAACCTAAGAGGCAGGAGTAATTGATTACAACAACAAACATTTAAATATTCATCCTTCAACCACTTTCCATAATAAAGGACCTTTTACACGGGACGCTTTGTGAACGAGGCGCCAAAACATTCTCCAGACATCGCAACAGTACTTATTTCTTGATTACGTACAATAAAATACAACAATTAGTTTAAAAGGTTCGACTTTGTACAGATTGATAATAAAATATGAAAGAATGCATATTTCCTCTCTCGTCTATAGAACCGATTATTCAAAGACATTCTCGGCATTTTTGCACTTCGTTCTATTTCGTTCTATTTAAAACAAGTTTGAATAATTGTCAATGACAAAAGGTACGAACCTATAACTGACTATAAAGTACCTTCAGGCGTTCTCAATCTTTTTGAGTAACTGTAACAGTATCATTGACCAAACATAACTATTCATAGTATAACTTGCAGATGTCTCACAAAGGGTTTGAAGAAAATTTGAAGAACAACGTATCATTACTTAAGCGACCGTCTCGGATGTGTATGTATGTCTCGTTGGTCGACTAGTTCTTCACTGCTGATTCAGAAGTCGTGGGATTCTGGACTCACACCAATAATTTCTCGGATTTTTTTCGTATTATCGTGCCACTGTGCCGGGTGTATGTCAATAAGTTGCGCCATCTATTTCGTTTAGTAACTATTCAACGAGTCGAAGCTTAACAGCCGCTGCATCTTCGGGTAGAAAAAGGCGTGAAGTTATATTGTTGTTGTTATTTTATGTATCACGAAACTATAGCTTTCGTTTTCGTCGCATTCAACTGCAAGCCTTTAATCATGCAATCATCTTTCATAGTAGTGACTAGTGTTTGCAGGTCCGACGGCGATTCGGCTAGAAGCACGGCGTAATCTGCGTAAAGCAGGCAGCTCACAACTAGGTCACCTATTCGCATCCCTATATCCATCGATCTCACTCTCTGGAGACAACTGTCCAGGTACAGGATGAAGTCGAGCGGACAGCACGCAACCCTGTCTGACGCCGATATTGACATCAAACCAGGGCGACAAGCTGCCGTCAACACGCACACACGCTGTGCAGCCTTCCTATGTGGACTGCACAGCGCGCAGCAGTGCTCTGTGAAAGAGGTTTTGCAATCGTTTACTGGCTGGTATGAAACTTAGAATGCCCGAGATGATTAAATGAGTTTTGAATGATGTGTGTTTTGTTACTCTCGATCCGTTGCCATGTAAGTTGTTAATTGTATATTTTATTATGAGTATAAAATAAAATATATTTTCTCCTGGATATTTAGTTATTTACATCTAAATAACAGATTTACCTCCAACTCTATCAGGTTATGGGCCCAGGCATGCAATAATTGCGAATCACTGGAATTTATCCGACCGAGGTACGTCATACATAATATTCAAGGAAGAGAGGATGGCAGATTCGAGACTTCCATCTATAGAAAAACTGCATGGAAGTATCAACTATGATTCTTGGAAGTTTGATCTAGAATGTATTCTTATACACGATAATTTATGGAAATATGTAGAGAATTTCCCAAACACAGAAAACAAAGAAGAGGTACGTGAGGATCAAAAAGCGCGTACTAAAATTTGTTTGTTATTAGAGAATTCGTGTAAGGTGCATGTACGGAAAGCTAAAACGGCCAAAGAAGCGTGGCAAGCTTTAAAATCAGCATTTCAAGATAAAGGTATTAACAATAGATGCAGACTCTTGTCAAGACTGGTGAGTCTTAAATTGAGAATGTTTGATTCTGTTACTGATTATGTAACTGAGCTAATGAGAGTAGCGAATCAACTACATGACCTTGGAAAGGCGGTTGATGACGAATTACTAGCAGCGTTAATGCTACAAGGGTTACCAGAGGAGTATGCACCGTTGAGACTAGCATTAGAAAATACGAACACAGAGATTACTACGGATTTTGTAAAGACTAAACTTCTACAACTAGATGAAGAATCTACATCGAATACAAGATATCCGAATAGAGAAGAACAAGGTACAGCATTATTGACTCCAAAAGGGAAGAAAAATAAGTTTCAGAGAACAAATTACAAAAAGAAGACTATCAAATGTTTTATTTGTGAAGGGTCTCACAAAGCGTGTGACTGTCCAGATAATCCACGAAATCGTAAAACAACGCATTTTGTAACGTTATTGTCTAGGAGTCAATCGACGGGTTGTGAAGAAGAGTGGAATATTGGACTCTGGAGCTTCCGCACATATGAGTAATAATAAGGAAATAATGCGTAACTATTCTGAGTATAAGCAAAAGGTTGAGATATCTTGTGCGAATGGTGATAAAGTGTTCGGAGAGGGATATGGTATGATTGAGAGCGATTCACCGGTATTCTCAGCAGACAATGTAATGTATGTACCCAATTTATCATCAAATTTATTGAGTGTCAGTTGCATTGTTAGAAAGAATAAGGTTGTTGTTTTTTCTAAAAAAGGTTGCGAAATTTTTGATGAGAATGAATGTTCAGTTGTAGGCAAGCCAAGTTTAAAAGGTAATCTTGATAAAGGTATTTATAAATTAAAAACAGCTTTTCAGGCAAGTGCGTTGGCGTCAACTGTAACTGAAGACATGGAGCTTTGGCATCGAAGGCTGGCACATCTTGGTATTCGTAATCTTATGTTACTGAGAGATAAAATGGCAACTGGGGTGAGTTTTAAGAATATAACCATGTCAAAATTAGATTGCGTAGCATGTGTCATGGGCAAGCACATAAAGCAGCCGTTTAATAAACACAAAGCTTCAAGAGCTAGAGAGCTCTTAGAGCTAGTTCACAGTGATATTTGTGGACCAATGAGAGATAGTTCGTTTGCTGGTTTTAGATACTTTATGACGTTTATTGACGATTATTCTAGAAAAACATTTATTTATTTTCTTAAAAATAAGAGTGAAGCGTTTGAGAAAATTAGACTATTTAAAGCTCTAGTTGAAAATCAAACGGGCACAAAGCTAAAGATTTTAAGAACATAACGGTGGCGAGTATGTCAATAAACGGCTTAAAGCATATTTGAGTGAACATGGCATTAAGCAACAATTCACAATACCATATACTCCGCAACAGAATGGTGTTGCAGAACGTGCAAATCGGAAGATTATGGAGAGAGCGCGTTCAATGATACACGAAGCAGGACTTTCAACGCGTTACTGGGCTGAAGCAGTTAATACAGTTGTTTATTTAAAGAACAGGAGTCCAACAATAAAAGCCTTTATTGTTGTTTCTTACATTCTATAGTAGGTACATAGTTGTTTGCATATTTTATGTGAGTAAAAATAATAATAAGTTTTTATTCAACGTCGGCAAACGGTTGTGTTATGTTTTTATACAACTTGTCTTCCGACAAAGGCCTCCTCTAAAGATCCCCATTCGTTTCTGTTCCTAGCTGTGCGGATCCATGTTGGGCCCGCTGTTTTTCTAATGTCGTCTTCCCATCTCCTTATTTGTCTACCTCTGCTTCTTTTACTGTCGAGTGGACACCATTCCGTTAAGATCTGTGTCCATTTTTCTTTCTTCTCCCTAATCATATGGCCTGTCCATCTCCACTTTAGTAATTTACAAGTTGTGTACGCATTTTTAAATTTTGTTCTATTTTTGATATGTGTTAATGTCTGTCGGTCTTTTCTTTTGATTCCCAGTGTACTTCTTTCAATTCCGTTTTGACAGATCTTAATTTTGTTTGACAGTTCGTCTGTCAATGCCCAAGTTTGACATCCGTATAGCAAACATGGCAGGATACACATATTAAAGACCTTCCTTTTATCTTTCATCGGGATTTCTTCATTTTTCATTACTTCACTGAGTGACCAGTATCGTTTCCACGTGTTGGTTATTCTCCTGTCTATTTCATTTTTCATGCAGTCCTTAGTAGATATTAACTGTCCCAAATATACGTATTCGTGCACGTACTCTATTTGCTCACTATTGACCTTGATAATATCTAATTCTGAAGAGTTTGACATAATTTTAGTTTTGGACAAATTCATGGATAACCCTGCCTTATCGCTTTCGTCTGCTAGTTGTTGGAGCATTATTTCTAATGTTTTTGGACTTTCGGAGAAAATGATTAAGTCATCCGCAAAACGTAAATGGCTTAATATTTCTCCGTTTATGTTCAACCCTTTTTTTGTCCAATCAAGTTGCCTAAAAATCATTTCCAAAACAGCCGAAAATAACTTAGGTGAAATTGGGTCCCCCTGGCGTACACCCCTCGTAATACGAATTTCTTCGCCTATGTTTTCCAATTTTACTTGTGCAGTACTCTTAGTGTATATGTTTTGGAGTATACGTATGTATTTTGTTTGAACACCCTGTATTTTTAGTGCATTCCATATAAATCCATGTTCTAGTGTGTCAAACGCCTTATTAAAATCGACAAACCCCAGGAAGTATATCTTGTTGTATTCATTATATTTTTGTAATAATTGTCTAAGTGTATGAATGTGATCGATTGTTGAAAATTTTTGACGGAATCCAGCTTGCTCTTTCGGTTGATTTTCATCTAGTATATTTGTAATTCTCGATAAAATAATTTTAGAAAACACCTTGTAGATATTTGACATTAAGCTAATGGGTCTGTAATTTGCTATTTCTCTTTTGTCCCCTTTTTTGTGTAGTAATATTATTGTTGATTTAGTCCAATCTTGAGGAATCTGTTCTGTTTTAATAATTTCATTGAATATGTTGGTAAGTTTCGTAGCAGTCGCCGGTAAAGTAATTTTTAGCAATTCATTTGTAATGAAGTCAGAACCCGGGGATTTGTCACTTTTTTGTGTTTTGATTGCTTTTATGGTTTCTTCTTTTAATATTTCGGGTATCTCTTCTTCGTCAGTTGAAACGATATATTCTTTTATTGCTTCTTCTTTTTGACTTTTGTATAAGTTTTGATAAAATTCTGTAGCAGCTTTTAGTATTTCGGGTCTCTTCTCTGTTGTTTTTCCGTCTTTTCTTTTAATGCTTAGTATCCAATCGTTTTTATCCTGGAGCTTTTTTTGTGCCTTTTTAATTCCTCCTGTTTTTTCTATGAAATGTTTAATTGTATTGGATCGTTTGGTCTTTCTTTCTTTTCTTAGAAGTTCGCTTATCAGTTTGCTTATTTCTGTAATTTTTTGACGATTATCTATAGTTTTCCTTTCTCGTAGCAACTCTTTACGTTTTTGTAGCAGTTGTTTACTTTTTAGTGAGATTTCTTTCTTGTTGCTTTCATTTGTTTTTCGAGTTACTGTTGTTAGTTGATGTAGTAGTTCATTGTATTTATCTTGAAGTGATCCGCCTACTTCCCTGTTTAATGATAGTTGGAGATTATTGAGCAGTAATCTAGTATCGCCATTGTATTGAATATGTGCGTATTTGTTATGAAATTGTCTTGATCTTTTGCATTTCGTTCCTGTCATTATAGCCCGAACCATCCTATGGTCAGTGTTAAAGTTTAAATTTTGTATTACTGTCGCGTCTCTGAAAACTTTCCTGTTGTTAGACATAATGAAATCGATTTCATTCTTATGTAGCCCGTTGGGTGAAGCCCATGTCCATTTATTTCTTATTTTCTTTTTATAGAAGCTGTTTAGAATACTTAGTCTGTTTTGTAAACAAAAATTTATCAGTCTCGTACCATTTTTACTTCTATTTCCATATCCATGGTTTCCTATAGTGTTTTCTTCCCCTTTATTTTGCATACCAATTTGTCCGTTAAAATCTCCCATTATTATGATATTTTTGTGAGCCGTTTCGATCGTTTTTTGAAGGTCTTCATAGAATTTTTCTATCTTATTTATATCTTCATTTTTCTTGGGTTCTGTTGGTGAATACGCCTGAATAATAGACCATTTTTCAGTTTTTCTATCGCCAAGCACAAGGTTCAAGATTGCGATACGTTCTGAGATTCCTCTTATTTCTTCAATATTGCTTGCAAGATTCTTTTTCACCAAAAATCGAACTCCATATAGTCCCGGCGTCTCCCCTTTATAGTGCAGTATGTAGTTACCATGATCTTCGATATTTTCTCCCAATTTCCTTACCTCACTTATGCCTATTATATTCCAGTTTATTTCTTCTATTGCTAATTCTAGTTCTTTAAGTTTTTCAGTTGTTCCAAGTGATCGACAATTGATTGTTGCTATATGTATATGATTAAGTTTCTTTTTAGTGTAAGTGACATTATTGACATTATTGACATTATGTTTGACCTTTAGAGGGTCGTGGTCGTTTTCCCCCACGAGGACCAGTCGGCTTGGGGGAAGATGATGTGTTGTTGCGTGATTTGTTGTATTCGATGTTTTTTGTGTTTTCCGTTTACCGACTTTTGTTTGCTATTGCTTTTTGTTGTTGGAGGGCAGAGAATTGCTTCTCCCCCTCATTAAATCGTAAGCATTTAATCTGTTGACGTTCAATGGCATTAATGTTTGTTGTTTTCTTGGTTTGTTTTCGGTTTCTGGTGATGTAGATGTCTCTCTCTTTCTTTTATCGCTGGTGTTAATTTTTCCCTTTATTACTATTTTGTCATATTGTAGGAATGCAATAATACCTTTCTTTCTCTCTTCGATTAGTTGTGGCTGTAGCAATTTTCTCTTTTCTAAAACTTCCTTGGTATAATCTTCTGAAATGTATATTTCCTTGAAATGTTTCTTCTTTTTTATTATTTCGTTCTTTTTCCACTCTGTTACAAAAGAAACCAAGATAGGTCTTGGTTTATCGCCTGTTTTTCCTTTTCCTATACGATAAGTGTTATTTATTTCATGATCTTCAAGATTTATTCCCAAGTCGGTTTTAATCAATCCCTTAATTTTTTGTATAATTTCTAAATTGGATTTTTCATCTTCTGTCAACCCAAAAAATATTAAATTCTTTTGTTTCTTTGCTCGTTTTAAAATTTCCACGTCCTTCTCTAAGTTTTCTACCTTTGTTTTTAAGATTTTATTTTCTTCTGTTAGGGGCTGCAGTTTTTCATCCATCCTCTCCATTATTTTGTTAGTCAAAGATGCATTTAATTCAAATATTTGTTTTTGCATTTCATTTTTCACTTTTTCGAATAACAGTTCGAATTGTTCCTCCATTTTGAATTTATAGTTGCTCTTTTATACTTTATATTCTCAAATAACAAAAAGTGTTTGTGAAAATTTATGATCCAATGTCCAAATTTAGGCAAAACCAATGTTTCCACAGTATTTATCCACACTTTAATTGCACCCCGTGATGTTGTGATAACGGTTAGTGAACTTCTTTTGTTTTTAAACACGATATTACTGGGAGCTTCACGATTACGATGTTTACGATTTGACAACCGGACACGGAAACCAGGAGTCCAACAATGGCAGTTAAAAACAAAACACCTGAAGAACTGTGGACTGGTAAGAAAGTTGATCTTAGTCATCTTAGAGTTTTTGGATGCAGGGCATTCAAACACATTCCTTCAGAAAAGAGAACTAAGTTGGATCCTAAGAGCTGCGAACTGGTATTCGTTGGATACTGTGAAGAATCAAAAGGATATCGACTTATAGACCCAAAAGATGGTATTCTACATAGAGCACGTGATGTGGTATTCATGGAAAATCAGATGTATCGAAGAGAAAGTAAACCAGAGCAAACTATTATTGGTCTTGATCAACATGATGAGAACAAAGACTCAAGATTAGATCAAGAGAAAATTGATGAAACTAGAGAGACTTGGTTTGACTGTACTCAAGAATATCAAGATGAGAGCGAGCAAGGAGTAAGTCAGAATTTGCTGCAGAGAGATGCTGAACATATAGAGAACGCAAATTCTGATGTTACTATAGCTGAAGGTTCGTCACATGAACAACGCAGGTACCCTCTCAGAGAAAGGAGGCCAAAGGTTTTTCCAGATTTTGTCACATATGAAACCGTGATTAATGAAGATGAACCATTGACGGTGCAAGAGGCATTATCTGGAGCTGACTCGAATTTGTGGAGAGCCGCAATTAAGGAGGAGTTGGAAGCTTTATATAAAAATAAAACTTGGATATTGGTTAAACCTCAACCAAATACACATATAGTTGATTCTAAATGGATTTTTAGAATTAAAACAGAGACCGGGAATAAGAAACGCTACAAAGCTCGTCTTGTGGCTCGTGGTTTTAGCCAAAGATATGGTGTTGATTATGATGAGACGTTTGCTCCTGTTTGCTCCAGCTCGTTGAGACTTTTGTTTGCACTAGCAGCAAATTTTAATCTTAATATAGATCATTTAGATGTCAAAACGGCATTTTTGAATGGAAATATAAACGAGATTGTGTATATGAAACAACCACCTTATTTTGAAGAAACAGGCAAAGAGGATCATGTGTGTCTCATAAAAAATCTCTTAATGGCTTAAAGCAAGCACCGCGGGCATGGTATAGTAAACTACACAGCGAATTGGAAAAATTAAACTTCAAGAGATGTGAAAATGAACCCTGTGTATATATGCAAACTATAAAGAAGTCTATTATAATACTCGCTGTATATGTAGACGATATTCTTGTTTTTTATAATGATTATAATCAAGCTAGAAAAATAAAAGAAGAGTTGAAGACAAAATTTGAGATGAAAGATTTGGGTAAAGCACAATTATTTCTAGGTTTGCGAATTGAGCAAGGCAGAGGCCGTATTAAGATAGATCAGGAAGATTATATAGATAAACTTCTGCATATTTTTAAAATGGATAATTGCAAAACAGTGTCAACACCCGCTGTTCCTGGACAGCAATTCTCAAAACCAGATGCTTCATACAAATCTGATGATAACATACCTTACAGAGAGCTAATAGGTTCACTTATGTACGTGGCAGTTTGTACTCGTCCTGATATTGCTCATACTGTGAATTTTATGAGTCAATTTTCAAACTGTTACACGGAAGCACATTGGTCAGCTACCAAAAGAATATTACGGTATTTAAAAGGTACGAAGTCGATGGGACTTGTGTACTCGAGTAATCCCATGAAAGAGATTGAAGGATTTACTGATGCTGATCACGCCAGTAATCGCATAGACAGAAAATCTTTCTCAGGCAACGTATTTCTGATGGCTAATGGAGCAATTTCTTGGCAGAGCGTTAAACAGAAGAGTGTTGCAATTTCTACGACTGAAGCGGAATATGTGAGCTTATCAGAGGGGGTAAAAGAAGCTATATTTCTAACTCGTTTTTTGAAAGAGCTAGAGGTTAAATTAGAGTCACCCATAGCCATCTACACCGATAATCAGTCAGCTATGGCAATAGCAACAAACCCGGTGCAACATCAGCATACTAAGCATATTGACGAGCGATATCATTTTTCTCGAGAAGCTATAGAGAATGGTAAATTAAAGTATTTACAAACCAAATACATGGTTGCTGATGCATTGACAAAGGCAGTGCCAAGAGAGAAACAAATATTCTGTCGAATGAAGATGGGTGTGATAATATAGTATAAAATGTGAGTGTCATAGCAGAGAACTTTGTGCGGGCATGAACTTAAGTTATGTCAGAAGGAAACGCTTGAGGAGGAGTGAAAGAGGTTTTGCAATCGTTTACTGGCTGGTATGAAACTTAGAATGCCCGAGATGATTAAATGAGTTTTGAATGATGTGTGTTTTGCTATTCTCGATCCGTTGCCATGTAAAGTTGTTATTTGTATATTTTATTATGAGTATAAAATAAAATATATTTTCTCCTGGATATTTAGTTATTTACATCTGAATAACAGATTTACCTCCAACTCTAACACTCTGCTCACCCCGTATCCCGAGAGTATGTCCCACAGATTCCTTCTTAACACTCTGTCAAACGCTTTTTCCAGATCCACAAAACCGCAGAAAACCTTCCGGTTAATAGCCAGTCGTTTTTCCACGATGTGGCGGAGAGAAAAAATCTGATCCATGCACCCTCGTCCGCTTCTAAAACCACCCTGAGCCTCCCACAACACTCCATCAGATATCACCCTCATTCTCCTTTCAATAATTTTCCCATACACTTTCGCTGTTAAGCTGATCAAACTGAGGGCCCTGTAACTGGCGCACTGCACACGTGATCCCTTACCTTTATACGAGGGCACGATGACAGCGCGAATTAAGTTTCTCACCACGAGATTATTTAAAAAAAACAATTTATATTTTAAGTCAGAGTAACCACCTTTTATTATTTATTAAACAGTAATTGATTATTCTTACAAAAATCCCATCTTATATACTATATAATTGCTGATTATGCCCTAGATATAATATTAATATAATTTATTATTTATTGCTTACGAATCTAATTGAGGCGTATTGGGGTTCCTTAACACCTCCCCCCTCAAGAGAGAAATTATCTGAAGGCGTTGAAGACGGCTCAGTATAATTTCGTTTAAATATTATCTTAAATCTGTATAGTAAAACAATTAAAAATATTAAAATTAGAATAACATACAAGCAGATTGTCCATACACTAACACTTAATGTTATTGATTGGTCTTTGGTAGTGTCACTTAATTCACTGAATTTAACAATTTGTAAGATGTCTTTCACTTCACTAAGGTCCGTATTTCGCAGATATAATTTGTTGCTTCTTCTTTTGATGTCCTGCTTTAGCTCTGGCATCTTGACCAATGTCTGCTGGGGACTAGTGAATGTACTATTAGTGACACCATATAAATATATTTCACCTGCTTGAGTTTCGCACCGTGCGTTAGGGATAATTAAGTAGGTTCCCCGAACGTTGTACTTATGTATCTCACTATTGTAGTTTTCTGAGATAATTAAATTTTCTTCTGCATATATTAACCATTGATTGTCGAACAATCTCTGTATGAGGGTTTTTTCGATTTTAATCTGGTTCTGAAAACACCTGCTGTAGTTCGACTTTATCAACATAATCTGTTCTATACATGTTTCTGCTGGATACTGGGCTAGATTGTTTTCTGAGCAGATAAATTTGTTGTCCTCAATTTCTTCGCATGGGTTGGCTACGGGTATGTATTTCAATCTATTCACCATTAAATAAGGGTATTCAGGAATGATGACATAGGTTTTTGAGGAATTATAAATAGGTATGGGAACAACCTTGTAATAATTATATGTGTCAGAGTCTATTACAGGGATCTCTAACACAAAGACTAACTTGTCATAATCTAAGCAACAATTAACTATAATGTTGTGTATTTAACTATAATCAAACTTTAAAATTTACTGAGTAAGTATACCTAGCTTGTTTACTAACTACTAATAAAATATTAATTAATAATGTACCTTTAATTATTAATTGATGGAACTAATTATAACTTCAGAATTAAATTATTTTCCATCTTTTTCTTTTCTTTCTACTTTTCCACCAATGTACCAATTTTTTGTTTAGTTTCTCATCTATAGTCTCGTTTACAATTGGAATACCTACGTGTTTCCTATTTGATAACGATTTAACTATGACTGCATCATTATATTTCTTAGGGACTAAATGTACGGGGGCACTCCAGGGAGAATGTGACTCCTGGATAATGTTATCTCTCAACATTTTATCCACTTGAATTGTAATTTCTCGCGCCTGCACGGGAGGTAGCCTATAGGTTTTAAGATTTATAGGGTCCTCATTTTTAGTTCTAATCCTATGCTTAACATGATTCGTGAAAGATAACGGAATATCCTCACAATAAAAAATATCCTTATTTTCGCTACATATACCTTGTATCGCTTTCCGCTCCTCTATGTTCATGTGGTCTAACCTTAATTTTTGTAAATTATTTGTAAGTAACCTATTTTTTTCATTAATATCATTAGTTACGTTTACACTAATTACTGGCTTTAATTCGTGAGGCATTGTTCTAAAAGGTCCAGTTACTACTAATGTTTCTGCTTCGTCAGTATAATTTTGAATGACTGTCGAAGCGAAGCCATTAACACATTTAACTAATGCGGAGGGCATTCTAATCCCTTCCTTAAATTCAGTAAAATTTAATATAGCTTCCCCATCAAGTAAAGTGACTGGAAGGCTTACTCTAATTTCACTACGAGGAGGTATACAGTAAACCTCTCTCATAGGTGGAGAATAAATTATTGGTATATTTGTGAATCTTAACTGTAAGATCTGACTTTTCATGTTAATATTGGCTTGTAATTGTTTCAATAGATTACTACCTATTAGTCCATAGTATCTATCGTCAACGCTATACACATAAAACTTATGAAATTCGTTTATTTTAAAAGTTGCTGGCAATGGGATAGTAGCTGTTTGGCTGTGAACGCTCGAAGCGTGAGTGCTAACAACTTCGAACGGTTCATGCTGTAAATAATTTTTAAAATATTTATTCGCAATTTTCGGACTAATAAAAGATCTAACGCTACCGGTATCTATCATAAAAACTGCATTTAATTCCTTTATAACTATATGAGGCAAATTTAAACGTTTATTATAATTAATCTTTATTTTTTCCCTATTCTGGAGGCTATTGTGTAAAAATTTTCATTTTGCATGTTATCATTATTAAAATCGTCATTATTGTTTATGTAATTAATTCGTCGTGAACTAGCAGTACGCATTGTGACATCGGTATTCGAACCTTGTGCTTGCGCTGCAAAATGCGGCACGTTCGGCGAATGACCCGAATACTGTTGGCTCCGATGATTTGTAAACGGTGGCCTACTTAACGATTGTCGCTGCGTATAATTCTGCATGTTATTAGAATTATTATAATTACTATATTGCATAGGGTATCTAAACTGATTATTATATGAAAAATTCCTATTAGGGGAGTTATTGGGCATATTTGTATTGGGCCTAGAATGTACATTATGATGGTGAAAACTCGGTTTTGAATTATTACTTAAGTTATTCCTATTATTAAAAGACCTAGAGTTATGGTAGACGTTTTCAAAGTTTTGTTCCTCTAATACGATTTTCAGAGCGTCTTCTAAATTCTTACGTCACGTAGCCTAACTAAACGTACTAAATATTGAGGTAAATTATATAAGAAAACGTTTAAGGACCTACTGTGATAGATTGTTAACTTTGCCGCTCGTAAGGAATCATCGATGACGGTTTCGTTGATTTTCGAAAATAAAATACTTCGCATCAATTGAATCCTATGACAAAAATCTGAGTAACTTTCACCCCTATTAATTTTACATGTTTCTAATTCTAACGCGAGACATTCCTCGGTACGAGGATCACCAAAGTGCTGGTTTAACAGCTGCTTCAGGTCATGCCAAGTATCTATGGAGTCTCGTTCTCCAACTAAGTTGGCTGCTTCGCCTGATAACCTACTCGTTACCACATGAAAAAGATATTCGTTCTGGGCTGCATCGCCCTGGTAGGTCCCAAGGACATACTCGCACTTTTTTATATATAAAGGCAGAGTCCTGGCCTCCCCACTGAACACTGGAATAATCTTAACTATTTCTTGTGGTACACGCTTGACGGATTCCATGATAAAATTTGTTTTCTATTCAACGTTATTCAATAAATGAGAGAAAAAAAAATTCTGAACACACAGTACAAGAAATATGTAAACTTAGCACAAAAGAAAAAAAAATACGATAAAATATAAGTATTAAAACTAATGTTTATGTTCAAGTATTATCACGGCGTTGTCCAATCCCTAATAATACACAAAAGACACATAAACTATACAAGGTTTGGAGACGGTCTGGAAAGCTGAAGGGATAGTGAAGAGTTTTACTCACAGTACCGCAGCTACTTCCATGCTCCTTGAATTACTGCCCGGTGGTCGGTGACTGCTCTGGGTGGCTCCTTAATAAATTTGTTTGTGGTCGATATCTGCTAAACCGTTGAAACGGACGTCGGGACTTCTTGTTGGTAGAGTTGGATACCAGAAGATCTTGACTGCAAGATATCCTACCGGCTGCGCCAATTAAGTTTCTCACCACGAGATTATTTAAAAAAAACAATTTATATTTTAAGTCAGAGTGACCACCTTTTATTATTTATTAAACAGTAATTGATTATTCTTACAAAAATCCCATCTTATATACTATATAATTGCTGATTATGCCCTAGATATAATATTAATATAATTTATTATTTATTGCTTACGAATCTAATTGAGGCGTATTGGGGTTCCTTAACACGCGCCTCCAGTCTATGGGAACCTTACCCGACCTCCAGCACAGATTGCTCAAGGTCAGGAAGGCGTTCCGTACACAGGTTCCACCGTGTTTGATCATTTCAGCAGACATCATATCAATTCCAGCTGCCTTACCATTTTTCATACTTCGTATCGACCATTCAATCTCTTCCATAGTAATGTCGTCGTCAGATGTTGGCGCAGCGGCGTCAGTTGTAGACTCACTCGCGGCGCCCACATCCGGAACATACTCGTACATTTTCCCAAAATACTCACTCCATCTGCCCAATACGTTGCTGGGGTTTGCTGCATGAATCGGCCGGCTCGACCGGACGACCTCTCAAAAGACCGACGTAAAGTGGCTCATGCCGCGTTTCGTTCGGTGAGAGAGGTACCCGGAGGCCCACCCCCCTTCCCCATCCTTTCCTATTCCCTATCTCTTAAAGGTCGGCAACGCAACAGTAACACTATATGTGTTGCTGGTGTCCATGGGCGGCGTTGGTTGCTTACCATCAGGTGACACGCCTACTTGTTTGCTCTCCTATCCCATAAAAAAAAAGCCTTTGACATAGTTTTGTCCATTCTGGATGTTGATGAAGAACCCCGAGAATTTCTTACTTCCCTCCAGAAGAGTTTGTTATTCGCCTCGAAGTTCTCCGTCAACCTCACTTCCTCATTCGCAACTAGTCTTTCTCGCTTCTCTTTCACTAAGGCTTTGGTAACATTCCTGCAGCGGCGGTAGCTCTCATACTTTTTCTGACATACTATCATTCTGATTCAAACTTCAAATTCAAATTCAAAATATCTTTATTCCATAGACTTTAGAAAGTACTTAGAATCGTCACATAAAAAAACACGGAGCTTAGATTCCCTTTCATCACACTGTCTTGAATGTGAAAGCGAATCTAAGTGCCAGTTCCGGCGTCAAGGCTTCTTGAGAAGAACTGGCAAGAAACTCAAGGCCGACTCTTTTCAAATATCCAGTTTAACAAATAGTGATAAGTACAATCAATACAACACAAAAGGAGCAGTTCAATTCCAAACTTTTTTATCGTTTATATAGTCTGCGATACAATAATAAGCCCTTTGATATAATCTACTTTTAATATAATTTTTAAATTTCCCCATGGATAATTCAATCGCGTCTTTGGGAGTTTATTGTAAAAGCGTATACATTGACCTGGGAACGAGTTAGAGATTTTATGGAGCCTAGTAGTGGGCACAGCGAGTTTGTTGTTATTTCTTAAATTTAGTTTATGAACATCACAGTTTTTCTTAAATTTACTTTTATATTTATGAACATAAATAAGATTTTCATAAATATATTGTGAATAAAACGTCATAATTCTTATTTTTTTGAATTTATTTCTTAGTGTATCCCTGGGACTCATCATATAGATAGCACGAACGGCTCGTTTCTGGAGCACAAAAACTGAATCTGCATCCGCGGCACTACCCCAAAGCAATAAGCCGTACGACATAATGCTGTGGAAATAGCTAAAATAAACTAAACGCGCAGTATCAACATCGGTTAGCTGACGTATTTTCCTTACAGCGTAAGCTGCTGAGCTTAGTCTGCCTGACAACGTTTCTATATGTGGGCCCCATTGTAATTTAGAATCTAATGTTATACCAAGGAAGACAACCTTATTGACCAATTCCAATCTCTCATTGTCCATCACTACACTGGTTTTTACTTGTTTAGCATTTTTTGTAAAAAATTTAACATATTTGGTTTTATTACTATTTAAAAGCAAATTATTAGCACTAAACCAGTTTACAATTTTTGAAAGAGCATTGTTTACATCGTCAATTACTGTCTGTTGTCTATTTACCTTAAAAACTAAAGAAGTGTCATCTGCAAACAAAACTATTTCATGATTATTTTTCACAAGATATGGCAGATCATTAATGTACAAAAGAAACAGGAAAGGTCCCAAAATAGAGCCTTGTGCCACTCCCATTGCTACAGCTGATCCATGTGATAGCTTCCCGTTAACATATACTCTTTAAATCCTATCACTCAGATAAGAAATGAGAAGATCCAAAGCGATGCCTCTTATACCGTAGTGGTGTAATTTTCTGACCAGAGTTTCATGCTGCACACAATCAAAAGCCTTAGACAAGTCACAAAATATTCCATAGGCATCCCGTGACTCCTCCCAGGCTTCAAATATACATTCTAATAATCTAATCCCCGCATCACATGTTGACCGTCCGCGCGTAAAACCAAATTGCTTATTGTGCAGCAGATTATTATCATTAAAGTATTTTAGTAGCTGTGCGAGGATAAGCTTTTCGAAAATTTTACTTATTGTCGGTAGTACTGATATTGGTCTGAAGTTAGTGGGGTCTAATGTACTACCCGATTTATACAATGGAATGATTTTACTTAATTTCATCAAGTCAGGAAACACACCACAGTCAATACATCTATTAAATATCAGAATTAAGGCGGGAACAATAGTGTCAAATAAAGATTTTATAATATGCACAGAAATGCCCCATAAATCAGCTGTCTTTTTCATATTAATTGATTTAAACGCGTTACTTAAATCACACCCATTAACATGACGGAAATGAAAATCGTTAAAAAATTCAGGCACGTTATCTTTAAGCAAAGACTCTGCAATGGAAGTGGAAGAGCCTAGAGCACTAGTAAGATTGACAGGGAAAACAGAAAAAAAATCATCAAAGGCATTGGCCACCTCACAATCTGACTTGGTAACATGTCCATTAATATTTAAGGTAAATTCTGAGTCCCTGATTCGACTCCTACCAGTCTCTTCATTGATGACTGTCCAAGTGGCTTGGATCTTATTACTGCTATTTTTAATTTTAGATTTAATAAAATTAGATTTCGCGACTTGACAAACGCGTTTGAAAATCCTTGAATATAATTTTACATGATTTCCAAACTGTTCACTGCTATTGAATTGTCTTTCATAGTATAACATATACAAAGTTTGCCTGCTCTTATGAATACCTATGGTTGCCCAGTCCCCAAAGACAGGGGTATTAGTAACAGTCATCTCCCTGGAAGTAAATATTGAGTTAAATTCGCGAAGAAAAGAATTAAAAAATAGACTATACATCAAATTAGGTTCTAAGTCATCATCAAACAACGGCAAGTTATTAGATAAGTTAACTCTCATACGTTCCAAGCGACTAGCTGTTACTGGCACAAAAGTAATTGTTTTTTTTACTTCTTTTTTATTTTTTATTTTAATACTAATCATTTGCCCACAATGATCAGAATCTAATTTATTAATAATACTTTTTTGTGTTGGACTAATATTTGTGTATATATTATCTAAGCAGGTAGCACTAGTGGCGCTAATTCTAGTAGGCTCCATAAATAAATTTACTAAATTATAGGACTTAAAAAGACTTAAAATTTTACAGGAAGCAATTGTATTATCATATTGACATTAAAATCCCCGCAGACTAAAATAGTTTTATCAGAGTTACTAACTTTGGCTAGGGCTTCATCCATGATTTCAATAAATAAATGAAGATCAGCGGAAGGAGGTTTATACATATACGCATAAAATAATGAACTGCTCTAATTGTACACAGGATATTTCTATAGAACATTCTACAGAGAGAGACACAATATCTTTCCGTTCTTTAAATTTCAGTTTTTTTTTTAGCAAAATTAGCGACCCCCCATGTATTGTGTTGGTCCTGCAGAATGAACTACCCACCCGGTGGTTGCTGAAATTAAACATGAGCTGATGCCTCTTCAACCAGTGCTCAGTAATACACATAATACTAATATTATCAGATTTCATGAATAATTCCAGTTCTAGTTGTTTACCCTCAGTCATACAATATATATTCTGATGCACCAGGTTAATATCATTATTTGTATTATCAGAATTACATTTTTGTAGTCGTAGTGACCTGTTGTAGTTGTTGTTTGACTGTATGGCCAAATTTATTAACTGGG
Organism: Euproctis similis; assembly: GCA_905147225.2. Lineage (NCBI taxonomy): Eukaryota > Metazoa > Arthropoda > Insecta > Lepidoptera > Erebidae > Euproctis > Euproctis similis. The sequence goes on from LR990121.1 coordinate 18,349,407, forward strand.
AATGTAATAAGTTTGAGCTAGAAGTATTTACCTCTATTGTCTCAAAAAAACTTGAGACATAATCCAACCATGCTTTTTTCGACGCTGGATTTCACATCCGCGTCCCACCAGGCATCACCTCTCAGAATCGTATGCCTCTTTGCACTACCACATACTTCTTTTGCGCTATCCACTATACTTTCTTTAAAGTATTTCGGAGACTACTATCTACCAAAATTAAATCAATCATACTCTTTTGTTCATTCCGTCTCCACGTATACGTGTGAATATCTTTATGACGGAATAATGTGTTAGACACAAGGAGGCTCCGTTCCAGGCATACGTCCAGGATCGGCTTACCAGCATCGTTCACTCTCTTGTCACCATTCGGACCAAGGACAGCCTCCAGGCCATCTCTCTTGGTTCCGACCCATCCATTAAGATCACCACACAGAATTATCCTTTCATTTCCCTCAACCAGATCCAGAATATCCCTAACAGTTTCCCAAAACTCCTCGAGTTCGCGGGGATCCGCGGAGCTGACGGGAGCATAAGCTGCGACCAGGAAAACTCGCGTGATCCCCAGTTTTATTCGAACCCAAAGATGTCTAGAGAGCCTACCAACTCATTATCTTTCACTCCGGAAGCAAAGCGGGAGGAGAGAACGACTCCAACACCCCACTGGCACGGACGTCCGGGTCCACTCCGGACCATAGGGCTACCATGCCACCGGGGAGGTCCTCGGTCTCACTCCCCTTCCGCTTTGTCTCCGTCAAACATAAGGCATCTCTCATTTATTACATTCATCATCTCATTCATCTTTCTTGTCATACTACCTCTAACATTCCACGTGCCTATACGGCACTCCCCTCACCTCGTCTCGCCAGGATTGGCGCTGCGTGAAGGGTGGCGGCCCCCTTCGCCGCATGCGCATGCAGCCGCACCGACGGAGGCTAATCGGTGCGCGTCGCTTCCGGGGCACGCCCTAGCAGCCCGTCCGGCTGAGTTTGATTCGGTCCCACGGGGACGGTACGGGTCGCGACGTGCACGCTCTTGACATAACCCCATGACCCATTATTCCGCATAATGAGCTCTAGTGCTACAGAGTTTGAATTTCGAACGATTAACTTTATTTGAAATGTAACAAGCATACGCACTGTCATGTCTGTCATCTCCGTCTATGATGATGCTGTCACGGGCACACGGCCTATTGGCCATTTGTGTTCATATTATTGTCAATAATAAACTGTCTAATAAAGAGAATAACATACATTTATCAAAAACCGCAACATCGTCATAGATTTATTACAAGAAGAATGATATTGCTGGTGTATTAATAAATTATGTATTTTATAAATTTATTATCAGCACCTAACTTGACTAACAAGTTAAATATAGGATAATTGAATGCAGAATTCCTCGTAAATATACTTCCAGTATCTTATTGTCATTAAGTAATTACCGGAAATATTGATTTACGGAAGAGTCTTTTTTAGTAATGTTAATTGAAAATTGGAGCTCGTGATCCGCGACTATAAAAATGTTTTAACATTCAATAATACTTATCAGTAAGTGTATTTTAGTAACTATTAATTTATCACTTTTTCTCATAATATAGGTCTGCATCTCTGTAACCATTCAGTATTGGAAACCGCAAAATATTCGAAAACTATTACACATAGGGAGAACTGATACTCATAATGAATGAATACATACATACATATACACTATTTAAATTGCTGAAATTGACTTCATTGTCAAAAAGTGCTTTTATCTAAGTACTAGCTGACCTGGCGAACTTTGTTCCGCATCAAAAGTAATAAATGAGTTAATTTTGGATATCATGAGGTTCAATTTGTGCTATTTATCTGCTTTAACTGCTGTCCCGCTATGTTAATACTGCAATATATTCGAAAATATTTGTTTAAATTCCATGCTGTAAAGGGCATGCAATTTAAACAAGTCTATATTACATGCACAATCTACTTAAGACACTTCATTGGATGAAAATTAATGCCGTAATGTTTAAAATTGCTTCGTAAATAGGCCATTATTTCTCGTAAAAAATAAAAAAATAAAAATGGTCATTGTGAGTTATCCCTAAAAGATAGACATATGCCCTCGCGGACTTTTTTTGTAGATGTTTTAAAGGTGTATAATAATGTGGTACGTTGTTTTGATTTATCACTTTAGGGATCAGGCAGCGTTTGCGATTAAATTTCTAAATCTTGAAAATTATCACCTTTTTTACTACACTATACATGAATTATAGATCAAAACCACCCCGTTGACGCCCTCTAACTATTAAAGAAAACCGCATCAAAATCCGTTGCGTAGTTTTAAAGATATACGCATATAAGGGGACAGACAGCGGAAAGTGACTTTGTGTTATACTATGTAATTATGATGATGATACTTTTGTTGTATGTTGTGTCTGTTTAATACTTTTCTAAATACAGTTAATTTTCGCACTTCGCAAGTCGCAACAGACCTAAGCGGGCCCCTTCTATACGTAGTAATGATGAGCCTAAATCAAGAAATGCCTATTACTTACGTGACAATGATAATATCCATTTCCGATAAACAAAATTTCGACTTAAAAATGCACCCAAAAAAAATGCGAGCCGATAGAAATTAAAAATAAAACGTACCATAGTGTAAATAGCGGTTATTGTCTAAAATACAGTTCAGAAACCAATAGTATTATAAAAAATATATACATATATACAAAAGAGTTTAAATTGTGTGTAGGTTGTTTATTTGCAGGAGCGGGACGGCGGCGCCGCGGCCCGACGACGCGACGACCGACGTCCTGGCGCCCCGGGCCCGACGCGGCCTCGGGCAGCGCCACTATCATCGGAACTCGAACTGATCTCGAAACTTTTAACAAAGCAAAAATGTTTGTTTGTTATTTTTCAAAATAATGTAGGTTAGTCTCGGTGGCGCAGTGGTCGAGCACACGGCTTCTGATCCAGAGATCCGGGTTCGATTGCAGACACTGGTTCACACCAATGACTTTTCGAAATTGTTTCCGGAAAGTTATGTGTGATAAATATCGATGACTGACAAACTTTGTACGCGGTATGGCAATAGGTTCGCCATCTATTCCATTAGGGACGTAAACATAACGGCGAGACGAGGCTTAACAGCCGCTGCCTACATCTTCGGGTAACAAAAGGCGTAATAGGATAATAGGATACCTGCGCATATTCTGGATTTGTCTTATGATCGCTTTAGGCGGGCTGTGAAGGGTCGTCTCATTGGTGGTGCATACTACACCATCAACGTCTTCATGACTGACAAGTCGGAGTGGGACCGTCAAATTGCTTGCTCAACGCGGATTTTGTAGTTTGTGTATTGGAATTTGTTCACTTTTTCGGAGTGGAGGCGTTCTGTAATAATTTCTGATAGCTTTTTAATTGTAAATTTGCCTTGATATGGTGTTCACATATATAATAGAAACTTATTTTTTTTTTTAATTATTTGCCACAATTTTTGCACAACGTTACCACTCTAATTAAAAGGTGTCGCGTCAGTTGTGCTCGACTACTGTGATCGCATAAAATTTCTTAGTTAACTTGTAGGACGTTGATTTTAATTTGGTTGGATCTTAATTGTGATTGTCGAGTATTCTGTTTCCTACACCTTTTATTCACCAACCTACTGATTTGTTTTCAGTAGTGATAATAATATTGTTATTTATTTCAAATGGTTTGAAAAGAGTATTTGGCACATGAGTTTCTTTCCCGATTCTTCTCATGATAGCCCCTACACTCGGAATCGGGCCGCTCGTAGCGATTGCGTCCGTGTCTTTTTTTGTTCCACGGAGGCACTTTCCACAAGCGCTCGTGTTTGTTCTTTTTATTTAATTTTAAATCATAACGTTATCTGTACTTGTTGACTATTTTTAAGTGTCTGTGAAGACCTATAAAAATAAAGTTATTTTGACTTTGACTTTGCGTGAAGTTATGTATGTAATGAAGGTTTTATAGTTTATGACTCGGTGATCCAGTGTTCGATCACACAACTTCTCATCAACAAGTCGTGGGTTCAAATCCGGGCTCACACCAATGACTTTTCGAATTTTCTTTTGAAAACTTTATGCCTGGTGTATGACATGTAGGTTTGTCACCTATTTCATTTGGTACGCAGATATACAATACAGAAGCGGAAGGATGTAGATTTCGAGAACGACCACGACACTCTTTCCATAACCAAATGGAACGAGTCCTTGCGGCCTTTCTCGAGATTTCGTTCTATTTTGTCACGGAAAGAGTGACTGTCTTAAAAATCGATAAGCTTGTTTGACAGGATTTATGAAGATCAAAGAAGCGAGTGAGGTGTGTAATGAATCGTACCTTATGACGCTCTGTTCTCACTGTCAACCCCGCAACTTGTCGTTATGTTAACGTCTGGAACTTAATCTTTCACGCTATATTAGTAAGTAATAATAGAATTTTTGCACTACGAACACCGTAAATAGAGTCAGACAAGAAAAAAATCTGAGCTAAGCGAAGGCTGAAATTAATTAAAAAACAAAACAAATTCAATGAACATAAAAGTATGTATTTAATTATAGATTTAAGAGCTTGCACATTATTATACATATTTGTCTGCAACATGTAATTTCATAATCATTTGTATTTTTTTTGTTAATCCTACGCTGTAACAGGAAAATAATGAATTATGTTCGAATAATAGAACAATTTTCCGTTAATAAGGAAAACAGAACCGTACTAATATACAGTTTAGTAACATTGTATCATGTGCTGGGATTTGTTGTGATAATTGAAGATGAGTTTCGTTATAATACATACATGACATACATAACTTCACGCTAAATCCCTTGCGGGGTAGGCAGAGAGAACATAGCGCGATAAGCCACGATTCTTACATACCTCAATCGCTTCGTTGACTTTCACAACTCTTTTCATGCATACGCGTCGGTTTTAAGGCTCCTAACATCACCTTCCGCCAGAACACGTTCGGTATGGTCATGGAATCTGTATCTTGGCCGCCCTCGACTCCTACATCTATCCATCCGCTTTTGCATTGTATATCTGCTAAGTCAGTCTTGCATCATCTATTATTTCTACATGTTTGAACCATCGGAGCATACCCTTTCTTACTTTTACACCGACTCTCTCTCTCTCTCTCTCTCTCTGTGTGTGTGTGTGTGTGTCTCGATTGATAACACATAACTTTGGAAAAGAAATCCTAAAAGTTATCAGTGTGAGACAGGACTCGAATCTGATTTTTTTCCGGATTGCTATCAGGCCACTGAGTCGACGAAATACTTTCAGAAAACTTCGAGAATAAAATTTCGCATTAAGTTAAATAACAGTCGATATTGAAAAGTGGTAAGCAGTAGGGGACAGTAACCCTATAAAGACGTGCCCACGTATTTTATATCAGCGACATATCAGAGCAGTGAGGGGTGGGGGTGAGCGGTGAGGGGTGATGGCCAAATGGATTTCAGCTTACCATTTCATTAGGGGTGACAATTTTATCACGATAAGAACGGAACAGCCTCTGTTTATTTGTTAGAATAATACTTTATTTTTATAATTTCAGCAAGAATTTTGTCTTATCTATGGAATAGCTTTAGTAATTTTAAACATGCGTGTCACCTGATGGTAAGTGACCAGCGCCGCCCATGGACACCTGCAACACATTTAGTGTTACAGTTGCGTTGCCGACCTTTAAGTGCGTAGGATGGGAAAGGATGGGGAAGGGAGGTGGGCTTCCGGGTACCTCTGTCACCGAACGAAACGCGGCAACTTTACGTCGATCTTCTGAGAGGTCGTGGTATTTCACCGGTCGAGCCGGCCCATCCGTGCAGCGAACTACTTGGCTCTTCCACTGTAAAAAATTCTTGTGCGATACTTACTTTCTAGTTGTTAAAACATAGAACATATGTATTTACAAACACATACCATACACATACAACAAACTGACAAACTCCAAGTGCTCAAGTAGAACTGTTGGAACCTTTTTGCCTTGCAATTGTACAACGGCACTTGTTGGCCATTTATACTAGTTACAGTAATCGCAGGAATGTTATGTCCATAAACTTCATTTGGTGAGGTTTAAAAGTGACATTTCAAGATAATACCCACTAAGAAATAAAATGTTCCTTCTCCCCAATCAACGTTGTCTAAGCACACCAATTAATTTTTAGTCTGAAAATAGAAGTAGCTCGAAAAAAATCGTCAAGGAGTGCGCTGGCGCTGTGCGGAGTGAGCGGCATGGATCGATGACTCACCGCTCAGTGGCGCCACTTGATTTATTACGGACAGTTGTAGAACTAAGGGATTTAGAACATTCAGTTACTGTATGTTGTGTTTTACTAGTTTATTTACTTAGTATTTTATTTTCATTAATTACTACTAAATGAGTAAGACCCTTGTTTGTTCGGCTTTACGGGGTCTAGTAAGAACCTACTTGGAGAATACAGTGATGTGGGGCTCGATTCCCTGGTTGGTCAAATATTATTGCAATAAGTAGGTATGTACCTACTATTCCGTTTATTTTTATGTTAATACAATCAATATAAATTTTCCTACAGGAAAATAATAAGGAAACTTAATATTACTATTTAGTAACCAGGGTATCTGCACAATAATTTAGTAACCAGAGTATTTGCACAATAATTTAGTAAACAGAGTATCTGCACAATAATTTAGTAACCAGAGTATCTGCACAATAATTTAGTAACCAGAGTATCTGCACAATAATTTAGTAACCAGAGTATCTGCACAATAATTTAGTAACCAGAGTATCTGCACAATAATTTTTACTTCTCAGGTACTTACTACTTATCCGTTATATTTATTTTTTCTGTGATATATCAGGTAGTATTATATTCGGATTTAGGGGCTGTAGGAGAGGGATGGGCACTTTTTTACTATTTATTGCATAAAAATTCGATTTTATAGATAATCAACTTTTATTGCCAATTTTTGTAGCACCACATATTTGGCTAGATATAATTGAAGAGCTTTCTTAAAAATTACAATCAGTCTCAACATTATGCGATATTTTATAAACTAAATCAAAAGTGCCCAATGCTCCCTATGGGAGGGAGGCTTGGGCATACCCGGTGGGAGGCTTGGGCACGGCCTATAAATCAGTTTATATCCATAATGGAATTCCAAAAATTTGTTAACAAATAGACTGTTACTAAACTATATCAATAACAGAAACCAAGGATAAGAAATAAAAAAAATATCTTAAACAGTATCTTAAATTATCGGAGATTGGGTATAACCCTTTAAGGACTAAGTCTCGGTAGCGCAGTGCCGAGCATCCCGCTTCTGATTCAAGAAATAGTGGGTTGAAATCCTGCCTCACAGCAATGACATTTTTATGGGATAGGAAGGCAAACGAGCAGGCGGGTCACCTGATGGTAAGCAGCCGACGCCGCCCATGGGCACCAGCAACACATATAGTGTTACCGTTGCGTTGCCGTCTTGCCGACCATTAAGGGACAAGGATAGGAAAGGATAGGGAATAGGGTTGGGCCTCCGGGTACCTCTCTCACCGAACGAAACGCGGCATGAGCCACATTACGTCGATCTTTTGAAAGGTTGTTGGTATTTCACATTCATGCAGCGAACTGCTTGGCTCTACCACTGTTAAAAGTCAGAATCACTCAGTGTTTCAGGAAAACTGTACTAAGTTCAGTTCTTTATGCAAATTTCGATGAAAAAATTGATTTCTTAGTTCACGCAATGTTGTCAGCCTGATAGCTATCTTTCACTACTTGAGTTTGGGAGCTCGAGTACAAGACGAAACTAAAATAGTTGTGAGGACGCCCCTCCTGTACTGCCTCGGTACTTACAGCAGTAGTGAGAGTGCGCGATGAAAGAGGTGCGCACACCCACCAAAATAAACAGCGGCAACAACAACAGTGGCGACATCTGACGCCAGATACAACTGTACTTTATTTAGACATTACACAGCGTATTTAGCGCGTCGTACACAGTATTGATGAGATATTAAAATACTAAAAATTGTATACTGCAACAGTCCCGTGGCCGAGCTATCTGCTTCTGATCCAGAAGTCGTGGGATCGATTCCGGGCCCACATCATTGATCGCTCAGTATTCTTTTCGAAAGTTGAATGTGATAGATATCGATGACTTACAACTTTGCGAACGGTGTGTGTCACATTGTTGCTACATATTGCATTTGGGACGAGACTTAACATCATGATTTTTGTGTAAAAAACGCGTGAAGCTATGTTATATTACTGCAATGAACTGCTGCCAAACGACCAAATTGTAGTCCATCTTTGTTGTTGTGGGACACCAGGTAGGAACGAAGTTCCTTCGGTTAATGTAGAATCGACAATCGGAGAAAGAGAAAGGTATTATACACTACTCGCTTGTGTATACGACTGTCGCGCCTGCGCACGTCTCATTTATTGGTTTTATTCCACGGACTTTTCCTTACGGTTATAACATTTTTTCAGTTCGGTCGCGCAGCAAAATCCCTATTTTCTCCAAACCTGCCGTAAGGAACTTCGTTCCAATAAAAGTCCCTTGTGGAAGATATCCCTGGTTTGTCACTATCCTTAGTCTGTAGTGTTTGTGAGTGTGTTGATGCCCATGGTGAATTGTACTGTCGGTGAAATAATTAGTGAGCGCGGGACATGGCTTACGTGAAGTTACGTGTATTTAGATGTTATAGCAGTAATAGCGCGGCGAGCGAGCCACGACCGAGCCACGACCGAGCCACGAGCGAGCCACGAGCGACTCACTTGGTCATATTTCTTTAATTGATTTGTCACAATTTAATTAATAACGACTAGCTATAATGTTAAGTACTGGCAGATGTCCCGCTCCAGCACACTCGCAATGAATTGGCACATATTATACATTATCATAAACGGGCTATTGTGGCACAATTAATAACAATTGGGATATTTTTCTAATCGATCCAACTGTTTCTGCTATTAACGCGCTCAATCGAACAAACAAACTCTTGAGCTCCAATATTAGTGCAGATATTACTAGTATTGAATGATTTCTATTGGCTGTTGTAACAAAATATGAAGGCTCTCTGTGGGGACTGTGGGTGTGTGTGGGTTTGATTGTACCAAAGATGTTCACAATAAAATATTGCCAAAAATAATACACATTATATTTTATTTGTAAGTGCAGTTTATTGCGCCTATATACTTAAACTGATACCTACGTAATATTATTATTAACTAAAACCAGTCAAGTGGGACTTGCGCATTAAGGGTTTTCTGCCATTGATAAACGGTGAAACCCCCTTTATTTTTTATTTTTATTAATTATATTTAAAGAGAACAATAAACAAACCAGGTACCTGTCACCTTTATTAGTGTCGAGCAAGAAATGGTACATGGTGTTATGTGCCAATAGAAATACATCGGTCAAAAGTTTAACTGTTTAGCTACCACCGTTCTTGAGATACAGCCTAGTGGCAGACTGACGGACAGACGGTCAATAAAATCTCAGTAAAAGAGACCCTAAAAACCGTAGTGTGAGAAGAAAGAAAAAATGATTGTAGTAAATAAAATAAATTTGAATTTGACTAAACGTCAACATGTGTGCAACGCGCTAGAACAGAGCGGATCTCTGTGTTACGCAACATTTCCCGGGAACTGTTCCCGGGATCATCTCATTCATCAATCTGTTGGCTCCACTCGCTTCAGGAGGAGTTTCGGTGATTAGCTGATGATCGGCCAGTGTATGACTGGTGATTAATAACTATGGTAGGTACATTCATACTCATATTTATTACTTCACGCCAAGTCCCTTGCAGGGTAGGCAGACAGGACAGAGTGCAATAAGACACAATACTTACTCACCTCACTCGGTTCTGTGACTTCAATAACTCTTGTCATCCACGCTCGCCCTTTAATAGACTCGTTCTATTTGGTCATGGAAAGTGGGTCGTGGCCGTTATCGACTCCTACATCGGCTTCTGGTTTGTATATCTGCTTACTCAGTCTTGCATCATCCATTATTTCTGCATGTCCGAACCATCGGAGCATGCCCTCTCTTACTTTTACACCGACACTCTCTTTCAGTCCAACTTCCTTCCTTACAACCTTGTCTTCGACGCGGTGAACGAGAGTCAACTCGCGCTTCCTTATGTAAGCGTTGAAGTCAGTACCGCAATGTATTCCGAACTAATAGGTAGTGGATTCAGTCATTTCAAAGTTCACTTTCCGAGTTGATGATAAAATAGCACGTACCTGTTGAATGTTTATGTCAAATGTAGTTGTGAAGATATTCCTGTCGTCAATAACATGTAGGTAGGTAGATTTCAATGTCATCAATCAATTAAGTTTTTTAGGAATTCGTGGCTCATGCCGCATTTCGTTCGGTGAGAGAGTTACCCGGAGGCCCACCCTCTTTCCCTGTCCTTCCCTATCCTCTATCCTTAAAGGTCGGTAACACTACATGTGTTGTTGGTGTCCATACACGCCTGCTCGTTTGCTCTCCTAACCCATAAAAAAAAACTGAATACATATTTATGTGGATCTAATTGGTGTATCAAGTGTTGTGTCGAGGGTGTCGTATAGCGCAGGGCACCCAGTATACCGGGTATACCGAGCAGATGCCCCCACATCGACTTGTTTGATCAGCATGCACAATATTAAGTACTATTACAATTAGTTAGTAACTTATAAGATATCCACACGTTAAGTTCAGTCCCTGGCAGAGGCGGCGGCTCTCTGCGCAGGCTGCCGGTTAACTAACAATTATAATTAATAACGATGATCTACGGAAGTAACAGGCCCCATATCCGTCTTCAAATAAACCACTCTCGGTATTGAAGTACACATTAAATCTGGCATTGGTCCAATTAGCAGGCCCACTCCGGTGTTGCTAACTGATCCACCACCCGTGAGCCGCGACCGCCACGCGCCAAGGTACGTTGACTCACATCATTTATTTGAAAAACAACACAACTGTACTAATGTTGTTTTTCTTGAAGGTCATACAAATACATACATACATAACTTCACGCCAAATCCCTTGCGGGGTAGGCAGAGAGAATGGAACGTCATTAGGCACGATTCTTACACACCTCACTCGCTTCGTCGACTTTCATAACTCTTTTCATGCACGCGCGTCGGCTTTTGAGGCTCCTAACATCACCTTCCTCCAGAACACGTTCTATTTGGTCATGGAATGTGTGGCTTGGCCGTCTTCGACTGCTACATCCGTCCGCTTTTGCATTATATATCTGCTTAGTCACTCTTGCATCATCCATTCTTTCTACATGTCCGAACCATCGGAGCGTGCCCTTTCTTACTTTTACGCCGACACTCTCTTTTCATCCGACTTCCTTCCTTACAATCTTGTTTTCGACGAGGTCAGCGAGGGTCACTCTGCAGATTTAGTCATACAAATATTTGTTGATCCGAAGGAAAGAAAGAAAAACTGTACTGCTACTTAATCAGTTCGGAAGTTTGAACGTCGAGCCATATACTCGTAAATGACAAAAGTGTTGTGTTGTGTTCACATTAGAGTGTTTAGTGTGCCACAGACCCTTGCAGTAATTAAGTAAGACAGTGTCGTATGAGTGCTTATAGTTAGTTAAAGTCACCTCTCTAATATATACCACTATGTTAATACTGCAATATCTTGGAAAATATTTGTTTAAATTGCATGCTGTAAAGGGCCAGGATCATCTATATTACATGCACAATCTCTTTAAGATACTTAATTGGATGAAAATTAATACTGTAATGTTTAAAATCGCTTCGTAAATAGGCCATTATTTCTCGTAAAAATAAAAACATAAAAATGGTCATTGTGGGTTATCTCTAAGAGATAGACATATGCCCTCGCGGACTTTTTTGTAGACCTTTGAAGGTGTTTGTATAATATTGTAGTACGTTGTTTTAATTTATCACTTAAGGTTGTTTTAATTTATCACTTAAGGTTCAGGCAGCGTTTGCGATTAAAGTTCTAAATCTTGAAAATTATCACTTTTTTTACTACACTATACATAAATTATAGATTAAAACCACCCCGTTGACGTTGCGTAATTTCAAAGATATGCACATATAAGGGGACAGACAGCGGAAAGTGACTTTGTTTTATACTATGTAATGATGATAAGTACCATAACATTTCAATATCTTTTTTTTTGTTACCCTGTGGAAACCCATTATAGGTACCACCAGCACTGGGGGGTACTGGTGGTTATGTTGGACTCCCCATCCCTCCTAACCACCACCACCGGGACGGTGGAAACGTTCGCGGGTGGAAACGTTCGCGGGAAACGTGCTAACAAACACCTACCGACCCCGTCTGTGGTTGCCCTCCTCGGGGGGCCATGCTCGGTCCCCCGTTCATCTACACGTGAGGCGCTCCGGAACACCTGGAGCGCCCTCCTTCTCGGGACCTTGCCTCCTATCGAGCGATGAAACCCCCGCTTCACCGCTCAGAGATCCCATTATAGCGGCGGGCGGTCGGCATAAGCCCGCCTCCTGCGGCCCCTTCTTACGCGGCGGATCCCTTGGCCCTTGCCCAAGAGGATTATTTTCGCACGTCCTCTCCGCGGCCTCCTTCCGGGACATGACAGCGCCAGCAAAGACAAGCACCGCCTCCCAAGCCTGCTCACTACCCACCATTGCACGAAGAACACTGGACAGCGAGAGGTCTGCCCCGATGGTCGAGATGAGTGTCGCGCGCTCGCTCGATGCGGGGCACACGGCGCGGGTGTGATGCGCCGTGTCTTCAGTTGCGCCACAATGGTGGCAATCCATTGTGGGCTCTCTACGCGAAACCCGGCACAGGTAACGGCCAAAGCAGCCGTGGCCTGTGAGGAGCTGCGCCAGATGGAAGGTGAGGGCCGAAAGGCTGCCACCAAATCGTGGCTCGCGGCCGGAATTGCCAGCCGCTCCTCCCACCTCCGGAAGAGGCGATCATGGGCTCGCTCCCGCCACCGTCGGATGTCCTCCGAAGGTGGGAGAAAGCCCCTGGCTCGTTCTTCAGCGCACCTACGATATACCGCCGCCAGCACCCCAGCTTCCAGGTCCCACGGCGGACTCCCGGACAGAATGGCCGACGCCTCAAACGACACAGTGCGGTAAGCCCGGGCTGCTCTGCACGCGATGACCCGCTGCGGTCTTCGCAGCTCGGCTCTGTTCGCCACGTTCAAATCCTCCGCCCAGATTTGCGCACCGTAGAGCGCCATTGAGCGCACCACGCTAATGTAGAGGCGCCGACAATTTCCTCCCGGACCTCCAACGTTAGGGAGAACTCGTACGAGTGCCCCGGCGCAAGCCAGCAGTTTGAGAGCTGGGCGCCGGAAGTGCTCAGTGAACTTCCAGCGTCCGTCGAGCACCAGGCCAAGATAGCGCATGGTAGGCCCGACGGCGATTCCTGAGCCCCGAGGCGGCGCCCTCCGAGGACCGTGGAAAGTCATAGCTTCAGATTTACTGAGTGCCACCTCTAGGCCCAGGGCTCTGATACGCCCGACCACCTCAGCGACGCCAGTGGTGGCAAGCAGGGTTGCCTCGCGAACATTGGCTCCACGAGCCAACACGAGGGTGTCGTCCGCATGGCAACACACGTCAACCCCCCTCGGATTGAGACCGCGGAGCACCCAGTCGCAACCGATGTTCCACAGGAGCAGTCCTAAGACTGAACCATGTGTAACACCGCACGAAACGTCCCAACGAGACCACCCACCTCGGACCGGGTACTGCGGACTACTTCGTTGACCGGGCCATCCTGGCCCGGTCAACGAAGTTGTCCGCTATAACTTTTCTCAGATAACGGGGCACCCCGTGGTATCTGAGGGCCTCCTTTATCACATTTCAATATCTGGGACAAGCTTCACACTGATGGTGGGGATGAATTGAAAAAATAATAATAAAACTTATGATATAACAAAAATAAGTATTCAGGCCAAAATATAGCACCAGTGCTGAGTACAGATATACATTCTTCACATGAACGTGCACCAATACCCGATGCAGGGTCTTACTGACCACTGCATCACAAGATCCGTCCCCAGTGTTCACAGCACTCGGCAGCTCCGCTTCTGATTCGAAACGGCTAATAAATTTCCGAAAATGTGTGCAGTAGTTTTTTACAATAATTTAATGGCTGAGCATCTGTGAAAAATTTAGCAATCTGTGCTGGAGGTCGGGTATGGTTCCCATGGACTGGAGGGGCGCTGTCATCGTGCCCTTGTATAAAGGTAAGGGATCACGTATGCAGTGCGCCAGTTACAGGGCCATCAGTTTGATCAGCTTAGCAGCGAAAGTGTATGGGAAAATTATTGAAAGGAGAATGAGGGTGATATCTGATGGAGTGTTGTGGGAGGCTCAGGGTGGTTGTAGAAGCGGACGAGGGTGCATGGATCAGATTTTTTCTCTCCGCAACATTGTGGAGAAACGACTGGCTGTTAACCGGAAGGTTTTCTGCGGTTTTGTGGATCTGGAAAAAGCGTTTGACAGAGTGTTACGAAAGGATCTGTGGGGCATAATCCCGGGCTACGGGGTGAGTGGAGCACTGCTGCGCGCTGTGCAGTCCACTTATGAGGGCTGCACAGCGTGTGTGCGTGTTGACGGCGGCTTGTCCCCCTGGTTTGACGTCAATATCGGCGTCAGACAGGATTGCGTGCTGTCCGCTCGACTGTTTATCCTGTACCTGGACAGTTGTCTCCAGAGAGTGAGATCGATGGATGTAGAGATGCGAATGGGTGACCTAGTTGTGAGCTGCCGTGCTTCTAGCCGAATCGCCGTCGGACCTGCAAACACTGGTCACTACTATGAAAGATGATTGCATGATTAAAGGCTTACAGTTGAATGCGACGAAAACGAAAGTTATGGTGTTTGAAAGGGAGGAATCCAGAACGGATGCAAAGATAACGGTTGATGATGTAGTGCTGGAACAGGTGAATGAAATTGTATATCTTGGATGCTCTTTTAGCAGGGATAGAAGGTACACCGCGGATGTAGGAAGACGAGTGGCGATAGGAAATAGCGTAAATGGAGCTTTGGGCAGATTCCTGGGCGCAAAAAACGTTAGCAGAATAGCCCAGCTAGCAATCCACAATACATTCCTGATCCCAACGCTAACTTATGGAAGCGAGAGCTGGGTATGGCAGAGTGTGCATGAAAGTAGAATAAATGCGGTAGAAATGAGGCCACTGCGCAAAATCTGCGGAGTGACTCTCGCTGACCGCGTAGAAAACAAGGTTGTAAGGAAGGAAGTCGGTTTGAAAGAGAGTGTCGGTGTAAAAGTAAGAAAGGGCATGCTCCGATGGTTCGGACATGTAGAAAGAATGGTTGATGCAAGACTGACTAAGCAGATATACAATGCAAAAGCGGATGGATGTAGGAGTCGAGGACGGCCAAGACACACATTCCATGACCAAATAGAACGTGTTCTGGAGGAAGGTGATGTTAGGAGCCTCAAAAACCGACGCGCGTGCATGAAAAGAGTTATGAAAGTCAACGAAGCGAGTGAGGCGTGTAAGAATCGTGCCTTATGGCGCTCTGTTCTCTCTGCCTACCCCGCAAGGGATTTGGCGTGAAGTTTTGTATGTGTGTATGTGTATGTATGCATCTGTGAAAAATATATAAACGCATAATAGTAATATGGCCACCGTATAAGACGTGGGTGTGTTTTAATCGACGTCTAAAAAAATAATGCCCACGTGTGTGGCTGTTGTGTGTGTTTGTGTGTACAATTAGATTCATCACCTAACATATTCGGCGAGACCTAAGTAAATCCACCACAACCATAATGTCCTTGTTTCCCAAGTTGCTCACATCATATGCAAAATAAATTAATTTTTAGGCCGCGTGCACTGGCAGCCAGCAGCATTGAATGAACATCGACTTAAAAATTTGGAAATATACCTTTATTCATCTAATCTCCATTAGATCTCCATTATACAGTACCTACTCAGTCAGTTTAATACCACGCTTACCATTAACATACAATGGGTAAAGTGTAGATTTCTTTGTTGAAATTGCGGGTATATAGTTGTTTCTAGATATTGATAATTTTAAACAGAACATCAACTGGTATAGACAACTCTCAGTTTATCAAATCAATGATAGTATAATACATACAGAAGCAATTAAATAACAAATACGCATGTGGTATTCGAAATATTTTTTATCGGTCAATTGCGACATCTGTGAGCTAGATTCGCGTATTAAGCATCTTTAAACTTTTTGATCTTTTTGTAGCTAGGCTGAGCTGCCATCTGTCGTATAATAGCGTATCTATTTATAGCGTCATCTGTTGTTGAGAATCAATTTTTTTTGTCATTATTTTATCTTGGACATGCTAAAGCTGAGAAACCTTACTGCCTTTTTTGTAGCATCAATTAGATTTTCCATGAAGTTTGGAAAGCCAGGAGTCCGAACGAAATGTTAAACGAATAGTATTTGACTAGGGGATAGAATTTTCGCCAGTAGAGAGCGCCATCCTGAGCGAACCATTTGTTTAAACCCTTATGGTGCCGCCAAACTGCTTTGTCCTGTATCTTTTATTGTTAATTGATTTATATTATATTATTATATATATACTATCCTCGTCGGCTATCAGTCGGTTTCATATCAAGTTTGTCCCCATGTTTACTTTCTTTCTTTAGATGTCTCAGTGGTCCAGTGGTCGAGCGTCTACTGAATCCAGAGTTCGCAGGCTCGCATCCTGGCTCACACCAATAACATTTTTCAAAATTATTTTCGGAATTTATGTGTGATACATATCGATGACTGAAATCTTTGTGCCCGGTATGGCAATAGGGCCGCCATCTATTCAATTTGGGACGTAAACATAACGGCGAGACGAGGCTTAACATCCACTGCCTATACCTTTGGATAGAAAAGGCGTGAAGTTATGTTATGTATGTTTGCTTTCTTTGAGGTAGAATTTCATAAAATCCTTTGATACTGGATTTCTACAATAAGTAAATTACACATCTTCTAAGGTTCGGATGTGAACGATCCGTGATTTAAAGTGTCCCTTGATCAGTCAGTCAAATATGCTGAACAAAGCATTTAAAGTACATAGTTAATTTTTAATATTGTAATATTTTGGAAGGAATGTATGTCCGATTTCAATTATTTAAAAAGTAATTGTCAGGTATTGTTAATGTAAAATAATAATATGTTTTTAAAATGTAGCATAAGTGTTATCGGATGCATAAACTATATCATTGTTAAGTTTCAATAAAATCCATCTGGTAGTTTTTATGTGAAATCGTAAAAAATACAGCCTCACTAACATCTCATTGCTTTTCTTAGCATAATTTATATTTTAGGTTGAAGTAATAACTTATTAACAAAAAGTATGTGAATTTATAAATAATATATTGATAATACTCTGCATTGTTTCGTAAATAAACTCTGAGACATGAAAATTATCGATGTCATAACTTTAATGACTAATTACCATCGATTTAAATCGAGCATTCTAGCGTATAGCATAGACAAATTACATCGAGTTCTATGGTCTTTTCTTGTTTCATTCATTTCATTTCAGATTTGACAGTTGTCTGCCACATCCGGCCCTTGTACAAAAGGGTCCTTTTTCAAGCGTACGCCATTGCTGGCGTATGGTAGTTTATAATTTTGACGGAAAAATCTAAACCCATCCAAAATGGTGAGTATTTAATATCGTATTATTGTTATTAATAATGTTCTTCATCTTTTAAACTAATCATTACGTTTAATATTTTATGGATTTCTGCTGTAAACCGTTAAAACTTTGCTACTTAAACTTCTTTGGTGTCGGGTGACGTCTCCGAAGACTGAGTGTTGCGATCATATATCAGTGCATACAGTATAATTCACGGGATTTATGTTTCCAATGGAGAAGGCTATCATAAATATGCTAGTCAAAACCAAATGTGCGTGTGTGTAATTAGTGCTAACATCTGTGTTTTGGTGTTGGGGATGTTGATAACTTGTTTTCTCGTTTGTGCAGGTGAATTTCACCGTAGACGAGATCCGCGGCATGATGGACAAGAAACGGAATATCCGTAACATGTCGGTCATCGCTCACGTCGATCACGGCAAGTCCACCCTGACCGATTCGCTAGTCTCCAAAGCCGGTATCATTGCCGGCGCTCGAGCTGGTGAAACTAGATTCACTGACACTCGCAAGGATGAACAGGACAGATGCATCACCATCAAATCTACGTAAGTTTTTTGTCACCACATGGTGTAATACGTTTTTCCTACTCGTTACCTTTTCAGTTGATTTCCTACAAAGAAAGTGCTACTACTATGAAGTTGACTTGGTCAACATATATAAATTTGTTTTCTTATTTCCTGATTATAATTATGAAGTGGATAATGATGCTGATTTTTGTATAAACATTCTTGTTTAACAATATTGTACAAGTTGTGCAATACCTTTCAGCTGATTCCTAATGATGTTTAGTTATGAGGTTTAAAAACAAAGAACTCTTTGTTTATTGTGATGATTGTTCTTACCTTAGATGCTGAAATTTCTTGAAGATTTTCAGAACGGCCATCTGATACAGATGTTTATATATTGTGGGTTTATTAAATATTGCTGAAAAATTACTGAATGATATAATGTATCCCTAGTGCCATCTCTATGTTCTTCGAACTCGAAGAGAAAGACTTAGTATTCATTACCAATCCTGATCAACGTGAGAAGAATGAGAAAGGTTTCTTGATCAATCTGATTGATTCACCTGGACACGTTGACTTCTCTTCTGAGGTGACTGCTGCTCTCCGTGTCACTGATGGAGCCCTTGTTGTCGTAGACTGTGTTTCTGGTAAGTTAACATATTTGTTCACAAGTAAACTAGATATTCAATGTTTAACATAAAAACAAAGTATGGTAGCAGATTTTTCATTTCTAAAAAGAGAATTAAAGAGATTCTGTGCAGTTATTGCATAATGTTGCAATTAGGTTTAGATTCTTGCTTAGTAACAGAAATATATATGTATTTCAGTTTTCATAATAACATAATTTAAACTATTTAAAAAACCATTTCATTTATGCTCATTCTAAAATGGGGCATTTTAGAATGAGCATTTTGTATTTAGTTTATGATATTGCACAATAGGATTGCAGTTATAATTTATTCCTCTTTGAAATAATTGCTTTTTGTATTTAGTTTTCAGAGCCTGTGGAGTTTTTACCATATATATAATTTTGTTTGTATAGTTTAATATGAGAACCTTTTCCACAGGTGTGTGCGTACAAACTGAGACTGTACTCCGCCAAGCCATCGCTGAGCGTATCAAGCCCATTCTGTTCATGAACAAGATGGACCGTGCTCTGCTTGAGTTGCAACTGGAGGCTGAGGAATTGTACCAAACTTTCCAGCGTATTGTTGAAAATGTCAACGTAATTATCGCCACCTACAATGATGATGGTGGTCCCATGGGTGAGTTGTAAATAGATTATAATAATATAAACAGGCAGCAGAGCGTTAATTGGGCCCAATTATTGGCAGTCATTGATTGCAGTCTTGGCAAGTAAATTACTATTGTTCTAATTAGGTACATAGGATTGAATGGTTAATAAGTTAAGTCCCAAGTGTTGCCAGTTACTTTGTTAAATAAGCATCTGGGTGTCAAAGTGGACTGACAGTATACTTCATACCGGAATTGGTTGCAAATTATGAATAGTCTGCAACCCCATAAATGTATGACACATTTATCAATTACAATCATAGATTTTATTTAATTTAAATAATTTTATTACTTATTTTTATAGTAGTCGCTTTAAAATATTAAGTTGAGGCGAAAGGTTACAAATATTTGATTTAGAGACTATTATTAATGATAAAATATAAATGTGATAATGTATAAAGTAAGGTCCGACCGAAACTGGTTTTCCGGCCGAAACCGAATGTTCGGCCGTCACTTCAGTTTCGGCCGAAACCGAAACTCACGTGTTCAAGTTTAAAATTCCATAAAATACTAAAATATGATGCATTTTCCCCATTATTTTGCATTAATTAGAACAAGTAATAAAAAACAATGGGTATATGTAGTAATATTTATTCCAATCAACAACATAATTTCACGCCTTATCTATACTAAGGTGTAGGCAGAGGCTGTTAAGCATCTCCTCGCCGAATCGTTACATCCCTAAAAGAATAGGTAAAAAATGGAATAGATAAAAACCAATATTCAAATCGGTAATTGTTTTTGTTTCATAAAATACCAAGTATTTATTGTTTTGTATTTGTACTCAGAAGAATCATTAATTTCTTTTGAGGTACTACTTAGCTAAAAAGGATCATCACTTTCCTGCCCTTTTCCCACTTTAAATTGGGTCGGCACAACATGTCATCCTTTTGAACTATCCATGTTGTCAAAAGATTTGACCTGCTGGAAACCACAGGCCATGTGGACGAAAAGACCGACACTGTGGTCAACAGTCAACACGCTGAGGAAAGTGTCTCAAAGGGGGTGCCGAGACCGCAGAAAAAGGAGTCCAAAGTCTCTGCTGAGACGGTCGGAACTGATGAGGCAAAGACGAGAAACTCCATCCGATCAGCTGTCTTCGTCAGAATGGAAAAGCCTAAACCAGCGTATTAGAAAGCAGATGCGGCATGACCTTCGTCGATCGAATACCCAAGCAATCGAGGACCCGATCGACCGCAACAAAGGGTCGAAAATGTGCTCAGCAGCTTGGAAGACCCCATCTGACGAAGCTATTTGCGGATAGACGTGTTGTCACCTCTAAGCTCAAAATTCTCCCAGAGATCGAATCTTTTTGTGGGGTCCTTTAATCCACACGGATGACCAAGCCGGCGGTATACAGCGATGATGACCACAGATACCCATAAAATCCGCCGAGACTCCTATCCTCAGGGAATTAGCAGGTCTATCTAGGCCAAATTATTCAGTTAGGTAGACGAAACTTTAAGAAGGAGGATGACAGGAGGATTCAGCTCGGTTGGGCCGCATTCAGCAAAATGCGTCGAGTTTTCAACTCGCCTAAACCGCAATGTCTGAAGAACAATGTCTTTGACCAGTGCGTCTTACCGGTAATGACCTGCGGTACCGAAGCGTGGGCACTTACGGTAGGGCTAGTCCACAAATTTCAAATCGCTCAGCGAGCAATGGAGCAAGCTATGCTCGGGGTATCTCTGGGGTAAACAACATAGCTCGTAAAATAAGCTCGCTGAAATGGCAGTGGGCTGGTCATATCTGCCGAAAGACCGATAGTAAATGGAGTAAGAAGGTCATAGAGTGGAGACCGCGTCTTAGTAATCGTAGCGTAGGACGCCCACCAGCCCGATGTTCAGACGACCGTAGAAAGGCTGCTGGAAAAGACTGGATGCGGAAAGGCAGAGAATCTGATGTTGTGGCGTACATTAGAAAAGGCCTGTGCCCAGCAGTAGACTGCAATAAGCGGATGATGATGATGATGTATATAAAAGGATTCAGACGACCTCAGAAAGACTGCTGGTAAAGACTGGATGTGGAAGGC
Organism: Euproctis similis; assembly: GCA_905147225.2. Taxonomy (NCBI): domain Eukaryota; kingdom Metazoa; phylum Arthropoda; class Insecta; order Lepidoptera; family Erebidae; genus Euproctis; species Euproctis similis. Next base: position 18,370,841 of record LR990121.1, read on the forward strand.
AGAGAATAGGATGTTGTGGCGCACATTGGGAGAGGCCTATGTCCAGCAGTGGACTGCAATCGGATAATGATGAAAGTATTTGCAAATGGAATAAGGAGGGGAGAGGGGGGAGGAGTTGGGCCTATCTAACTGGTTGAGTGTTCCAGCAAACTGCGTGGCTCTAACACTCATCTCATAATATTAATTACTTGAATTACTGGTACTCCGGGACTGTAGAAAGAATAGTAAAGTTAGAAAACAGTGTAAATAAAGCGTTGGGTGGATACCTCGTAACCTCGCTTTTCACTGTGCAGTACTGATCTTAAAACTAACTTATGAAAGCGAGAGTTGGGCATGGCAGAGGGTGCATGAAAATAATGATAAAGCATAAAGCAGTTGAAATGAGGTTGCTGCCAAAATTTGCGGTATGAGGTTCACCATTCGTGTCGAAAATAAAGTTATAAGGAAGGAAGGTTTAAAAGAGGATTGGAAGAGAGTGTCAGTGTAAAAACTAAGAAAGTGCATACTCTGATGACTTGGACACGTAGAATGAATGACTGAGGCAAGATTGACTAAGCAGATATTGGAGTAGATGAGGGCAACCACTTTCCATGATCAATTTAAACGTGTACTCAAGAAAGGTGATGCCAGGTCTTAAAAACCGGCGAGCATGTGTGACAATATTGATTGAAAGTTAAAGAAGTGAGGAATGTAAGAATCGTGCTGGAAAGCTGTGGCTCTTTTCTCTGTCTACCCCACAGAGACTTGGTGTAAAGATATGTACGTACCATTACAATCTCAACAAAGATAACCACAAGTCAGAATTAGTAAGATAATAATTTCGGTTTCGGCAAAAGTTTCGGCCAAATTTGGCCGAAACCGAAACTTGATTTTTGGCCTGAAACTCGGCCGAAACCGAAACCGAACTTTCGGTCGGACACTAGTATAAAGCCCACAGTACGTTCCTGTAAATTATTGTATGTGTAATACCGAATTACAGTTGAACATAGAGAGAACAAGTGCTTAAGAACATAAATTCTAAAAAGTGTGGGCTGTAGTATTTGCTGCCACATAGCAACTAACTTTTTGTGCGCTATTGCTTGGCATTGACTGTATTGTGGCTTCAGTTTGTTGAGTTACAATGACAGAAATGACTAAACAATTTCATGTAATGTAAATCCAAGTTTAACCCATTATGAATTAATAAGCTCAAGGTCATTGGAGGTCTGAATTATTACAGACAGAATGTCAGTATGGTTTGGCTTATAGCCCAATTAGGTATTTGAAAAAAAAAAATATTGATTTTTTTTTATGTATTTTAAAACTTTATTATTAATAATATTGATATTTAATGCAAAAACTTCAAAAAATTATTTTTTCAATTAATTATAAACAATTAAAAATTGATGAAATTTAAATAAAAATCACGTGACTATAAACGCGCCATGATTGGTCACTATAGTTGTGACGTCATAATGTTATAGCTATTTAATAACAGTACAGCGTTTACGGCTAATACTCATGTCTAGACAATAATATTGAAAATTTATTGCTAAAATACGAGTTGTTAGTTGATTTAAATTAGTTATGTGTGATAAAGGATTTATTAAGGCAAAGTCTGATAAAATTCCTGATGTTGATATATTTATGATCACCGATTTTTTAAGAAATGACGTTCGACGACGACGACGACGACGTTTCTTGAGAAAGAATTAAGAGTAAAAATAACGCGTCCGGGGATGTATCTTGTACCTAGTTATCCGATTTTTGCAGCATCTCCTGATGGAATGACAAGCAATGCCATTGTTGAAGTAAAATGTCCCACCAGTCATAAATCATTGGATATTTTTCTAGCAAAAGGTAAAGTCAGCTTGAAGTGTAATGCCCAAATGCAACTACAAATGTTATTGACTGGTAAAAAATAAAGTATCTTTTGTGTTGCTGATCCACATTTTGAAGAAAATAAAACTATTTACATTAAAAAATTTATTTACTGAACTTTCCTTAAATATATAATAATTATTTGATTTGTATACTTAGATAAATAATAATTAATAAAAATGGTATTAAGAAATACTTACATCGAAATGATCTTCACAACAAAAAAAAATCGATTTTGTTTGGGGATTATCACGGTGCACTGCTTGAAACCATTTATTTCGACATTTGTCATCTTGGGGAACATTTAAAAACATTTTATCAGGAGTTGCCTTTGTAGTATTCGTACATAATGGTACAAAACAAGAAGGATAACTTTTGAGGTTCGACATTTTTAATATAAATTTAAATATTTAATAATGACAACAAAATTAAATAGATAAAAACACTGTATTTATTATTTTTCTATCAACTGCAATGAGTGAAAACTAACATTAAGACGTCACACGCGCTCGGGTTTGTTCGGGAGTTGTCGGCGTGTCTTCGGTACTGGATTCAAAAATTTATTTTTATTTTGAAATAACTTTTGAATTATTGCGAAAAAAAAAAAAAAAAAATGTTTTGTTATAAAACTAATATTATTATATAATCTTTCAATTTATCACAAAAAAATTTTTTTTTCAAATACCCAATTGATGTTTGACTAAATGGCATATATAAGCATGTTGCAGTTTGAATTTTTATTTTGAGTTATATTACAATGACACTGTTTCATCGAACCAGGTGAGGTGCGCGTCGACCCCAGCAAGGGTTCCGTAGGCTTCGGCTCTGGTCTGCACGGCTGGGCGTTTACCCTCAAACAGTTCTCGGAGATGTACGCCGACAAGTTCAAGATTGATCTTGTCAAGCTCATGAACAGGTAAGATACACACACCTGTACTGTACATAAGACGAATATTTTTTGTTTTATTCCATTATGTCAGTAGAACTACACATGTGTTTGCTTGACGTTGCTAGTGAGGGGATGTCCTGGGGAATTTTCTTCTGTACCCAATTTAGCAATATTTTACTCTAGACATGGGGCTAGGCTGCTGGGATATTACAGCGGTTAAGTACTGGTGGTACACACGACATTATACTCGTTGGTCTTAGACATTATGTGTAAACATACAGGAACAGCTGCACTTTTATTTGCTACTAAATTATAATTTAGTATATTATTTTCATGCTAAATGATAATTTGATTAGATAAAGATTACATGCAGAGTCATTTGCTGAGCCAGTCATGGTAGTTTTAATAAATTGTTGTACATTATCTTTGTTATCAGGCTGATAAACCCTTTTTATATTCGAAAGTTAAAAAGCAAACATCACAACAAAATGTGGCAAATATCAATATTAAATATTAATATGGGTATAAAATACTTCACAATGCACTTACGAATTTCAGCAGCCCGTGCATTTTACTGATACACATTATGAAAAGATTTCGTTTTAATTTTTTTTTTATTGGATAGGACGGCATACGAGCCGTGGCGCGCTGCCGTCCTTTATGGAAGTAGGAGGAAAAGGGAAGGGGATCGGGCCCCCAGATACCTCTCTCACCGAATGAAACGCGGCAAAAGCCACTTAAGCCGATATTCTGAGAGGTCGTGAAATGTCATCGGTCGAGCCTACCCATTCATGCAGCAAACTGCGTAGCTCTACCACTGTTAAAGACAATAAAATTGACGTACTGTTTGTCGTAATATACATAATTCTGCAAATTAGATGAGGAAATACAATATGTAAGTCTGTACATAAGTTTTAATATGTGCATAGTTATAGTAACGGCCGGTTTCGAACCATTATTATGTCTGTCGTATTTTAAAATAAATTTAGTTGAGTGTTCTCGCAATAAGGAGACTCGTGCACCTATTAGTTGGCATATGGAACAGACATTGACAGCATTGCGGCTGCATTTCAACCTGAAAAATCGCATTTATATATTGATTTTACCCACCCACAACACCCAACTCAGTTTGTAATGATTCTTAGTCCCTCCTTCATACGTGTAATTTGGGGATCAACATTATTGGTTTCAGTATATTATTTAAAACGTAAAACTACATGATTATAGTGATTGGTCGTCCCGTTGATACTGGCTAAAGTAGTTGATACTTTATACCAGCGGCAGAAAAGGACGTACATGAAATCTCAATGACGGATTGGTGTTGTGTATCATGCATGTACACATCGCAACTATTGTTGGGAAACATTGCAATCAATATGTTTTTGTATATGGCATTGTAATGTAATTTCTGAAGGCTACCTCGCGGGCAGCAGTTCTGGTAGATTTAATAATGCATAGGTGTACAAACAACTAATGTCAGTCAGTATTGCTAATGGTTTACAATTTTTTTCCATTATTTATACTATAAGAAAAATCCTAAATTATGAACAATTTACTGAACAATACTTATTCTATCTTTAGACTTTGGGGTGAGAACTTCTTTAACCCCAAAACAAAGAAGTGGGCGAAACAGAAGGACAATGACAACAAACGTTCCTTCTGCATGTATGTGTTGGACCCTATCTACAAGGTGTTTGACGCAATCATGAACTTCAAAAAGGACCAGATTGATGATCTGCTCAAGAAGATTGGAGTTACCATCAAGCATGAAGACGCTGACAAGGATGGCAAGGCACTTCTTAAGGTAACTAAATATTAATTCCAAGCATTGTTTACATACAAATTGCTAATAGTACTTGCAAGAAAGAAGTAATCAATCATGTAACGGTAAATGTATGAGTCCCGAGTGTTGCCAGTTACCTTATTAAATAAGAATCTGGGTGTCAAAGTGGACTGACAGTATACTTCATACCGGAATTGGTTGCAAATTATTGATAGTCTGTAACCCCATAAATGTATGAAACACTAATATGAAAAAAGATCTTAAGGTGGTTGATGTAGAAGTAAACTTTGGTATTATACCATAAGTAGTAGAGTCTTATAGTTCACTGCAGGATTAGGGCGGCTTGACCGACTGCTTGAATATGAATTGTAAAATGTTCTTTATTGTAAGAAAAAATTCTTTTTACTAAGGGTTAATTAAATTTTATCAGGTGGTGATGCGCAGTTGGTTGCCAGCGGGTGAGGCTTTACTTCAGATGATTGCCATTCACCTGCCGTCACCTGTCGTGGCACAGAAGTACCGTATGGAGATGTTGTATGAGGGACCTCATGATGATGAGGCAGCCATTGGTATCAAGGTAACATCAATATTTATTATAAGAAAAATGTGAGCTCCAAATATCATACAAAAACTTTGGTAAGTCAGTTTCCAGAAGTCTGAATAGGGCTACAGTTTATTTTTCTTGTATTTTCCCACTAGGTTAAATCACTTATGAATGAATTATAAGTAGCACACACAAGCACACTTATAAGTATCTAATGAATGCATATATGTATACAGAGCTGTGACCCAGAAGCCCCTCTCATGATGTATGTGAGTAAGATGGTACCAACCTCTGACAAGGGTCGTTTCTACGCTTTCGGACGAGTGTTCTCTGGCAAGGTGGTCACCGGACAGAAGGCTCGCATCATGGGACCTAACTTCCAGCCCGGCAAGAAAGAGGTAATTGTGCTGTATATTCTTCATATTCATTCTTAATTTAAAATCTTCTGGCACACCGTGTCGCGCTGTAGCGGCCCGTGCCGGCTGCCGCCAGTACGAGCCGCCGTGACGGCGCCGACGTGCCTCTGAAGTAGAACAAACGTGCGAACACGATCAAACGCTGCACAGGACCTCTATCCTTATGTCCCAATACTGCATGCTACGTCGTGAACTACACAAATTATATAGCGTTATGTTGTTAGATACAATTATTTTGTTCAACTATATTAATATGGTTTAGTTGACTTAGCTTTTTAATATTTGCTCACTGGATTTGTCAAGGACATATGTATTTAAATTTTAATCTTTTGTTATTTAGGATCTGTATGAGAAGACTATCCAGCGCACCATTCTCATGATGGGTCGTTATGTTGAAGCTATTGAGGATGTGCCTTCTGGAAACATTTGTGGTTTAGTAGGTGTGGATCAGTTCCTTGTTAAGACTGGCACCATCACTACATTCAAGAATGCACACAACATGAAGGTAAATATTTTGTAGTCATTAGTTGTCATTTGTCATAAATAAAAGACTAATTGAAATACTGAAACTATACATACATTATTTGTCTAGGTTATGAAGTTCAGTGTGTCACCTGTGGTGCGTGTGGCTGTAGAGCCCAAGAACCCAGCCGATCTGCCTAAGCTGGTGGAAGGTCTCAAGCGTCTCGCCAAGTCTGACCCTATGGTGCAGTGTATCAATGAGGAGTCTGGTGAACATATTGTTGCTGGTGCTGGAGAATTACATCTTGAGATCTGTCTTAAGGTAAGAAAATCAAAGAGGGAGTAAACAGATTTCCTAAATAAAAAAAAAACTTCTTCATATAAAAATTACATATTACAAGTACATATTTAAATAAACAATGAAATGTTATTCCAGGATTTAGAGGAGGATCATGCCTGCATTCCAATCAAAAAGTCTGATCCAGTTGTGTCATACCGTGAAACAGTTAGTGAGGAGTCTGACCAGATGTGTCTCTCTAAATCGCCCAACAAACACAATCGTCTTTTCATGAAGGCCCAGCCCATGCCTGATGGTCTGCCAGAGGATATTGATGATGTAAGTATATAATGTATGTGGCAAATTGTATGGATGATTAATTTACTGATAAAAACCTTTTCTCATAAATTAATGTGAATATCATAATTACTTTGTAGGGCAAAGTAAATCCCCGTGACGACTTCAAGACACGTGCACGTTATTTGTCTGATAAATATGAGTATGACCTTACTGAAGCCCGTAAGATTTGGTGCTTTGGTCCTGAAGGCACAGGCCCCAACATTATGGTGGACTGCTCCAAGGGAGTGCAGTATCTTAATGAAATCAAGGATTCCGTTGTTGCTGGATTCCAATGGGCTGCCAAGGAAGGAGTTATGGCAGAAGAGAACTTAAGAGGAGTAAGGTTCAACATCTACGACGTGACGCTACATACTGACGCTATCCACAGGTAATGCTGATACTGTTAAATACCCGTTATTCTTGCAAAGTAATAACATTGACATTTACTGATTGTTGTCTGTCTGTTTACTTTTAGAGGTGGCGGTCAAATCATTCCAACAACCAGAAGATGTCTGTACGCCTGTTTACTCACTGCTCAGCCCAGACTTATGGAGCCGGTGTACTTGTGTGAGATTCAGGTATGTGCCTTGTATATCATCTGTTTTTTTTTATATAGAATCAAGAAGTTATTTTTATCGTAAGTTTTAATCAACTTAGTTTTTTGAACGATCATAGTATGATGTTTACCCACGTTTTATCCTGAGCGGACTAGCATGTTATCGATAGTGCCGCCTTTCCGAGACGTGGCAGATTAACAGTTCTTTGTTTTGGTGTGGCCCCACACATACGCCTCGCCTGAATAGGGGATCTAACATTGTAGAATACAATTGTAACCATAACCTGTGGACATTAGGTGCTTCTTTTTATGATTGCATTTGTAATTTTAGAAGTTTTGTCGTCTGGTGCGTGCACTAAGTAAATACAATCGTAACGCACATGTGTGGTGTTGCAGTGCCCCGAGGTGGCCGTGGGCGGCATCTACGGCGTGCTGAACCGGCGGCGCGGTCACGTGTTCGAGGAGTCGCAGGTGACCGGCACGCCCATGTTCGTGGTGAAGGCCTACCTGCCCGTCAACGAGTCCTTCGGCTTCACGGCCGACCTGCGCTCCAACACCGGCGGCCAGGCCTTCCCGCAGTGCGTGTTCGACCACTGGCAGGTGCTGCCCGGCGACCCCTGCGAGGCCGGCTCCAAGCCCTACGCAGTCGTGCAGGTACGTGCCTCTTCTGTACCCACACTCAGTCCTGGCTCTTCTGGCACACCGTGTCGCGCTGTAGCGGCCCGTGCCGGCTGCCGCCAGTACGAGCCGCCGTGACGGCGCCGACGTGCCACTGAAGTAGAACAGACGTGCGAACACGATCAAACGCTGCACAGGACCTCTATCCTTATGTCCCAATACTGCACGCTACGTCGTGAACTACACATTTGAATAATAATTATTACCCATAATTAACACCTGGTATAGATATTCCAAATAACACTCCATACGAGTGAAATTTAAGTTACATAACCTCCTTCACACAATGTAATTTTAAAACAATTTTGTGATCGACTAAAAATGTGTTTATTTTTTGCAGGACACGAGGAAGAGGAAAGGACTTAAGGAGGGTCTCCCTGATTTAACTCAATATCTTGACAAATTGTAAACCATGTAGCTAATACAATATCCATACTTGTAATATATTATGTGTAATTTATTACCGAGAGCGCCTCACGTGACGCACCACACGATTTCAATTTAATTTTTTACTTGATTTGGTATAATATACAGCTTTTGTTCAAAGCCTGTTTCACTCCCACACTTATAGGTTATGTTCAGGTAACACTTGGCTTCACACATTATTAAATTTTATATCTGAGTGCAGTTTGATGTATACATTGTATGGTACCCAAGAAATAAATGGTTTGCTGTCAAGGGTCAAAAATATATCTGTGATGTTAGTGATTCAGAAGAAATTTGAAAATCAATGGAATGATAATTAGAAGAGAAAGTAGTGAGACAGGCTCCATTTGTTGTAGCTAATCGCTGAACAACTGTTGATACATATGTGTATCACACATCAATCTATATAAATAAATATATTACGAACATACAGTCTGTTTGATATGAATGTAGCTGGGGTGGGGACATACCATGATGCATTACTTGTAATTAATTTTTAAATTATAATTTTTCTATTACAAACAATGTGTTATATTGTTTAATTTTGTTGGCTAATTCACTTAGTCTGAAATGTTAAGGTGAGTGGAGTTTATTTACTTTGTGTTAAATTCTGCCCTTATATACTAAACGTGAGACAAGTGAGCGTCACAAGGCACGATTCTTAATAGTAATAATATAAGGCAAATGATAGATGTATTATTCTGAGTAAAATGATCCGTGATCCATCACCATTAAACTGGCTGGGATATATTATGTAGTTCAGCTACTACACTCACATGATAAATGTTTCCGTTAGTCATTTGGCAGAGTTTAACAGCAATTGTGTGGTTGATTTTAAATAAAACCCAATTCTTATGTTGAATTATTGCTATTTCAGGTGTCTGTCTACAACTATGATATTATTTGCTACATATACTGGTCAAGTGAAAAATAGAGGTCAACTGTTATGCTTGCAGCTTCCAGCAAGGTAGTATTGCATACCTTTTTGTTTGTTGCATTCAATAAATTACAATTATTAAAAATAAAATATGGAACAAAAAATACTCAAAATTCACCTTAGTAACTTAAAATGATGAAAAGAACACAGACCTGTTCTGATGCAATGAGGAAACCATTTAATAACACTGATTTTTATGAATTATATATATGTTAACTATCAGATATACTTTTTCAGATTTTTAATCAAGACATGTATTTTTGCAGATCATTATTGGTGCTACAATTACCAGTGGAATATAATAGGTAAACATTTGATTTTATATTATTGTTTAAAATATTATTGTATTTGGCTCAATTGCTAAGAAGCTACTTAGTGCTATATTGGATTGGCGATACTTGAAGGTCAAATTAGACAATTTGTGAAATGGCCATTAATCTAAACAAGAATAGACTGAAAAATAATTTACTTGCAATACTATAGTGATGATATATAAAATTGCACTGATGCCTTCATGATGGTGTATACAAGCTCAACAGGACTGAATGCATACTAATCATAATTAAATATACTATTTTTAAAATGTATAATAACAGTTTTGTTTCTTTGTTGCAGAAAAGAAACTGATCTCATAATATGTGGATGAAGTAGATAACATTTATTGAAACTGTACAAGGTATTATTTATTTATGTTTATTAATACTTAGAAATAATTCTATGGTAATTTTAATTTGGACTAAAAGCATGATTAAATGATTTTTACTTTACTAATGATGACAATATTCTTACTTGATGCCACAATGACAGTTACACAAGCTCAACAGGCCTGATAACATATTTTCGTAGTCTTTTAAGATGTACAACTGGTGAACATATTAAAATTTATTTGTATCTCCTTCCAGTTACAACATCGACTTCTTAAAATGTCATGGGTTGAAAAGCCATACCTTGCAGAGCATTACGATCACAGGGGCAGATGAAGCGTTATCTTTTAGATCGCAAAAATAAATTATGAGTAAGTAGTAGTTAACAATAGTAATTTCATCCTTTCCATTCATCCTTTTATTACAGACCAATGAGAAATCAACCTTTCAAAAAAATCAAGAAATTAATATTTTATTAAACAATATTAATGTTAAGGAGATGTATGACTTCCATGGAGCATGAACAAAGAAATTATACCAATATGATGATTTTTATCACAGACCTGTTCTGAATTATTTTGAGGATATCTTATTAATTCTGATTTAATAGGAAAGTATGTCAAATTCGAAGTACCTGGTCTGCCACTGTGTTAAATTTACGTTTTTATTACAGGTACATATTGAAAGGTCTTCCTGTGATTGTGAAGATAATGGTACAAACAGGTGTATATAATATGATACTTCCTGTGAGTTTGAAGTTTAATAAACTTATTTGTTTAAATAGATTTTTTATTTCCTGCTCTATTGTTACTACGGCATCCCAAATTCTACATATTATAATCTAGTCTAATCTATCTAATCTAGTATAGTCAGTAAAGAGAAACTTAAATGATAATCTCCTTGTTTGTTTTGTAAAGAATTGCTGGTAAAAAAAAATTGGTGTGCTCAATAGAGCAGGACGGTATTTGACGTCAGTTCCGACCTTACGTGAAATACTCTAACCCATCCTTGGGCGAGTGCACTCCAATACCAGCCTTCCAGCTCCATTTCACCGCATCCAACGACGCGCGGTCCGGCTTGTCGACAACCAACCAACTAAGCTTTTCCGATCGGTTTGATCCGTTGGCGTTGCGGAGAGATGTTGCATCTTTAAGCATCATGTACCGCCTATACCACGGGGATTGCTCTGTGGAATTGTTCGCATCGACTTAATGGTTGGCGATCAACGACAGTGCGATTCAGTCGTCACACGGCCGGCAACGGAATTCTCGGACCGCTACGACCATCAACCTTCAAGAAACGTGTATTCTTATCTTAAAGGCCGGAAATGCTGATGTGTTGCAGAGTTCAATGGACGGCGGTGGTCGCTTTCCATCAGGTGACCCGCACGCTCGTTTGCCACTTTTTACCATAAATAAATTTAGAGCTTATTCAGAATATTATTAAAACCACGATTTTTATTACCAGAGCATAGTTGCAACCCGTTGCTGGTCAGCCTTGGCCTTAATGTTCATGAAATTACAGATCTACTTTCGTTGAAAGTACATAATATACTTGTCATGCCATAAATAATGTAACAAAGAAAAAAAAAATTGTTTAATTGCAAATAACATTTATTGCTTTTACAGTGTGTCACTTTAATACATAAATATAAAACGATATAAAATATAAAAAACTTATTCGAAGTGGTCTCCATTGGCATCCAATAGAAACACGCACTCTTTCCATGGGAAAATTCTTCACTGCCAATCGTATGGATTGTTTTAGGGACTCTAAATTATTATGACGTTTAGAGTAAGCCGTACTCTAAAACTGACCATAAATCATAATCAGTGGATTAAGATCGGGACTCCGGACTAGACGACGCCGACGGCCAGTCTTCAGCTCTAATGAAGTCCGAAACGTTCGCTTCCAACCAAGATTGCGTGGACCGAGCTTTATGACCCGGTGCCGAGTCTTGCTGGAAGGACCATACTTCGTTATTGAACATGGTGTTGTTAAGGGGCTATACTACCTTTTTAAGAATGGTATCTTGATACACTTGTGCCGATGTTTTGATACCTTTTTCACAAAAATACGGTTCAGTCACTCCTTCGTAGCTAAAATCCCACCAAACCATCACTGAAGTCGGATAATGCCCACGTTGCACTCTGTCAACTAATTGAGAAGCTTCCTTAGAGCTTTGAGCATAAATACGGTCATTTTGTTTGTTAAAATGTTGCTCAATTGTATAAACTTTTTCATCCGTAAACAATATTTTTCTGTGACCTCCCTTTGCGTACCGCTTCAGTAGTTGTTTCGATTTTAACACCCTATTATTTTTTAAATTATCAGTTAATAAATGACCAATGCGCCTCTTATAGGCTGCAAGTCCTAAGTCATCTTTTAAAATACGCGACATTGTTAATTATTGTTCTAGGTGCTATCTTCATCTCCCGAGATAAAATCTTTTGCTTGCGGACAGGATTTCTTCGAATTCTTTCCCTTACTGCTTTGACGGCAGGTCTTTTTCTGTTACAAACAGAGGAGGTCTCATTGTACCTATTAATAGCCCGGTACACAAACATTTGACTAATACCAAGTGTATGGAGAGTTTTAAAAATTGCATTTGGCTCCATACCTACTTTGTGTAATGCAATCACAGCGATTCGGTTCTCTTTATCACCCCACTCCATTTTAATATTGCAAAATATTGTACAATGTATTGGCGCCAAAACAAGAAAACAATGACCAATCGTATAAAAATTACAGATTCCAAATTCAAATGTAATATTTTTTTATTTTTAGTTGTAACAGTATTTATGGCCAGACTAAGTATATACATAAACTTATCTTTACGCCTTTTTTCTACCCAAAGGTGTAGGCAGCGGCTGTTAAACCTCGTCTCACCGTTATGTTTACTTCCCAAATGGAATGGTGGCGAACCTATTGCTGTACCGGGTACAAAGTTTTTAGTCATCGATATTTATCACACATAACTTACGAAATTTCGCAACCTCTGGATTCAGAAGCGGGGTGGCGACCCCTGGACCACCGAGCAGCCCCGGATCTTCAATTTTTTTTAGGCGGGGCAAAAACTGAAAAATGCCGCCCCCGCCCACTAACATTTATTTTAACGTTTGTCGCTCTACTACTACTCATGCCGCGTATCCGGAAACCCAATCCCAAAAGGGAAAGCCTTTTCTTCCCATCCCGCTTCCGATTCCTTCCATATTCCAATTTAAGAGACAGCAACGCAAGTGCTGTGCTAGCTGTGTTCAGACATCTATGGGCCGCGTTTGTTGCTTGCCACCGGGGTGCTCACGCCTGCTTGTTTACCGTATACCATAAAGAAAACTTCTAAGGCTTGAACTATTTCTAGCAAATTATTTAATTGGGCATTCACAGCAACATGTTTTGCCAACCATCCTCGTATGACTACTCCGTCAGTTCTAACCCGCGCTCGGCCCATAGTCGATCCCGCCCAGCTGGGGATCACATCGGTGTCGTGCCGCCGGACCCAAGCCACAGCCCACGCAAGCACACACGCTTCCAAGCTGCAGGAGGCAATCGCGGATGTGGCAAGCGTAGTACGGCCGGAAAACTGGCGGCGTTGGTGGTGCCCAATCTAGACGATTTGGTCACCAAGGAGGAAGTTGAAACGGCGATCGCGAAAATCGGATGCTGCGAGGTCGCGGCGGTCAAGTCCCGCCATGTCTGGTCGGACGGGGTGGTTCGGTCCGTGTTTCCTAGTAGGGCTAACTTTACACCGCCAGCTATTGACCCTCTACCCTCGGCGACTCCGCCGCTAGGGGAGGTCCAGTCGCTTACGGAGGAACAATTCAATGGGGGTAACTCTTCGGCTCCGCGCCAAGGGCTCCTGGCCCTGCACGTGCAGCTCGTGCCACCACCGAGATGGGGGGAAGGTTTCGGAGCCCCTTCAGTTCGTGCCTTGCGACTGCGAGATTTCTGAAACCCTACTGGAAGGAGGGACGGTTGTGCCTCCTTCCTAAGAAGACAGCCGACAGGTTCTATCCCAACATGCCAGCCCATCGTCCTTCTCGATGAGGTTAGCAAATCGTTGGAGAGCATCGTCGCCTTACGCCTTAACGATCACTTTGCCAAGTGGGGCCGGTTCTGTCGGACGGTCAATTCTGATTCCGGAAAGGGCGTTTGACCATTGACGCGTTGGCCCGTCTAAAGGTCCAGGTTTGGGAACCTGCGAGCGTGGGAGACGAGGTGCTGGCGGTGTCATTCGACATCGCCAACGCCGTTAACTCCGTCCCTCATTCGATGATCTTAGAAACGCTCCTCTATCACAGGGTGCCTCTCTACTGGCGGTTCCTTGCCGACTATCTGGAGGACCGTATCGTCCTTCTGGTGGACAAGACGAGCCGTCTACGGCGATTCGGTACGGCGTCCAGTGGCAGGGGTCTGTCTTGGGCCCTCTCCTGTGGAACATCGGCTTTGACTGGCTGCGCCCTCCTCCGTCAGACGAGTATAATCTGTTATACAGATGACACGCTTCTCGTTGCCCGGGGGAGAGACTACAGGGAGGCGGCGAGCCTCACTTCAGCGTGTGGAACCCTCGTGGCTGGGCGAGTCCACGAATCCATCTTCAGGTGGCGCTGCATAAGACCGAAGCAGTCTTCTTCAGCGGCGTCCTCCCGCTGACGCTCACATCACGGTGGAAGGCAAAATTATTGCGGTAAAGGCCATTATCATGGCTCATTATCTACAGCGGGTGGAATTTCGCTTTTTTTTGCGGGTAGCTGCGATATCGATAACAGTGTTTGAAAACAGCGGAACCTATAGTCATTAAAAAAAATAGTATTCAATTCATTTTTTCTTGTAATTTTGCGGATTACAGTGAGAAATAGTAAAACTTACGATTGTGATAATATACATGTAAGTTTAGTCTAATAATCGCGCCACCTGTCAGCTCTCATACATTCCCCTATTCGCTAAACAACAATGTCACAACTGGATAAAATTGAAGCAGCGCAGACCAGTCTAGAGGAAGCGTTCGTCAGGAAGATGGCCGACCTGGAATCACAGCTTCAGACGGGAGCACCTGTCAAGGAGACCGTAACAAAGGTAGCCGAAGAGTTTCGTACCTTTCGGGAGCTAATGTTCTCCATGCTCAGGCTCATCCGACAACAAATCAACGAGTGCACCCAGATGGTCGACATCATGGAAACTCGACACAGTGCAAAATCGTTGCTTTTCTTAGGAGTTGCAGAAACTGAAAAGGAGCACTGCGGTATGCTTATAAAGGACATCTTAAACACTAAAATGAGACTAAAAGATCTGACCGACACTCAAATGCCACAGGATAGGAGGTCCTAGCAGAGATCATTGTCGACAAATCTTGGTGAAATTCACTAGTTTGGAAGCTAGATCGTCCGTGTGGCAGGCTAAATCTAAACTGAAGGGTTCACTCATATCGACCAAAGAATTTTTAACTAAATCACGACAGGCCGTCTTCAGTATAGCTCGTCAGCACCTTGGAATGCAATCATGTTGGACCCAGGGTGGCGTCATCGTGGTGAAGTGTTCTGACGGAACCCGGCATAAATTTCATACCATGGACGTGCTTAACGAACTTATGGAAAGGTATCCTGTTGTCTCGCGTGCTTCCTCGGCAATGTATAAGTCTGGTGACAACGTCAGGACGGCCGGGAAATTCCGTAAATAATGTTTATTACTACAGCTTCTCATATAATTACCTAGTTTACTTTTGTTGAAACTACTCGATATGTTTATTGGAAGAATGGCGGGATAACCATTCCGAAACAAGGGTTAACCCAAAAATTCTCGGTAGGGACGGGCAGCAGCGTTCCTATCAATAACAGGTGAACCCCTGCGGTCTCCAACACGTCTGCCCAGCGTGGGGACTATGGGCAAAAACCTCCCAAAATGAAAAGAGCGCAGAACCAACGGCCCCCAGTTCCCCGTGGTCCCACTATTCCTGGCCAAGGCAGCGGTCGTGGTAACGGTGGGACAGGGGGTGCTAAGAATCTCCGGGTTACGGCAGGCTGTCAAAAACAACTACGCGTGGCAACATACAACGGACGCAGTCTTCGGCTGGACCAACACCTCACCGAACTCGAGGTAGAGCTGGGTTGCTTAAACTGGCACATTCTAGGGTTATCTGAAGTCCGGCGAGAGGGGGAGGACACGATAACCCTACAGTCGGGCAACTTGCTCTATTTTCGAGAAGGTGACCAGCTCTCCCAGGGGGGTGTCGGTTTCCTGGTTCACAAGGACCTCGTTGGCAGCGTTGTGGAGATCAGCAGTGTGTCGACCAGGGTAGCGTACCTTGTACTGAAACTTTCCAACAGGTACACCCTGAAGGTGATACAGGTATATGCGCCGACCTCGACATACTCTGACGAGATAGCGGAGGCGATGTACGAGGATATTGCGAAAGCAATACATTGTACCGCCAAGGCTCACTACAACGTTGTTATGGGGGACTTCAATGCCAAAGTGGGAGTACAAGAACGCGGCGAAACGAAAATCGGTCCATATGGCTTGGGGTGTCGAAATCACAGGGGCCAGATGCTGGTCAACTTCCTGGAGTCTGAAGGGCTCTTCTTGATGAACTCATTCTTCAAGAAGAGTCTCCACAGAAGGTGGACTTGGCGAAGCCCCGATTTTGTGACAAGGAACGAGATAGATTTTATAACGGATAGTAAGCATATATTTAGAGATGTCTGTGTGATCAACAAGTTCAATACTGGAAGTGATCACCGACTTCTTCGGGGCTCTCTAAATATTAACTTGAAAGCTGAAAGGACCCGGAAGATGAGGTCTATTCTCCGACCTACGCCACTCCAAATAGCCGAAACCGAAACGTTCCAAATGGAACTTAAAAATCGATTCGACCTGCTGGAAACCACCGGTGATGTGGACGAAAGGACCGACACTGTGGTCGACACGCTGAGGAAAGTGTCTCAAAGGTTGTTCCCGAGATCGCGGAAAAAGGAGTCCAAAGTCTCTGCCGAGACGCTCGAGCTGATGAGGCAAAGACGAGAAACTCCATCCGATCAGCTGTCTTCATCAGAATGGAGAAGCCTAAACCAGCGTATTAGGAAGCTGATGCGGCGCGACCTTCGTCGATCGAATACCCGAGCAATCGAGGACGCGATCTACCGCAATAAAGGGTCGAAAATGTTCGCTCAGCAGCTTGTAAGGCCCCGACGAAGCTGAAAACTGCGTATGGACGTGTCGTCACCTCTAAGCCTGAGATTCTCGCAGAGATCGAATCTTTTTATGGGCTCCTTTATTCAACACGGATGACCAAGCCTACGGGACACAGCGATGGTGACCACAGAGCACCGCTAATGCGTCACTATAGTGAAGACATTCCCGATATCACAGCAAGCGAGATTAGGGCGGCTCTCGGGCAACTCCAGAACAACAAGGCACCCGGTGATGACGGAATTACTACAGAACTTCTAAAATCCGGCGGACTCCTATCCTAAAGGAATTAGCAAGTCTTTTTAATTCCGTCATACACCAAGGTATAACACCTCAGGTTTGAAGCGGGAGTGCGGTGGTGCTGTTCTTCAAAAAAGGTGATAAGACCTTACTGAAGAATTACAGACCCATCTCACTTCTGAGCCATATCTACAAGTTGTTCTCGAGGGTCGTCACGAATCGTCTCGCTGCAAGACTCGACGAGTTCCAGCCTCCGGAGCAGGCCGGGTTTCGAAAAGGCTTTAGCACCGTAGACCACATCCATACTGTTCGGCACATTGTACAGAAGACCGAGGAGTACAATCAGCCGCTGTGTATGGCATTCGTGGATTACGAGAAAGCCTTCGACTCCATCGAAACTTGGGCAGTTCTGGATGCATTGCAGCGATGTCGGATCGACTGGCGCTATATCGAGGTGTTGAGATGTTTGTATGACACCGCCACGATGACTGTTCAGATACAGGACCAGGTGACGAACTCCATCGAGCTGAATCGAGGTGTAAGACAGGGACATGTCATATCTCTCAAACTCTTCACCAACGCTCTGGAGGACGTCTTCAAAACACTGGATTGGACTGGACAGGGTATCAACGTGAATGGTGAGTACATCTCACATCTTCGGTTTGCCGATGACATCGTTGTGATGGCAGAGTCGCTGGAACAGTTAAGCGGAATGCTGCGCAGCCTAGACGAGTCCTTCCGGCGTGTCGGTTTGGGCATGAACTTGGACAAGACCAAGGTCATGTTCAATGAACATGTCGTGCGCGGACCGATAAGCGTCGAAGGGTCAGTTCTCGAAGTCGTAAACAAATACGTCTACCTAGGCCAAACTATCCAGTTAGATAGACGAAACTTCGAGAAGGAGGCCGAAAGGAGGATTCAGATGGGTTGGGCTGCATTTGGCAAACTGCGTCGGGTCTTCAGCTCGCCTATGCCGCAATGTCTGAAGACCAAGGTCTTTAACCAGTGCGTCCTACCGGTGATGACCTACGGTGCCGAAACGTGGACACTCACGGTGGGGCTAGTCCACAAATTTAAAGTCGCTCAGCGAGCTATGGAGCGGGCTATGCTCGGGGTATCTCTGAAGGATAAACTCAGGAATGAGTATATCCGCCAGAGAACTGGAGTAACCGACGTAGCTCGTAGGATAAACTCGCTGAAGTGGCAATGGGCTGGTCACATCTGCCGAAGGACCGACGGTAGATGGAGTAAGAAGGTCATAGAGTGGAGACCGCGTCTTGGTAAACGTAGTGTAGGACGCCCACCAGCCCGATGGTCAGACGACCTCAGAAAGGCTGCTGGAAAAGACTGGATGCGGAAGGCAGAGAATCGGATGTCAAATTGGGAGAGGCCTATGTCCAGCAATGGACTGCAATAGGCTGATGATGATGTTTATTTTACTAATACCTACATCTATATCTATATATTATTATATAATAAAACTAAGTCGATAAAATGTGCGTGCCGATAAAACTTAAAAAGGAGTCCCGACACGATAAAGGGACTTATGTGGTGTGATAGCCCTTTATCCCTCCTCGAACAAGAAAGTTCCCGTTTTAATCTAAAGGGCATGTTTTTAAAGATATAAGGGACTTTCCGACCCTTCAACTTGGAAATTAAGTCCAGTGGCGCCATCTGTTATCGAATATTTGAACTTCGTTCAAGACAACTATGGAGACTGTACACTCCAATAGTCATAGTGTATAGTCTCCATAGTTGTGAGCCATTGCAGCATGTGTAGTAGTGGCGCGAAATTTAAAATTCCAATTTCAATAAAATCTTAAATTTAATTTGTTACTATAATAAAGTTGTTAAATTTAGTGTATTTATACGTCTTTATTTAACGTATATTTTGGAGTTAAAGCGACATAATTTTAGTTATCCAAATTAGTTCTCAAAATATTTAAAAATTTAGATTTTTAAATTTCGCGCCTTTACTACATACGCTACCGCTACAGAAGCTAGAAAGTTCCCGTTTTAATCTAAAGGGCGTGTTTCTAAAGATATAAGGAACTTTCCAAC
Source organism: Euproctis similis (assembly GCA_905147225.2). NCBI lineage: Eukaryota > Metazoa > Arthropoda > Insecta > Lepidoptera > Erebidae > Euproctis > Euproctis similis. Next base: position 18,390,138 of record LR990121.1, read on the forward strand.
CCTACAACTTGGAAATTAAGTATAGTGGCGCCATCTGTTATCGAATATTTGAACTTCATTCAGGACAACGATTGTTTGGGTTGCATTTCCAAAAGCGTTGCGAGCAATTGTAGCATGTGTAGTAGTGGCGCGAAATTTAAAATTCCAATTTCAATAAAGTCTTAAATTTAATTTGTTGCTATAATAAAGTTATTAAATTTTGTGTATTTATACGTCATTAGCTAACTTATATTTTGGAGTTAAAGCGACATAATTTTAGTTATCCAAATTAGTTCTCAAAATATTTAAAAATTTAGGTTTTTAAATTTCGCGCCTTTACTACATACGCTACCGCTACAGAAGCTAGAAAGTTCCCGTTTTAATCTAAAGGGCGTGTTTCTAAAGATATAAGGAACTTTCCAACCCTAAAACTTGGAAATTAAGTATAGTGGCGCCATCTGTTATCGAATATTTGAACTTCATTCAGGACAACGATTGTTTGGGTTGCATTTCCAAAAGCGTTGCGAGCAATTGTAGCATGTGTAGTAGTGGCGCGAAATTTAAAATTCCAATTTCAATAAAGTCTTAAATTTAATTTGTTGCTATAATAAAGTTATTAAATTTTGAGTATTTATACGTCATTAGCTAACTTATATTTTGGAGTTAAAGCGACATAATTTTAGTTATCCAAATTAGTTCTCAAAACATTAAAAAATTTAGGTTTTTAAATTTCGTGCTTTTACTACAAACGCTACCGCTATAGAACCTTTTATTATGGCGGACGATAATGACCAGAATACTCTAGGTGTGAGAGAGAAAATATTTTCAAATTTTCTCGAATATTCTAGAGCCTAGCTCTCTGAATATATAAGAGCCCGGTGTCGCTCACCAGAGTTAGTTTAATTTGAACAGCGAAACGAGCGATTTCAAAACAAAAAGAAGAGAAGTTATCTGTGAGCCTTTATTTAGAAGTATCACGTGTGAGTATTTTTAATAGTGTGTTTAATTAACTCTCGATTTTGAAACGAAATAGAAAAAAGATATTTGTGGGTTTTTATCGTGAAATTTCAAATGTGAGTATTTTTAATAGTGTTTAATTAATTCTAATGGTTTTTTTTCTTTAAATTGTAATTTTCTTAACCTTCAAAAAGTCGCGCGGCGTTGAATTGATGCCTTCTATATACTTTTGGCCGTAAACAAAATATCGCTCGACCGCTTGAAGGTTAAATATATTTTTTTTTGTCTCAACATACCCCACGTTTCCGTTACAAAATAATTATCTATAAAATGTTTATTTAATTTATATTTTATAGAATACAATGCCCAGACGTAAGAGAGGAGGAGATTTGGCCAGTTCTGCAGCGAAACGGCGGAAACAAAAAGAATCTCGAAGAAATGAAACGGAAGAAGAGCACGAAGCACGTTTACAGAATCAACGGACCAGAATGAGTAACCTGAGAAGCAGAAGAAGCGAAGAAAGAACAGCAAATAAAAGTACTGAAGAGTCGAGAATTTTAAAAGATAATCTAACAAAGGAAGCATTCCACTACGAACGAACGAAAAAATATTACAATCATAAATACGTTGTTAATGGAAAAATGAATAACGTTTGCCAGTTTTGCCACGCAAAAAAATTCAGTAAAGAAACACCAGGTCTCTGTTGCATGAATGGAAAAATTCGATTACCACCAATTGAAGCACCTCCGCAGGAATTTCTGCATTACATGCTCGGGGAAACACTAGAATCAAAACACTTTCTTCAAAATATAAGATCATATAACTCCTGCTTTCAAATGACTTCTTTCGGTGCTACTTCGACTAACACTAATAGAAATGAATTTGAATATGTATTTTCAATTCAAGGGCAAATTTATCACAAAATAGGATCGTTACTGCCAATGCCTAACGAAGACCATAAATTTCTACAAGTATATTTCATCGGAAATGAAGAACAAGAAATTGATCAACGATGCACAAATTTTAATGGACTGAGACGCGAAATAATCCAAGATGTACAGAGGATCTTACACAAGTATAATCAACTGATTTATATATTCAAAACAACATTAGACCGCATAATTTCTGATGACTATAAAATTGTAATTCGAGCCGATAAAAGACCACGTGGAGAACACGAACGCAGATTTAATGCACCTCAGGTAGATGAAGTCGCCATTGTAGTTGTGGATAGTGAAAATACAAGCCGTGACATAATTGTACATCGAAGAAGAAAAGGACTACAACGCATTGCAGAGACACACCGTTCATATGATGCTCTTCAATATCCGTTAATATTTCTGCACGGAGAGGACGGATACCATTTCAATATAAAACAAATTCATCCTGAAACAGGCATAGAAACAAACAAAAAAGTCACTTCTAAGGAGTTCTATGCTTACCGCTTAATGATCAGAGACAATGAAACATATAATCACATACTCAACACTCGCCGTTTATTCCAACAATTTCTGGTAGATATGTACGCAAAAATAGAAGCAGAACGGATGCTTTACATAAGATTGAATCAGAAAAAACTACGCACAGAAGAATACATCCACCTTCGAGACGCGATCATGAATGACGGCAATATTGACGATATTGGAACAATGGTAATCTTACCCTCATCATACATAGGAAGTCCAAGACATATGCACGAATATACACAAGATGCCATGACTTACGTAAGAAAATATGGACGACCTGATCTCTTTATAACATTTACATGCAATTCATCATGGCCAGAGATCAAAGAACAACTAAAATACGGACAAACCTCCATAGATTGACACGATATAATAGCCCGAGTTTTTCGACAAAAACAAATACGATTTATTGAAGTCATCACAAAATATCACATCTTTGGAACTGTTATTTCCTGGATGTATACAATTGAGTGGCAAAAACGAGGATTACCTCACTCACACAATCTCATATGGCTACACGATAAAATTTATCCCACGGATATCGACAAAATCATCCGAGCTGAATTTCCTGATCCACAAAAAGATCCGGAGCTTTACAACATAATAGTGAAAAACATGATTCACGGACCATGTGGATCATTAAATTTCAATGCGCCATGCATGAGTGATGGAAAATGTACGAAAAAATATCTAAAACCGTACTTGGACGATACGAAAACTGAAGATGACGGCTATCCCAAATATAGAAGACGATCACCGAAAAACGGTGGCTTCACAGCAAAAATACGAATACAAGGCAGAGACGAACTGGAAATAGATAATCAATGGGTAGTACCGTATAATCCACTACTTTCCAAAATGTTCCAAGCACATATAAACGTTGAATACTGCAATTCAGTAAAATCTATTAAATATATATTGTTACGTTGTAGGGTAGTTGGGTTTATGTATAGCTTTATGAATCGATGCGTAGAACTGCTGTAACTATATGGATGGGTTTTAGCTTGTAGTGTCGTAACGTTAGAGGTAGATAGCAATAATAGTCTAGTCCTTCAATAACAGATAGTATATTAGATAATAGTGTTAAGATAACATAGATGAAAAATAGTATAAGGTAGCAAGAAAATATTAAGGAGTCAGCGAATAGTTATATAAGAAAGAAGTATATAGGAAGAGTAGAGGGCCGGCGAAAGATAGTAGATAGTCTCAGGGTGGTAGGTCGGTAAGTGAAAAAAAGGGGTCAGTCTGCTTCCTCCCACTAAGTCGGTAGTAGCGAGGGTCACTGGCCTTAAAGCTGGAAGTAGTCTGCAGGGACGTATTGCCCTAGTTCGCTGGAGTCCGGTCAGCTCCGGTATGGTCCTCCCGCGTAGAAGGCTGCTGGCAGTTGGTTCGCTGGAGTCCGGTCAGCTCCGGTAGGGTCCTCCCGCGTAGAAGGCTGCTGGCAGTTGTATCTGTCGGATCGCTCACCCCGTCGGTGGTCCTGAGGGGCAATTCCCGTAAAGTGTCCATAGTGAATCGTTACGCTGTTTGTGCAGTATCCGTAGGGGGTTGAAGTAACAGTTGATGTCAGAGATCAGGCTGTCTGGTCTATTTCTATACCGTCGGTAGCGTGATTGGAAGGTGTTGTTCGCAAGGCGACGGCGTCAGAGAGAAGAAAGTTATATTATATGTTCAATCTAACGATTTGTTCTGTCATTTCCGTCATTCCGATTCTGGAGTGGGAGTGAGTCACTAGCTTTTACAATTATCCCTTATAGTGGGATTCCTAATTTACAAGTTTATATATTATTTATAGATTTAATTTATGCTTTATTTAATGAAGGAATTTAATTAGTTCTAATTTGACTGTTATTAATTGACGAGGACGTACGCACGGCTTCATCGTAGTTACAGAGAATGTCAATAGATGTCGCCACTAGATGGCTTCTACTGATAATTCTGTCGTAATATCCCATTGATTCGACAGATGTCACTCCAATGCAGTTTTTTAAAGCGTTAAGCTGAATTAACGTGACATACCGCCGAACAAGGGGAGGATTTTACGTACAGTTTAGACCTAAGAGGAAAATCCATCTACTTTTAAGCTAAGCTAAGTGACTGCTATTAAAAGAGTAATTTAGGGCTCATACGAAGGAAGTTTCGCGAGGGCAACTGCTGTTTGGCCCATCATCCATGATTAGGCATGAAGTGACGGTAACCAATTACCAATACTGTCTGTAGGGGACAGCAGGCAATTCAGTGTCCTTAAGAATTTTGAAACGGAGACTAACCACATCCTGGTCGCAATTTTAGGTATGCAACGAACTAACTGTAGGGGTTAGCCAGTGACATGATTAATGTCCGCTGTAGATTTTGGTATAGTGGCTTAGCTACCACATACCAATTTAGAAGAATAATTAACAAAAACTTCGATAGCAGAACAATAAGATTAATTCCGTAGTGCAGTGCTCAGCTATACAAACGCGAATGTAGCTACCGTTTGTAATATTAGAAGGATTTCTTTGACTATACTTTGGTAATAAGCGAAGAGGTAGTAAAACACTATGTATGATTGCAGCCGCAGAGCATGCAATCTTCCGATAAGAGGACGAGTATATTAGTAGCAAAATTTTACATTATTATGAAATTTTATCACTCTGCCTATCTTAAGAAAGATCGTCGTGAAGATATCTATGGAAGTCTGTAATCTATTTATTAAAAAAATTACAAGTTAAGTTTTATTAAAAATACGCAACGATAATATGTGCGATATTGACTCGAACACGAGAACAAAAGAATTACGAGGCAAGTATTTAGATCGTAAACCGGTTTGCTCTCGAGCGCGTAGTGGTTTACTGGGTAGAAGCGAGTAATAGTGGTTCGAAGTATTGAGGTTCGATTTCCGAGCAGCGTAATTATCTATGCTTGGATAAATTTCGAAGTATTATGCAGCAACAAGTAGGTTTAAGTATAAAGTTGTAGATACAATATTTGTTAGATTTAGCTTTTAATAGGTTTAGGTCTTTATTAGAGATTGGATTTTTAATAGGTTTTAGGTTTATATTAGATATATATTAGATATGGAAATTTAAGTATGCTATTAATTAGTTTAGTGATTTGTTTACGTAAAGCTAATACTGTACTAGCGGGTTCCTCGCCTCTAATGAGGACTTCGTATTGTAGTTCCTGCTTATTGAGAAGAAAGTACTTAATGGGATGAGTTGCCATTGCTAATAACAAAATAAGTTTTTAAATTTGAAAAAAAATTTGACGACAAAGTGCTGAATGCCAAGAATGATCTGAAGAAGAAGAAGAAGAAAATAAATTTATTTACACAACACAAGACACACAAATGTTTTACAAAAAAATGGGACAATACAAAGGTTCAAAATAGTGTGTGTCATTGTGGTTGCAAATTGGACACTAGCTCAGCATAATGCTGAGATGTATGTTAGACACCCCAGCGCTGATTTTCAGCCAGCACCGTTGGTAGATAATACCCGGAACGCCACACAGATAGATAAACTGTACACGTATAATATAATATAAAAATGATAAGCTACATCAAGTAAATTCATGATAGTGTAACGGTTAACTTCAGCAAAACGACCAACACATAATTAAATATAAAATACCATAAACATAACATAACCTACTAGCCAAGTATACAACACTGCGCGGACTAAAACCATAAGTGAAATAACTGTGAATAAAAATCAAAATAGTTTTGTGAAAAAGTGCTGGAAAGGCGAAGAATTAGGTTTTCTGAAATGACAACAAATAACCTTTAAGCTTTCGCCCAAAGGTGTACCTGCTAGTCACTCCTAGGATGGGAGGGGGGATATCATTCCAGCACTTAGACGCCGCAAACCTAAAACTACCTCGAAACGCCACCGACCGATGCGGCGGCACACTAGCCTTAAGTCTGCGAACACTTTTCAACCATCCCATCTTTTCAAAAAGGTACGAAGGCGTCTTGTGCCGCGCTACACCAAACAACAGGGTTGCAAGATGCAGGCGTCTGCGATAGTGCATTTTAAGCAGATCAGCAGCGTTCAAGTACGGAGTGATATGGGATCGAGGCGGGACTCTGAAGCAAAAACGAGCACATGCGTTTTGAACTCGTTGGAGCAACCCTCTGGAACGACCAAGTATGCAACCATCATAAACGACATCACAATAATTTAATCTAGACAATACTAGCGATTCACACAGTCGGACACGCAAATCCACACTGAGGTAATCACGAATATTGTATAGAATCCGAAGGCGATAAAAGCAGCTGCTAACCAACTGAGCTACATGGCTCTCGAATCGTAACTCCCCGTCCATAGTTAGCCCAAGATTTCTTGCTACTTCTACCCTATATATCTGAATTAACACTGTATAATAAGTTGTCGCATCCAGTGATATCTATTCTGTTCTTTACAGTAACGATTTACTGCGAGTAGGTAGTTGAAAAAAAAAATATTTTAGATGTAAGTAGTAAAAAAATTATTTACTTCTACTGTAGGTAGATCACAATTCTTCAATATTGATGTTAGTAGATGAGAATTCTTAATTTTTAATATAGGTAGTAAGAAAATTTATAATTTTAGTGTAGGTAGCTAAAACATGATAAGAAAATTTTCAAACTGGTTTGCTATGAACGTTAGAAATAGAAATATTATATTGCAGTATTAAAATATTAACAAGTAGATAGCTAGAATGCGCAAAAATCAACATAATGCAATAATGTAGACAAGAATGTTATATTATGTTAGTAAATACCTACTCGCTTACAATTTTAAGAAAAAAACGAGCAGTTAGTGCGAGTTAGTACGAAATAATGGTCGGAAGCAAGACTTATTCACGTTAGGGGCGCCACTGTTACGTTGTAGGGTAGTTGGGTTTATGTATAGCTTTATGAATCGATGCGTAGAACTGCTGTAACTATATGGATGGGTTTTAGCTTGTAGTGTCGTAACGTTAGAGGTAGATAGCAATAATAGTCTAGTCCTTCAATAACAGATAGTATATTAGATAATAGTGTTAAGATAACATAGATGAAAAATAGTATAAGGTAGCAAGAAAATATTAAGGAGTCAGCGAATAGTTATATAAGAAAGAAGTATATAGGAAGAGTAGAGGGCCGGCGAAAGATAGTAGATAGTCTCAGGGTGGTAGGTCGGTAAGTGAAAAAAAGGGGTCAGTCTGCTTCCTCCCACTAAGTCGGTAGTAGCGAGGGTCACTGGCCTTAAAGCTGGAAGTAGTCTGCAGGGACGTATTGCCCTAGTTCGCTGGAGTCCGGTCAGCTCCGGTATGGTCCTCCCGCGTAGAAGGCTGCTGGCAGATGGTTCGCTGGAGTCCGGTCAGCTCCGGTAGGGTCCTCCCGCGTAGAAGGCTGCTGGCAGTTGTATCTGTCGGATCGCTCACCCCGTCGGTGGTCCTGAGGGGCAATTCCCGTAAAGTATCCATAGTGAATCGTTACGCTGTTTGTGCAGTATCCGTAGGGGGTTGAAGTAACAGTTGATGTCAGAGATCAGGCTGTCTGGTCTATTTCTATACCGTCGGTAGCGTGATTGGAAGGTGTTGTTCGCAAGGCGACGGCGTCAGAGAGAAGAAAGTTATATTATATGTTCAATCTAACGATTTGTTCTGTCATTTCCGTCATTCCGATTCTGGAGTGGGAGTGAGTCACTAGCTTTTACAATTATCCCTTATAGTGGGATTCCTAATTTACAAGTTTATATATTATTTATAGATTTAATTTATGCTTTATTTAATGAAGGAATTTAATTAGTTCTAATTTGACTGTTATTAATTGACGAGGACGTACGCACGGCTTCATCGTAGTTACAGAGAATGTCAATAGATGTCGCCACTAGATGGCTTCTACTGATAATTCTGTCGTAATATCCCATTGATTCGACAGATGTCACTCCAATGCAGTTTTTTAAAGCGTTAAGCTGAATTAACGTGACAAAATGTAAGTACGTAAACAAAGGTAGTGATATGGCAGTATTTCAAATAGTCCAAAATAGCGAACAAAATAACAGAAATGATGAGATCCTCATGTACCAAATGGGAAGATACATCAACAGTAACGAAGCAGCGTGGAGGATTTTTAGGTTTCCCATACATGAACGCGAACCAGCTGTGCAACATCTAGCAGTACATTTGGAGAATGGACAGAGTTTACTTCACAAAAGACTCGGCTAGAAAAATTGCAAGCGAACCACCTCAGAACACAACATTAACAGCTTTCTTCCAACTGTGTCAAACAGATCCATTCGCCAGAAAGTTATTGTATGTCGACGTCCCTATTTATTATACGTGGGACAAAACAAGGAAAATTTTTCAACGTCGGAAACAAGGAACGCCAGAGGAGGGTCATCCAGAAATCAAAAAAACTAACGCAATAGGTCGAGTATTCACTGTACATCCAAACAATGCCGAATGTTTTTATCTCCGGATGTTGTTACACGAAATACGGGGACCAACAAGTTTTACAGATCTCAGGACCGTTAATGGCTACCTATGCCAGACTTACAGAGAAGCATGTCAACGCTTAGGATTATTTGAAAACGACAACCACTGGGAATTAACACTACAAGAAGCCACACTCACAGCTTCAGCTGAACAAATTCGAGAGTTATTCGCTATAATATTAACAACATGTAACCCATCAAACCCAAACAGCTATGGGACTCTTTCAAAAGGAGTATGAGTGATGATATATTGTACCAAGTCCGACAAGCTAATCCTGAACTGACTATAGAATTCAATGACGAGATCTTCAATGAAACACTCATTCGCTTAGAAGATAAATGTTTAGCAATAAATAATCAGGCCTTAGTAGAACTTGGAATGCCAGCACCACAAAGAAATGCTTTTAGTGTGCTAAACTACGAAATTATGAAGGAAAAAAGTTACAACATCAATGAACTACTTGAATACATTGCTCACAACAAACCACTTCTGGACAATCAAAAAAAAAACCGTACGTGGAGTCCCTCCGCGCGAAAGAAGTGTAACTTCATATTATTGTAAAAAAAATTTGCATTGACTCCTGGGACCTCTTAAACCAGTGGAAGTGCTTGCCTCATCGTCTCGCCCGTAAAAATGTATTTATCTTAATAAATAGCTGACCCTGCGATCTTCGTACCCACTAAAAGTATATTCTTTCTTTTTTAATACTTATTCTACAATTCGAGAACTGCATATTAGAAAAGAAATAACAATCCTACAATAATTTTATTGTTTGACTTAATATTATTATATCAAACTATAAAAAACACACATAACATTATATTTTATTCTATTTTGCCATTTTTTTGTTTGAGTAATAATAATAATAATATTCATCATCCCTGTTTATGGACCAACCTCGTATTTCAAGAAATATTAAAAAAAAATTAGCGAAATCGGTTCAGTTTTTCTCGAGTTTTGTACTTACTAACACATTCAGTTACTTATTTGCAGAGATGTACAAAATTGATTTAAAATAGCATTTAAATACAAAATACTTTTCAGATTTACTATTTCAAGTGCAAAATACTAACGCAAACGCAAACGAGCAAGCATGTCACCTGATGGTAAGAAACCAACGCCGCCCATGGACACAAGCAACACATATAGTGTTACTGTTGCGTTGCCGACCTTAAGGGATAGGGGAAAGGAAAGGATGGGGAAAGGGGGGTGGGCCTCCGGGTACCTCTCTCACCGAACGAAACGCGACATGAGCCACTTTACGTTGGTCTTCTGAGAGGTCGTGGTATTTCACGATACGGTACGGGGCTATGCGGTACGGCGGATGCCATATATACTGGCCACCCGCGGATTTCTCGGGAAAACGTCGATTCGTACCGGAATAAACTGTGTCTACAATCGAAACTCTGCCTAGTCACATTTCGGACTAAGGCCGACTCAACTTAGCCAATTCCACCCTAAGAAGACACAGGTCTGCGCGTTTCCCGCTGAAAATGCACACTTTGTTGCCTCCCTTTTTTGAGGGCACTCGGTTACCCGCCTTAACCGATATCGGAATTTTTGGGGTCCACTTGTCCAGTTTCGCGGTTATCTGGAGGGCAAGGCAAAATTGGCTTAGAAAAGGGACGGTATTTCACGTCAGGTAATCGCTTGCAGCTATATAAAGCGCATTTCCGACCTCATATGGAATACTGTTCTCATCTTTGGGGGGGTGACTCTGCTAAAAGATGAGTACCAGCTTACCCCATTTCACACTGTTCCGTTGTGGAACGAGTTGTCGGCAACGGTATTTCCAGACCGCTACGACCTAGGCACCTTCAAGAAACGAGCTTATTCCCACCTTAAAGGCCGGCAACGCTGATGTGATAACCCTGGTGTTGCAGATGTCCATGAGCGTAGTAGTAGTCGCTAGTAGGTAGTCGCTTTCCATAAGGTGACCCGCAAGCTCCTTTGCCTCCTTATATCATTAAAAAAAAAACAATTACGATCAAATAAGCGAGTGAGGCGTGCAAGAGTCGTGCTTTATGTGCTCTGTTGTCTCTGCCTACTTCGCAATCGATTTGGCGTGAGGTTATGTATGTATGTATAACTTTCAAAAATCATTTCGAAAAGTCATTAGTGTGAGCCAGGATTTGAACCCACAACAACTTCTTGATTCAAAAGCGGTGTGCTCGACCACTGGACCACCTAGTAAATTTTACCTATAAAATTATAATAACCTATAAAAACTTTAAAATTTTAATACATACGATAAATAACAAACTATACTAAAATTGTACTTACAAAAAGAAATGGCATGAATTTGGCTCAAATTAATCAGAAAGTATTTTGTATTTTGAAATGACTATTCAAAATACCTCTCGAGAGGTATTTCAAATAAAATAACTTTAGCAAAATGCTTTCAACAAAAAGGTATTTAAATACAAAATAGGTATTTTGTATTTGTATTTTAAATAGAAGTATTTCAAATAAGTCACATCTCTGCTTATTTGTACATTGTAGATGTATGTGAATGCGTCAATATATATTTTCAAATTAAAAAACAATCAAATAAATCTTCAAGACACGTACCTTGGCATTGTAACTATAAATCCGTCGCATTATCTCTTGGATTGTTATCACTCATTATTTATAAATCTTATCCACTAAATTCGAAAATAAAATCACTCCACTATTAAATTATAAGTATTAAATTAAATTAAAAAAAAAAACAATTAGGCGATGATATAAATATTATAAACACGTAAACAAACTAATTACACACTGCTTCGCGAAAAATCACAAAAAGCAATATTTTTGAGTGATATTGACTCACTCTATCTCTTTCCTCTTCTCTAACCTGTATCATTCTTTCTCTTTTCCTCTCGTTTTGTAATGTTCTGCTGTCAAAAGAAACAACTAACATTTTTTTTGCAAATTGAATTACATACCTACATATTTGGAAACATCTGACTTAACAAATATTTATGATAATCATTATTGTTTGTTTGGTGTCTAGGTGCTTTTCTATGTGTTTTATGTAAATGTTTAGAAAAGAAAATTAGATAAAAAGTATTAATAGCAAGGACATCTATTGGAAACTAGTGGTACTACAACGAAGCGAGTGAAGTATCTATTGAAAATCCGAGTGCTGTGGATCAAACATAACTGAGTTAATTATATTTGCTATATAATTAACACCACCCGCCACATGTCTATTATTGAACAAAATAATGTTCGTTCTTAATTCGGCGAATATAAATTATACGCCGGTTTAAAGTCGAAACGATTTTTTGTTTTTTAATGACTTTAGCTATAATGTAATCGTAAATATTTTCACAATATAATAACTTTTATCATCTTAGTGGTTGGAGCTGCGGCTATCTAGCAGCGGATGGTGGTACTATTCCACTAATAATTTATACATATCAATTATGCGCTAATAGTACCACTATGCGCTACTAGATGTCTATATAGTGCGAATAATCAGGCTTAAGCAATTTGCTTCGTGGATTTATATATAGACCGGTTCAGTTTCGCCTTTTATATAAATACATAATATATATATAGCGGCCGCAAGGGGGCGTTAAAAGCGTTAAATGGTTGCACGAGCCATTAGAAGTTACACTTCAAAAAAAGTTTACGACGTTATAATGAGCCGGATAAATAACAATATTGGTGGAATTATTTACTTGGACGCACCAGGAGGCACTGGTAAAACGTTTCTCATAAATCTAATACTAGCGGAAATACGTGCTAAAAAACTCATCGCACTGGCACTAGCATCATCTGGCATTGCAGCCACACTTATGGAAGGAGGACGAACTGCCCATTCTGCCTTACAACTACCATTGAATATAGCCGAACAACAATTCCCGGTATGTAAAATTTCAGGAAAATCTGGACGTGGTCAAATTTTAAAACAAGCTAAAATTATCATCTGGGATGAATGCACCATGGCCCATAAAAAATTTATAGAAGCCATGGACAGAACATTACAAGAATTGCGAAAAAACTCTGAAATAATGGGAGGAGCTCTACTCATACTCTCAGGAGATTTTCGACAAACACTTCCAGTTATTCCCAAGTCAACATCAGCAGACGAGATCAATGCATGCTTGAAAAAATCACATCTCTGGCCACAAGTACAAATACTGCAATTAACAAAAAACATGAGAGTTGAATTATCAAGAGATGAAACAACAGCACAATTTGCTAAAATACTTTTACAAATCGGCGAAGGTACATATCCTACTGACCAAACGACCGGCCTCATTGAACTTAATAGTGATTTCTGTAATATAGCCACTACTGAAGACGAACTAATCGACAAAATTTATCCAAATATTATTCAGAACTATACTAATTCAGAGTGGTTATTTCAAAGAGCAATTTTGGCCACTAAAAATAATATTGTTGACGATATCAATTTTAATATTCTAAAGAAAATACCTGGTGAAGAATAAATATATAAATCGATCGACACGATTGAAGAAAGTGTCAACTTCCCCACTGAATTTCTAAACTCTTTACAAGTACCAGGAATGCCATTACACTGCCTTCGTCTGAAAATTGGAACTCCAATCATACTACTCAGAAATCTCAACTCCCCAAAATTATGTAATGGAACTAGAATGATCGTAAAACAGCTATCGAATAATATCATTGAAGCTGAACTTATTTCTGGAAAGACCAAAGGACAGACAGTATTTATACCTAGAATACCTCTGATCTCTTCGGAATTGCCATTTCAATTTAAAAGACTGCAGTTTCCAATAAAATTAGCCTTTAGTTTTACAATTAACAAAGCGCAAGGACAAACTTTAAAATATTGTGGCATTAACCTCAAAGAATCCTGCTTCTCTCACGGTCAGCTATATGTAGCTTGCTCAAGAGTAGGAAATCCAAAAAATTTATGTATATATACTCCGGACAATAAAATGAAAAATGTTGTTTATAAACAAGTATTGTAAATAATGAGAAAACGTTTTCAATAAACTTTTTTTTTACTTTTTACGTCATAGTTTATTTTTTTATTTCGACTCTACCACGTCATCTCATATCAACTCCCGGGCGAAGCCGGGTTTTTTAGCTAGTATATAATAATTTTAATCGTAGAAAATGTTCTATTTTTTTGCTTGTGGGTAGGTTTACATAATATTGCTAATGTTTCAACTCGCTCGTTATACTCTTTTGTTAAATCATTTGTTTAGTGTATTTGAATTGTATTGTGTCCTATAATGTTACTTATATCATATATATTTTATGTTAATCGGTTTGCTGGCGGGCGGTGCAGAAACACGGCGATATACATATATTGAAATTTGTTTTTACACCGTATAATAAGTATATTACCTATATCATTTTTCATAATATTATTTATATTATTATTACATATACTGCACTATTGTTTATAAAACTATTATATTTATCTATTATTATTTTTATTGTATCACATATAATTATTATATATTATCATTTATAACATTATTATTCATACTACTCGGTCAACTCTTCACCGAGCGATGATAGTTTTGACTCATCAAGCGGCACACTGGGTGATAGTCTACGCCAAATTTTTAACAATAACTGCCACCACACATTAAACGTTTGTCACATTAACGCTCAAAGTATTCCAAGCCATTACAGCGACTTTTATGAAGCTTTCAATGACACGCATATTCACGCCATTCTGATATCAGAGACTTGGTTAAAACCTCAGCTCCTTTCTAACCCCTACTTTTTACCCGGTTTTATTGTCTTGAGAAATGATCGAGTTAACAAGAGAGGGGGTGGTGTTGCTATATATTTACGCAGTGACATTTCCTATAAAATTCTTTTCTCGTCAAATTCAAATTCAAAATCAAAATATTTTTATTCCTTAGACTTTACAAAGTGCTTAGAATCGTCATACAAAACTACAAGCTAAAATACGCGGAGCTTAGATTCCCTTTCATCACACTATGTTGAATGTGAAAGTGAATCTAAGTGCCAGTTCCGGCGTCAAGGCTTCTTGAGAAGAACTGGCAAGAAACTCAAGGCCGACTCTTTTCAATTACCCGTTTAACAAATTATAATAATTACAATCCACACAACACAAAAGGAGCAGTTCAATTTCAAACTTTTTTATCATTTATATAATCTGCGATACAATAGTAAGCCCTTTGATATAATCTACTTTTAATATAATTCTTAAATTTACCCATGGATAATTCAACCGCGTCGTTTGGAAGTTTATTGTAGAAGCGTATACATTGACCTGGGAACGAGTTAAAGATTTTATGGAGCCTAGTAGCGGGCACAGCGAGTTTGTTTTTATTTCTTAAATTTAGTTTATGAATATCGCAGTTTTTCTTAAATGTAGTTTTATATTTATGAACATAAATAAGATTTTCATAAATATATTGCGAATAAAATGTCATAATTCTTATCTCATTAAATTTATTTCTTAGTGTATCCCTGGGACTCATCATATAGATAGCACGAACGGCTCGTTTCTGGAGCACAAAAACCGAATTTGCATCCGCGGCACTACCCCAAAGCAATAAGCGGTACGACATAATGCTGTGGAAATAGCTAAAATAAACTAAACGCGCAGTATCAACATCGGTCAGTTGACGTATTTTCCTTACAGCGTAAGCTGCCGAGCTTAGTCTACCTGACAACGTTTCTATATGTGGGCCCCATTGTAATTTAGAATCTAATGTTTTACCAAGGAAGACAACCTTATTGACCAATTCCAATCTCTCATTGTCCATTACCACACACACTGGTTTTTACTTGTTTAACATTTTTTGTAAAAAATTTAACATATTTAGTTTTATTACCATTTAAAAGCAAATTATTAGCACTAAACCAGTTTACTATTTTAGAAAGCGCATTGTTTACATCGTCAATTACTGTCTGTTGTCTATTAACCTTAAAAACTAAAGAAGTGTCATCTGCAAACAAAACTATTTCATGATTATTTTTCACAAGATATGGTAGATCATTAATGTACAAAAGAAACAGGAAAGGTCCCAAAATAGAGCCTTGTGGCACTCCCATTGCTACAGCTGATCCATGTGATAGCTTTCCGTTAACATAAACTCTTTGAATCCTATCACTCAGATAAGAAATGAGAAGATCCAAAGCGATGCCTCTTATACCGTAGTGGTGTAATTTTCTGACCAGAGTTTCATGCTGCACACAATCAAAAGCCTTAGACCAGTCACAAAATATTCCATAGGCATCCCGTGACTCCTCCCAGGCTTCAAATATACATTCTAATAATCTTACCCCAGCATCACATGTTGACCACCCGCGCGTAAAACCGAATTGCTTATTGTGCAGCAGATTATTATCATTAAAGTATTTTAATAGCTGTGCGAGGATAAGGTTTTCGAAAATTTTACTTAATGTCGGTAGTACTGATATTGGTCTGAAGTTAGTGGGGTCTAATTTACTACCCGATTTATATAATGGAATGATTTTACTTAATTTCATCAAGTCAGGAAACACACCACAGTCAATACATCTATTAAATATCAGAATTAAGGCGGGAACAATAGTGTTAAATAAAGGTTTAATAATATGTACAGAAATGCCCCATACATCAGCTGTCTTTTTCATATTAATTGATTTAAACGCGTTATTTAAATCACACCCGTTAACATGGCGGAAATGGAAATCGTTAAAAAATTCAGGCACGTTATCTTTAAGCAAAGACTCTGCAATGGAAGTGGAAGAGCCTAGAGCACTAGTAAGATTAACAGGGAAAACAGAAAAAAAATAATTAAAGGCATTGGCAACCTCATAATCTGACTTTGTAACTTGACCATTGATATTTAACGTAAATTCTGAGTCCCTGGCTCGACTCGTACCAGTCTCTTCATTGATGACTGTCCAAGTGGCTTGGATCTTATTACTACTATTTTTAATTTTAGATTTAATATAAATAGATTTCGCGACTTGACAAACGCGTTTGAAAATCCTTGAATATAATTTTACATGATTTCCAAACTTTTCACTGCTATTGAATTGTCTTTTATAGTATAACATGTACAAAGTTTGCCTGCTCTTATGAATACCTATGGTAGCCCAGTCCCCAAAGGCAGGGTATTAGTAACGGTCATCTCCTTGGAAGTAAATATTGAGTTAAATTCGCGAAGAAAAGAATTAAAAAATAAACTATACATCAAATTAGGTTCTAAGTCATCATCAAACAACGGTAAGTTATTAGATAAGTTAACTCTCATACGTTCCAAGCGACTAGCTGTTACTGGCACAAAAGTAATTTTTTTTTTTACTTCTTTTTTATTTTTTATTTTAATACTAACCATTTGCCCACAATGATCAGAATCTAATTTATTAATAATACTTTTTTGTGTTGGACTAATATTTGTGTATATATTATCTAAGCACGTGGCACTAGTGGCGCTTATTCTAGTAGGTTCCAAAAAAGGTCTTCCTCTACATACACTGCCAGTGCAGAATTTATCTTTATGGAAATCGCTGTCAGAGGAGTCAAAGCTGTTCTTGGTGTGGTTTACTGTCCTCCTAATTTATTTCTCCAGTATCGAGCCGATACTGGAAACTATAGGGTCAGAATATTCACATCATGTTATCATGGGCGACTTTAACACTGACCTCCTTATCCTACACTCTCCTAGATCGCTAAAATTAGGTAATATCATTCAAGGTATTAGCCTACAAGTTCTACCTCTAAATGCTACACACCACAATCCTGATGGTAATGACACGTGGCTAGACCTGATCCTAACTTCCAACCCTGACCTTGTTTCTGTTCATGGCCAAATTCCTGCACCTGGTTTCTCTCATCACGACCTATTATATATTTCCTACAAGCTTAAACCACCCAAACCCAAAACTAAGTTCCGTTACATGCGTTGCTTTGGTCGAATGAAAATTGATGCACTCCGAAAGGATGCATCTGATATTAAATGGAATTGCCTGGAAAACGCTACTCTTATAGACGACAAAGTCGAATGCTTTAATAATATTACTCGAGAACTATATGATAAACATGCACCTAATAAGAAAGTGAAACTAAAGCGTCCAACGGCGCCTTGGATGTCAGAATATGTAAAGAAATCTATGACACTTAGGGACAAAGCATTTCGCCGCTACAAAAATAACCGCGGTAATGACAACTGGGTGAAGTACAAAGTTGCAAGAAATAGGTGTAATCAGGTGATACGCGATGCTAAACGCCGCCATATTCTCGAAAATGTATCCCCTTCTTCCGCTGCTAACACTTGGAAAGTTCTCAGGACACTAGGTATTGGTAAACAGGGTATGCCTGAATTTCAGACGATGGTTGGTTTGGATGACTTGAACAAACATTTCTCCACAACCGTTCCTCTAGACCACCAAACAAAATGTCGTACAATTAAAGAGTTGACTCTGGTATCTCCACCTAATATTTGTTTTTTTAATTTTTCTCCTGTGACTGTGGGTGAGATCAAAAAGATAATCCTCTCCATTAAATCAAACGCGGTTGGCTGGGATAACATCAGTCGCCGTATGATCCTAGATATCCTCGAGTACCTTCTTCCTGCTATCACCCATATTATCAACCATTCCCTGGATTCTAGGAGTTTCCTATCACAGTGGTGTAAGGCCTTTGTAATTCCTTTACCTAAAGTCCCTAATCCATCACTACCCATTCATTTTCGCCCCATATCCATACTTCCCTTCTTATCCAAGGTGCTGGAAGCATGCGTGCACAAACAAATATCCCATCACGTGTACCAAAATAATCTCCTAAGCCCATATCAATTCGGTTTCCGGCCGGGTCACACCACCACCTCTGCCCTTCTTAAGGTGACTGGCGATATTAGAACTGGGATGGAAAACACTAAAGTGACAGTCCTTGTGCTGGTCGATTTCTCAAATGCTTTTAATACCGTCAGTCACGATATCCTCTTGCCAATCCTTTCCAATCTTAAGCTCTCACCTACAGTTCTGGAATGGTTCTCTTCTTATCTTAGGGGACGTCAGCAGTGTGTTCGCACTGAAGAATCTGCGTCTAACTGGAGTGATCTTGTTGCTGGCGTCCCTCAAGGCGGTATTTTATCTCCTTTATTATTTTCTTTATTTATTAATCTTATAACTCAAAATTTTCAGTGTTCGTATCATCTCTATGCCGACGACTTGCAACTTTACTCACAGGCTAGTTTAGACAGTATATCAACTGCTAAATGGGTGGTCGAGTAGGTTTGGCGTGGTAGTAAACCCTACTAAGTGTCAGGCTATCATAGTGGGTAGTCAGCGCCTTATGACCGGACTTGACGTGGGATTGCTTCCACCAATCTACTTTAACGGTATAATCATTCCACTGAGCCCTGTAGTGAAAAACCTTGGACTACACCTAGACTCCACTTTTAGCTGGAAAACACAAGTATCAAAAGTTAGCCCAGAGAGTAACTGGAATGCTGCGTGCCTTATACCGTCTAAAAAACATTATCCCAGTTAGGACCCAAACAACGCTTGTCGAAACCCTTGTTTTCCCATTGATCGACTATGGTGACATGTGCTATTTGACCTGAATGCAGATCTTCTCAATAACTGCATTCGATTCATTTTTAACCTTCGCAAGTATGATCATATATCTGCTTACCGCTCCCAACTCAAAATGCTACCCATTCGCCAGCGTCGAAGATTACGCGCCGTCTCTCTTTATTCATTCCATTCTTATGTCTCCCTCATCCCCTACATATTTAAAAACTCTCTTTCCATATTTGTGCTCCTTCCATAACCTAAATCTACGCTCCAAAGATAATCTTCTTCTTCTCACTCCACTGGTTTTATAAATTCTTCTTTTCAAGTCCAAGCTATCAGTTTCTGGAATGAACTACCTTGCGATATTAGGACATCGAGTAACCGTCAAGCATTTAAATACAAAGTCCGAAAACTGTTGCTAGAAGAGTTGGAAGAACTGTCACATTGCCAGTGAATATATTGTTATAAATCTATGTATATGTGTGTGTATGTATGTATGTGTAATGTATATGTATGTCTATTCCTGTATATTTATTTATGTACATAGGTATAATATATCTATCTGTATCTATATTTATATCAATGAGTGTCATATTGCTCCACTATAAGTGTAACAAATGCACCTGCATATTATATTTTTCTCCACCACCCAAAGGTTGACTGGGAGAGAATGCCTTAGGCATTAAGTCCGCCTTTGTACCATGTACATGAAGTTATAAATAAATAAATTTCGGCCAGCACTTCAGCATTGTTTCCTTTCCTTCCGAATGGCGCAGGTGCTGCCCGGGCATGGGTGCTTTGGATCGTGCATGAGCCGAATCGGCAGCAAGGAGACCCCGTCGTGCCCGCACTGTGGCGCGGTGGAAGATGCGGCTGAGCACACTCCTTAGGTTTGCCGTCGTGGGCTGGGCCGCGCTGCAATTCGGTCGCGGCGGTCGGGCCGTTTTGTAGCTCCTCAGCTTCCTATCTACTAGGACCCGAAGTAGGTAGGTTTCAGACGGAACCACGTTTCTGTCTGCAAGATCAGGGTACCGCGGAGAAAAGCCCCACTGTGGGTGCTGGCGCTCGTGGTGTCTCTGCACACTGAGGTTGGACTCACGGGGGTTGTGGTTGACCTGTAGGTAATCAATGTCTGATACCGCACGCAGCAAGAGTTTGTGAGACCGGTCTGACAGGGGCTCCGTGGTCTCCAGTCACAGGTGCAGTGAGTGCGCCTCGAGTGTGAACCAACTGTTAGTTTGCTGAAAGGGACCAATCCTCCGGTACTTGCCTGGACTCAGCTGGGCTTCGGCTGATGAGTAGCTGCATGGATTTTCAACGTGAGATGAGCGTGCTTTACAGCTCCGGAACCGGCTGGATATTGATAGCCGGCTAATCTGAACGTATTGAAGTGTCAGCTAGCTCAGTCAGCAGGCCTTAAATAGGCTTTTTCAGGGCGGTGGGTCGTTCACTATAAATAATTTACCGTTAGGACAGGGAACTATTTACCGTTAGGACAGAGAACTATTTACTTTTAGGACAGGGAACTATGTCGCTCCACACGTTGACTGGAGCGGGGCGTCCTCACCTGCATTGCATTTACCGACACCGTCACCGGACAGCGATCTCCGGCGTTTCCCGGCCGGTCCCGAGCCTCTCACCATCGCGAGGAGCGCGCGGAGCCTGCCCTAAGGGCGGCAATTCGTCGGGGAGGACCGGCTGAAAGCGGTGTTCCATTCTTTTCTAACGAAGCGGGAACGGCGGCTTCTACCTCCCGGTGGCAGGCATATGCCCTCAGCATTTTTTCCCAGCGTACCAAAAAAAGGACGGTAGAAGACAGTTGGTAAATCTATTGCAGCACGCACAAAGAGTTTTTGTCTTGCAAAATATATGCCAAGATCTTCTAACCGTTTTGCTTCTAACCGTCAGTAGATCTAAATTCAATCTTATGGGGTGATTTTCTGCTAATAATATAGCCTGATTGCTAAAGAGAGACCGTTAATTGACATTTTTTGTACTTGTACTGTCATTTATTCTGTCCGTCAAAGTTAAGTAATTTTATAGTATTTCACTTAATCACAATTATATGTGTTATAAAACATTCTTGAATAAATTATAAGAGAAAAAAAGTTGTAGTTGTAGTATTTTTTTTTAATTTGTGTCCAAGATATTATTATATTAATATAAAAGTAGGCAGGTCATCATTCATCATCATCATTAGCCTGTTGAAGTCCACTGCTGGACATAGGCCTCTCCCAATGTATCACATGTATTTGACAAGTCTCAAGTTTCAACTGTAGTTGTCACTAGCAGGGATTTTCCCATTGACTTGTTTATATGGACGAGACATATTGTTCTATACGTACAATTGCTTGTATAAATATTAGGCATATCAACGGCGCATACATAAACATATATCTGTCTCGTTCTCACTCAGCACTGTTACTCGCATGAAAACAGTCTAACAGTATTTCAGTGCATTCAAGTGAATGAATACGGAAATAAGATTATGCTTATAGTAGGTCGGGGAAAAAGTCTTTTCGCATAACGTAGGTATAAACTTATTATAAAATTTCTTTGACTGTACTATTTGTGTCTGGCTGGTTTTGGTAACATTAAAAAGGTTACATTATAAAGAAAAGAAAAAAATAAAAAAAAGTTGTTTCCCGCTATTTTTCATTTGTTTTTCTCTCCGTAAAAATGAGTGAATCTAATGAAGAAATTCGATACATTTTAAAATTTTATTATAAAAAAGGCAAAAATGCAACTCAAGCAGTGAAAAAAATTTATGGACCTGATGCAGTGTCAGTAAGAGTAGCATAAATTTGGTTCAAACGTTTTCAGTCCGGAAATTTTGATGTTAAAGATGCACCTCGCTCTGGTCGCCCTGTTACGAATAAAATGGACGCCATTTTTGAAAGAGTGGAACAAGATCGGCATATTAGTAGTTACGATGTAGCTGAAGAACTGGGAATTGACCACAAAACAGTTTTGACCCATTTGAAGAAAGCTGGTTATACAAAAAAGCTCGATATTTGGGTGCCACACGAGCTCACTCAAAGAAACTTAATGAACCGTGTACTCATTTGCGATTCATTATTGAGACGTAATGAAACCGAGCCGTTTTTGAAGAGATTGATAACTGGCGATGAAAAGTGGATCACGTACGACAAGAACGTGCGAAAAAGGTCGTGGTCGAAAGTTGGCCAGGCTTCACAGACTGTGGCCAAACCTGGCCTAACACGAAATAAGGTGATGCTGTGTGTATGGTGGGATTGGAAGGGCATTGTTCATTATGAGCTTTTACCGTCCGGCAAAACCATCGATTCTGATCTTTACTGCCAGCAACTGATGAGATTAAAGGAAGCAGTCGAGAGAAAACGGCCGGAATTGATCAACAGGAAGGGTGTGGTCTTTCATCACGATAACGCTAGACCACACACATCTTTAGCCACTCAGCAAAAATTAAGAGAGTTCGACTGGGAGGTCCTAGTGCATCCACCATATAGCCCTGACCTTGCGCCTTCAGATTTTCACCTGTTTCGGTCTCTTCAGAATTCTTTAGGTTCTGTAAGGTTGACCTCAAGAGAGGACTGCCAAAACTATTTGTCCCGTTTTTTTGATCAGAAGTCCCAAAGTTTCTACAGTAACGGGATAATGTCTCTGCCCACAAAATGGCAGAAAGTTATTCAACAAAACGGTACATATATATTGTAAATAAATGTAAATAAACTTTGAAAAAAATGTCTTGACTTTTCATACAAAAATACGAAAATACTTTTTCCCCAACCTATTATAAATCACTGACGCCGAAAGTTCACAAAGTATGGCGGATTTTTTGTCAGTTCAGACGGTAAAATAGTGTTGAGAAAAATTTTACCGACAATATTTCTTTCGTTTTATTTCGTAACGAGTAAAAACCTATTATAAATTCGCTAAATATGTAATAATTACATTAGACTAACAATCATAATAGGTGCATTTGTAACTAAAAAAATGTTCTGAAGATGTTTCGTTTTATTTATCACGCGGTCCCATCGTAAGTTCAAAATTTGAATCATTCTTATTTACTGTGGGGTGCGCCTATCTATATAGAGGTATGTTGCAGTAGTGATTTACCTACTGTAGAGTCAGCAATTTAATTAAAATAGTTTGTAAAATAGAGGTGAGTAGTCTAAGAAAAACATGTACTCTTATTTTGACATCAAAAACAATATACTTACTTCCTATTTAAGCATTATTTCTTTAAATAAGTAATACTCAACATTAATTATAATAAAATGAGCCAAGAACGTTTATCGATAAATAAAATACTTCTGCGTAGCACTAAACCGCCATTTTATGCGACCAAATGACGTCACACCCGGCTTCAATTTTGTGTCGATATGCCACTTCCATAGGTCTCCTTCTTCATTGGCTTGCTTCATTCCCTGTCTATTATACTATCTAGTGACATAACGTTTTATACCATAGAATTCATAAAGTAAAAGATTTTTATGTGGTTTCTCTACACTAATTGAAAAAACAGTAAAATTTATGAATAAAAAAAAAATTGAAAAACTCAGATCAGAGATCAATTGAAAAACAGTAAATTTACTGTTAAAACAGTAGGGTTGGCTACACTGCCGGTCGCGCTGCCGCTTGCGTTGCCGCGATGTTTCCCTCTCTAGCCACACATTGCTTTCGCGCAAATATTACCGACGTTCCGCACTTGGATTTTAGGGCTGTCAATATTTTTCAAGATATCGGTTAGTCGACAAATACAATACAAAGTTAATAAACTTAGTGATTTTTATTTTGCATTGTATGCACGTAAGTGTGTATATTCTGGAATCTTAGAACTTAATTTTGAAGTAGATATCTTCAACAATCGGTTGAAATATTGTATACACGCTAAGCTTGGATGAAAATATTATCAGTGGTAGAGCCACGCATTTCGCTGGATGAATGGGCTGCCTCGGCCAGTGAAATCCCACTACTTGTCATCCGGAGATATTTTCAATGCAATATGGGTTTAAATGAAAGGGCTTATTGTAACAAGAAAATTAATAGGACATCACTTTAAATATAATAATAGTGCGGAACAGATTTTTTTAACAATTTCTAAAATATGGGTTGTACATTAGGAGAACTTGAAAATTTAACGTCATTAGAAATCAAATAGGGTATATCATCAAAAATAGGGTTGTAGTTATTCTATACCAGATTATACCCAGACCAGGATAAATATTTATACTCGAGTGGTGGTAGAACCCGCCAATCTCGATTTCACAGTAGGTAGTTATCCCTTACAGCATAAATGCACCACCAGGTACGTCATAATGTAAGTAAGATATTATTTCTACATTGAAATATTTAAATATATCGATATCTCGAAAATCCGATATTTTAAACTGCCCTAGCCAACTGCGCTGCGATCGCGCGAATAATGTGGCTAGCCAGCCACTCGCGCTCGCATTGGCGGAGTGTTACGCGGCATGACGAGTAAGTGGCCACACTGCGTCTCTGCCACCTTCCCTCGCTATTCGCCGAACTATTCGTCGAGTGTATGGCAGCGGTATTAAATTCATCTTTAAGTATTGTAATGACCAGGACCCTCCAAAGATTGAAAATAAAAAAATAATAAAAACTTTAAATTCAGTAAAACCTACATACATCCACATATCTACATTTAATACCAGATCTCTAAGAACATCTGATAAACTCCTAGAACTAGAACAGGCACTAGAAAATATTAATTGGGACATAATAGGAATCGGTGAGATGAGACGTTTAGGCGAAGGAATAGAAGACCACGGAAGATTTATTCTCCACTACAAAGGTGAAACACGAGGACTTTATGGCGTTGGATTTATAATTAAAAAAGCATTAATTCCGAATATAGAAGAAATTAGAGGTATCTCAGAAAGAATATCTATCCTAAATATAAAACTCCCTTTATATCACCAAAAAGATAAAACATGGTCAATTATACAAGCTTATTCTCCAACTGAACCTAATAAAAAAAAATTGTGTGGTTTTATGAAACCACCGTAAAAGTGAAACTTTTAAAATTGAGTCTTGGGTTATTGATTTTTAAATCTACTTTTTAAATATACATAAACAAAATATTTTTTCAATAATTATTTTTCAATAATTTAGTTAGTAAGTTTTTTAAATTGATGATTCTGATAAAATGATTAACATTTATATTTTTTTAGAGTGCAACAGTGTAAAACAGTTACTTCACAGCAATTTTTTTAAAAGTTTGCTTTGGCTTCGTTTTCGAACCGGACGTCATCGGCTTTCAGGGGATTGTGCGATAAGGGCTATTTTAATTTACTTGCCATCTAGTATTTGTTAATAGGGTTTCATAAATGTTTTTTATTTTACGTGGTCACGACAATAATTCCTAGATGGCGCTACTAGGTTGCTACTATTGATGATTCTGCCGTAATATCGTATTATATCGATAGATGTCGCCCGAATCGACAAGTATTCCAGCTACGGCACTAGGGATAACGCGACACCTATTAAACGTTAACAACATTACAACAAAGGATCTTTACAAAACAAAACGATATTTTTTCCTCCAGTAAATATGATATTTCGATTTATTATGAAAATGTGACAAATACATATATAAAGAGCACTATCTTATCTTATATCTTTAAACGAGCAATTCTTGTATATATATATATATATATAAAATTGGAATCTCGGAATCGGCTCCAACGATTTTCATGAAATTTCTATTCCAGCAGATGGCGTTGTTAACTAACACGAAGTCAATGTGTGTTTGCTTTGCTTTTATTACAGTTTATCACTGCAAAAAATTAAGTATATGTTTCTAATATAATATGTTAGTACATAGTATACAGGGTTATTTCAAATATACTAATAATTAGCTAAGGGTATATTCTGTAGGTAATTACCTAACACTTTTGTTCTACGACTTTTTAAAAATCACAATTTTAATTTTTTTTTCATTTCAAACAAATTTAAATAATTAAAATCGGTAGTTGTAAAATATTAACTAAGTCTACGTATTGCATTGAGCGCACCGAGTGACAACGGTATGGGGGGGTAGCGGGGCAAGGTCACGCGGCATTTGTACTTTGATTGCTCCCGTAGGTCACGGTAGGTCATTAGCCAAACATATGTTAGTCGTCCGTGACGTTTGATGTACCGTGCGTGTCATCTCATTGTGTGCGAAGGAATAATCGAGTTTTCACTTAAATACCCACATTAAATAGGTAGGTAAATAATTCAAATTTCCTGAAATACATTAAATTTTAAGTGTATTAGCCTAAAAATACATTTCTAACACCTTTAATTTCGTAATCTACACGATATCCGATTGGGTATGTGAATTAAAAGCAGTTTCGTGTAGAAAGCGCGGGAACTCGCTTCTCTTGTTTAGATGCATAAACAGAGCTGCTACTCTGAATGAAAATCGGGTGAAATAGGGACGTTTAGTACAAAATACAGAGTTACAAAGTGTCAGATGGTACAATTAAATCTTAAAAATCGTTTTTTGTACTAGAGTTTTAGGTTTTTGTAAAACTGATAAAAGAAAAGTTGTTTAGAATGACACAAAGGAGCTATGTGTAGAATAGTATTAGTATATTAAAATTAACCCTGTATATTAGTATATATTTATTATTCTGTCGGTAAGATCGAAAAATATTATTGATATTTCATTATTTTATTAGTATGTAATTCGTACTTAAATATAATTTTCAAATAGTATGTAATTCGTACTTAAATATAATTTTCAAAAAACACAATTTATAAAAACACAATTTATAAATAATATAATTTTTTTTTTCTCCGCCTGCAATACGTACGTACGTATATGTATGTATGTAAAAAACAAACAAACAAACAAACCCGATCCTAGAAAATGTGTCGAAATTGGTAAAGAGGACGGTAATTAGACGATTATACATACGGCCCTCGTGGTACATCGGTAAACCGCACTACCGATAACACAAGGTCGGGGCGGGTTCGATCCCTCGTCTGGGGGTGTTTTTCTACATGTTTTTACGGTATTTATTTACAAAAATAAAGTGTATATTTGGGTAATTAATTAATATAAATAAACGATAATAGACGTGAAAGGCGCTCTGACGAGCGCCTTCACGTCACCGTCACGCGACATGCAACACGCAGACGAAAAAGTTTGAGACGATGTAATAAAAGTTTCACTTTAACAAGATATAGAAATGATAGAAAAATTCTACAACGACTTGCAAACTGCCATACAAAATTCACACAAAAACATTATACTAATGGGGGATTTCCATGGACAAGTTGGCGTGTGTGACCCAGGGGAAGAATCTACAATTGGAAGATATGCTTAAGGAAAGAAGTAAAAACGGAGAAAGACTAGCAAACAAATTGAAAATCTTAAATACCTTCTACAATAAGAAAATATCACGAAAATGGACCTGGATTTCTCCAAATGGGCTACACAAAAACGAGGTAGATTTCATTTTGTCCAACAATAGCAAAGTAATAAAAAATGTATCAGTAATAAATCAACTTAATTTTAATTCTGACCATCGAATGGTTAGGGCAACTGTAACTGGAGCACATGTAAAGAAAAATAGAAGATATCAGAGCAAAATTAACAATCTACCATGTCTCGGCAATAATGTCAGGCTTTTAAATAATTTAAAAATAGCAGTGGATAGCATAGATCAAAACCTCACAACACAAGAAAAATATGATAAGCTATTGAATTTACTGAAAATAGAAACAGCAAAAACAAATAAAGAAGTAAAAATAAAAATACTCTCGAATAAGTCTATGCAGTTGCATAGACTTATTCGAGAGTATTTTTATTTTTAGCAGTTGCTAGAGCAGCGAAAAGAAAAAATAAAGGAAGGGAAAGATAACAAAGTGAATAGACAAGAAATAGCCAGCCTAAGCAAACAAATAAACCTGAGTATAAGAAAAGATCGTAAGACAAGAAGACAAAATACACTGCAAAAACATATAGAAAGAACGGGAGGACTAAAGAAAGCTTTCAAAGAATTAAGGGAAAAACGTAGTTGGCTGCCTATCCTTAAGATTAAATACAACGAAAGTACATGTAAGAGACATAAAATACTACAAATTGCTACCGACTACCACAAAGATCTGTATAAAAGCTTAATAGAGAATCAAACTGAATATAACGTTGAAGTGGACGCTGGGCTCGACAAGGAACTAGTGCCACCCATCTTAAAGGAAGAAATAGTGAAGGCTATAAACTCAATAGCTTGATGTCTAACATCTACAAAGTATTTTCCAAGATAATTCTCTCACGTATTGCAGACACTCTTGATGAAAGCCAACCAAAAGAGCAAGCAGGTTTCCGGAGCAAATTTTCAACAATTGACCACATACATGTTCTTAGACAAGTACTTCAAAAGTACCAGGAATATAACAAAATCTATTACATGGGTTTTGTTGACTTCCAGAAGGCATTTGACACTCTAGAACATAAGTTCATATGGGAAGCATTGAGATGCCAAGGCGTTCAAACGACATACATTAAAACCCTTCAAATTATATATACAGGAAGCACAGCCCAAGTGAAATTGGAAACCAGGGGAGAACAGTTTAACGTCCAAAGAGGAGTACGCCAGGGGGATCCTATATCTCCCAAATTATTCTCTGCGGTACTAGAGATGATTGTCAGGAGTCTGGAGTGGGATAATGTCGGTCTAAATATAAATGGCGAAAACCTTAGTCACTTACGTTTTGCCGATGACCTGGTACTCTTTTCAGAGAACCCTTGTAACCCTTGTTTAGAAAACATGCTGCAGCAATTATCAGACAGAAGTCGAAAAGCTGGACTAAAGATGAATTTAACTAAAACGAAAATAATGAGTAACGCCCAACCCTCAAATTTGAATACTATTAGAGTAAATAAAATACAGATTGAATATGTAAACGATTATATCTATCTAGGACAGTTGATATCACCTACTAACAATATGTGTAAAGAAATAGACAGAAGAATAAGAAATACGTGGAATAAGTTTTGGAATCTTAGCGAAATAATGAAAAATAAAGAAATGTCACTAAAAAGTAAAAGAACGGTATACAATATGCCTAACAAAATAGAAGTCTGTCAGAACAGCATAGTACGTAGTGTAATTGAAGTAAAAATTAAAGATAAGGTTAATTTGGAAAAGATTAGAAATAAAACAAAATTCAAAAATGCACTTAAGTTGTGTAAAACACTAAAGTGGCGCTGGACTGGACATATGTTGCGGGAAACTAAGGAAAAGTGGACCAGAGTAATAACGGAATGGTACCCAAGGGGCAACATAAGAAGTAAAGGGAGACAGCGTAAACGCTGGGAGGATGATATTAAACAAGTCGCTGGGTCAGTATGGACCCGCATAGCTAGAGATCGAGAGTCTTGGAAAACTTTGGAGGAGGCCTATGTCGTAGGACAAGCTGTCACAGAAAACCGAGCCGATTTATAATTAATTTAAGTATAAATAGTTTATATGCAATAGAATAGAATAGTGAAACAACTGTATAGTGAAAAAAAAAAAGACTGCAATAAAGGCTTATTTTATTTTATTTTATTTTATTTTTATTTTAAGTATTGTAATATTTACAAATGTCACTTATTTTTGGAGTCGGTGTCAGTCTAAGTAATGTACTCTATTGTGTTGTACCGACTTCAATAATGAGTGACAATTGTAAATATTTTAGTAGTTAAAGATGAATTTATTAAAGTGTTACGTTTTGGGATTTGCGATCATGTCAAGAGCGTGCACGTCGCGATCTCTGTCGTCCCAGAGGAACGCAATTTTGACCGAATCGAATATAGCCGCGCTGGCTGCTAGGGGTTACCCCGACAGCGCCGGGCACCGATTAGCCCCCGTCGGTGCGGCTGCACGTGCATGCGCATGCGGCGAAGGGGGCCGCCACCCTTCACGCAGCGTCAAACCAGGCGGGACGAGGAGAGGGGAGTGCCGTATAGGCACGTGGAATGTTAGAGATAGTATGACAAGAAAGATGAATGAGATGATGGATGTAATAAATGAGAGATGCCTGGGTGCCTTATGTTTGACGGAAACGAAGCGGAAGGGGAATGAGGTGGCATGGTTGCCCTATGGTCCGGAGTGGACCTGGACGTCCGTGCCAGTGGGGATGTGGGGGTCGTTCTCCCGCTTTGCTTCTGGAGTGAAAGACTATGAGTTGGTAGGCCCAAGACACCTTTGGGTTCGTATAAAACTGGGGATCACGCGGGTCTTCCTGGTAGCAGCTTATGCTCCCGTCAGCTACGCCGATCCCCGTGAACTCGTGGAGTTTTGGGAAACTGTTAGGGATATTCTGGATTTGGTTGAAGGAAATGAAAGGATAACCACACAAAATGTGGTGATCTTAATGGATGGGAACCAAGAGAGATGGCCTGGAGGCTCCTCGTTTGGCGTCAATTTCGGCGTCCGACAGGGTTGCGTGCTGTCCGATCGGCTGTTCATCCTGTACCTGGACAGTTGTCTCCAATGGTGAATCCAATGCGAATGGGTGACCTAGTTGTGAACTGCCTGCTTTACGCAGATGACGCCGTACTCTTAGCCGAATCGCCGTCTGATCTGCAAACACTAGTCATTAATATGAAAGATGATTGTTTGATGAAAGGCTTACAATTGAATGTGATGAAAACGAAAGTTATGGTGTTTGAAAGGGAGGAATCCAGAACGGATGCAAGGATAATGGTTGACGATGTAGTGCTGGAACAGGTGAATGAAATTGTATATCTTGGATGCGCTTTTAGCAGGGATGGAAGGTACACCGCTGATGTAGAAAGAAGAGTAGCGTTAGGAAATAAAGTAAATGGGGCGTTGGGCAGATTCCTGGGCGCAAAAGATATTAGCAGAAAAGCCCAGCTAGCAATTCACAATGCAATACTGATCCCAACGCTAACTTGTGGAAGCGAGAGCTGGGTATGGCAGAGCGTGCATAGGATAAACGCGGTCGAAATGAGGGCATTGCGCAAAATCCGCGGAGTGACCCTCGCTGACCGCGTAGAAAACAAGGTTATAAGGAAGGAAGTCGGATTGAAAGAGAGTGTTGGTGTAAAAGTAAGAAAGAGCATGCTCCGATGGTTCAGACATGTAGAAATGATGGATGATGCAAGATGGATTAAGCAGATATACAATGCAAAAGCAGATGGATGTAGGAGTCGAGGACGGCCTAGACACACATTTCATGACCAAATAGAACGTGTTCTGGAGGAAGGTGATGTTCTCTTCTTCTCTGTCGTATCGCTCTTGGCAGAACGGTCGTGGTCATGTTGAGGCGCCCGCGTTGACATTAGAGGCGGACACAGCTTTTGACACGATCTCGCGCCATCTCTCTCGATTTGCAGACTCTCTGGCGCAGTCCGAAACGCGATTTCCTACAGCGGATTTGACCTGGTCTGTCCAGCGCATAGGTGATCTACCGCGTGATCTAGTTCCCTCGACTTTTCCTTGTACGACCAGCCGTTCGATCGAGTTGTTATCGCGTCTAGAAACATGTCCAAAGTACTGCAGTATGCGCATCTGTACTGTGGTCGACAGACGCCTAGTAATGCCGAGTTCCTGAAGGATAGATACATTAGTACGGAATTCCGTCCACGATATGCCAAGCACCACATCTCCAGAGCATCTATCTTCCCTTTTTCCAACTCGCGTACTGTCCATCTCTCTGCCGCATACAGGAAGATTGGGAACACCAGTGTTCGCATGAGCTTCACTTTAGTGACTTTGGTGATGTTACGATTTCTCCACACCTTCTTTAATTTCTCTACCGCGGTTCTGGTTACGGCCATGCGACGCTTTACCTCTTCTACGCAACCACCGTTGTTTGAGATTAAGGCCCCAAGATATATGTAGGCTTGGACCACGGCACAATTCGCAATATGTGTAACCTTTGGCGAGTTTTCATTGGCGCGGTCCACAATCATAATCTTGGTTTTAGATCGGTTAATCTTCAATCCAAATGTATGACTTACGCGTTCCATTTTGTGAAGTAATTCCTGCATGAAGTCAGCGTTGCTTGCAAATAGGGTGGTATCATCTGCGTATCGCAGGTTTGAAATCGGGTATCCACCAATTACAACACCATCGGTCCAGTCTTCGAGAGTGATTCGCATTATCAGCTCGGTGTAAATGTTAAATAGCAGAGGTGAAATTATGCATCCTTGTCGTACACCTGCACATGGATGAAAGTTATCTGAGAAGAGATCGTCTGTCCGAACTGATGCTGTTCCCTCTTCATACAGTCCTCTGAGCAGGTGAACGAGATGTTGTGGTGTACCCATATCCAGTAGTGTTTTCCACAGCATTGGCCATTTTACCGAGTCAAACGCTTTGGAAAAATCAACAAAGCATATGTATGTTGGCTTGTTGAATTCTCGAGCCTTTTCAATAATCTGACGAACGATGAGAATTTGTTCACGGGTCCCCTTGCCTTTTACAAAACCGGCTTGCTCTGGCGCAATTTCTCTAGACAGATGCGCTTTTAATCGCTCGTTTAGAATATGCAACATTATTTTGCTACCATGTGTAATTAAAGCAATTAGTCGAAAGTTGCCGCATTTCTTTGTCGAGCCCTTCTTATGAATAGGAACGAAAACTGTGTGAGCCCATTCGGAAGGCCATTTTCCTGTGAGCCATATCTTATTGCAGATGGTATGGAAGACATGGACGCCATGTTCTCCCATAGCTCGAATAGTTTCTATTGGAATGCAATCTTTCCCTGTGGCTTTTCCATTCTTAAGGTGTTGAATTGCGGCTCTTACTTCTGATTGGAGGATATTAGGCTCCATCAAATTAGTCGTAGGCTCCGTGGATGGAAAGTTTTTCGACTGAGGGTCTTCAAACAAGGACTGGCAGTAGTTCCTCCAAACTTCTGAGATCTTGTCCAGTTCAGTAACTGTTAGGCCATTTTGATCTTCAATAGCCCAGGTTTTAGACGGCAGCGTTTTTGTGATGAGACGGATTTTATGGTACAAGTCTTTAGGCTGATACCTATCTGCATGCGATTCGATTTGCGTACAAATATTACGCAGATAATTGTTATGATCCTGTCTACATTTTTGCTGTATCTTTGCCGATATTTTATTGATTTCCTTTATATCGGTCCCAGCTATTTTCATTTTCTGGCGTTTTTCGACAAGCTTGAAGGTTTCATCTGTAATCCAGTGCTGCTTCTTGCCATTTATAATTGGTGGTGTTGCTTCTGAGACTGCTGAGACGATGAATGACTTGGCACGGCCCCACAACGCCTCGGGTGTTTCGTTTGCCAATTCGGCTTCCGACCATAGTGACCAATTCCGTTCCACAATCGAGCGAAATTTCGGAGCATCTTTAACTTCAACTTTCCCCATTTTTTGAATGCGCCTGGCTGCTGTTAGTTTGAGTCTTAACTTCGCGATCAGTAGCTGGTGGTCAGATCCGCAATCAGCTCCAGGTAGTGTATGGGCATTTGTTATGGATGATCTCCATCGCGACCGTATTAGGATATAGTCAATTTGGTTACGGGTTTTTCCATCAGGCGATATCCATGTGTACAACCTTCGAGGATGGTGTTGGAAAAAGCTGTTCGTGATCAGCATGTCATTTTCTGCAGCGAATTGTAACAAGCGTTCACCTCGCTCATTCCGCTTTCCGAGCCCAAATCTTCCGGCGCATCTACTTAGCTGATCAGCGTTCTCTCCGATCTTGGCATTTAGGTCACCCAGGACAACTAATAGCTCTCTATTGGGAACCCTTGCTATCTCTAATTCAGAGTAAAATTTTTTGGATTACCTCGTCATCTGCGGTAGAGGTAGGAGCATATACCTGAACGACATTAAGGTTCATCGGCGAAGCTTTTATCTTAATGCTAATGATTCGGTCGCTTACCGGCTCGTATCCGATTACGCAGTTTTTATGACTTATCGGTACCAAAAATCCCACACCATTGCTACTGCTAGTGTTGTTGCCAGAGAAGTAAATGACGTGGTGGCTTGTTGACAAATGTCCGCTGCCCTTCCAGTTACTTAGTTAGTTCCTTTCTGGCTTACCACAGATGTTCAAACCGATTCTACCTACTTCTCGTTCCAATATGGTTAGTTGCCCTGGGTAATTTAATCCGCGCACATTCCAGGTTCCTAAAGTCTGCAGGTGTCGTAGTTTGATTGGTTTTCCAGTAGTATATTTTCCATGGAGGGCCTGGTCTCCTACCCCGCCATGGTCGGTATCCAACTTCACACTGCGCGCCCCGGACGCATCGCAGCGCCGGTCGCTAATCGGATCGCAAGGCGGTCGTGTTTCATTTCCTTGTGCTCTCATATGACTTTCTTGGGAAAATAGCAGCAGTGGTTTCCCATTGCCTTCTGCGCCAGACCTTTTAGGGATTATTTAGATCCCAAGGCTGCTGTAACCTCTTCCACCCGGTTTCCCGGGTAGGTGCATGGTTATATCGCCATTGCTCGATCGCCAGAGCCTCGTCCGTTATCTAGCAGGGGGCACCGCGACAACCCGGAAGCTGTCGCCACTAGTTATTCATACAAACCACTAGTGCGAGCAGGTGAGGATGACAGTTGGGTTCGGATAGATGTTAGATCCTTTCTCCCCCTTACCCCCCTTAAGGTGATGTTAGGAGCCTCAAAAATCGACGCGCGTGCATGAAAATTTGCATCTACTTTTTTTTTTATGGGATAGGAGGGCAAACGAGCAGGCGTGTCACCTGATGGTAAGCAACTAACGCCGCTCATGGACACCAGCAGCACATATAGTGTTACTATTGCGTTGCCGACCTTTAAGGGAAGGGGATAGGAAAGGATGGGGAAGGGGGTGGGCCTCCGGGTACCTCTCTCACCGAATGAAACGTGGCATGGGCCACTTTACGTCGGTCTTCTGAGAGGTCGTGGTATTTCACCGGTCGAGCCGGCCCATTTATGCAGAAAACTGCTTGGCTCTACCACTTTACTTTACACTCTACTTTAAGATTTTGTGGTGTATCTTTCTAGAAGTCGGTTTAACTTTTTTTTAAGTAATTTTTTTTTCAATCGTCAATCTTTTCTTGTTCTTTTCTGATACATTAGTCCATGTCTAGAAAACACTACCGTCAAATGGGGTGACTTGGTATGTAAGGGTGAATAGAAATGAAATTTTCCACCTCAATTACTTAATAACCAGTACAGAACAACTAATAAAGTCAAAGTCAAAATAACTTTATTTTTATAGGTCTTCACAGACACTTAACAAACACGAGCGCTTGTGGAAAGTGCCTCCGTGGAACAAAAAAAGACACGGACGCAATCGCCACGAGCGGCCCGATTCCGAGTGTAGGAGCTATCATGAGAAGAATCGGGCAAGAAACTCATGTGCCAAATACTCTTTTCAAACCATTTGAAATAAATAACAATATTATTATTACTACTGAAAACAAATCAGTAGGTTGGTGAATAAAAGGTGTAGCAAACAGAATACTCAACAATCACAATTAAGATCCAACCAAATTAAAATTAACGTTCTACAAGTTAACTAAGAAATTCTATGCGATCACAGTAGTCGAGCACAACTGACGCGACACCTTTTAATTAGAGTGGTAACGTTGTGCAAAAATTGTGGCGAATAATAAAAAAAAAAAAAAAGTTTCTATTATACAGGGTGCTTCATAGACCCTATTCTAACCACTTATATCTAGAATCTAGACATGAAATACTTTAGGCGAGAAGTCACAATGAACTCAGTTGAAATCTAGATATCCTATAGAAAGTAAAAAAAGGCAAAAAAATTTTTTTTTTACTTTTTTTACAAAAATTATCCCGCAGAAATATGAACCATGATCACCCTACTTATGACCTACGACAACTGAGTTCATTGTGACTTCTCGCCTAAAGTATTTCATTCATTTTTCCATTTCGATCATCAATAGGGTTGTCATCTCTAATTTTTAATAATTATGTGAAGTTACAAAAAAAATTTAAGCTGACTACAATCTGATCTTCTTTCTGATCATTCTTTAAGAAACCACAAGGAATTACCATGAAACATAATCAGTAAATAGTTTTCCCTGCCTACACTCTCATGTATTTGAGGCGTGAAGTTACACAAAAAAAGCTATCTGTATTCGGTTCGCATTAAGAAATCTTATAAAATTACTATGAAACATAATTAATAAGTAATTTTGGCTGCCTACACCCGCGTGTATTTGGGGCGTGAAGTTACAAAAAAAATTAAGCTGACTACATTCTGATCTGTTTAAGAAACCACATGGAATTACCATGAAACATAATCAGTAAATAGTATTCGCTGCCTACACTCTCATGTATTTGAGGCGTGAAGTTACACAAAAAACTGTGAACCCTACTTATTGATTCATTTGTAGGTCATGTGTATATGTGCTGTGTAAATGTGTGCACCTCTTACACGTGCTGTGACCTGTTACACGCGCCCGAAACTTCCTTTGAAAATTGCCGCCTGCCTTTCGGCTCGCATAAGATAACCTTGAACTCATCAGGCGGCATTTATAAAAAGAATTTGTCGTCATTTCTAAATTTACAGTGAAATATTTTGAAATATTAATATTATTTATTATGGGTCCGTATAATTTTAATGTACCAACGCAAATTAATAAAGTATATTATTATTATCATTATGTTGCATAACACGTGAAAGCTTAAAAAGTATTACGTAGGTAAATCCTAGGAGTCTCGGTGGTCCAATGGGAGAGCACAAGGCTTCTGATCCAGAGGTCCGGGTTCGAATCCTGACACTGGCTCACACCAATGACTTTTCAAAATCGTTTGCGGAAGTTAAGTGTGATAAATATCGATGTCTGAAAACTTTGTGCCCGGTATGGCAATAGGTTCGCCACCTATTCCATTTGGGACGTAAACATAAGGGCGAGACGGGGCTTAACGGCCGCTGCCGACACCTTCGGGTAAGGCGTGAAGTTATGTTATGTTAAATCCGGTATTCGGTAATGTGCGTATTATTGCTTAAAATTTAGAGATTTTCTAAAATACTATTCCAATTTGCTTTGGATGAGATTTGAGTGAAATTAAAATATCTAGTAGACTCTGTAGTACAGACACTAGTATTTTTTAAAGTTATTATAAAAAAATAAGTTATCGTATAAAGGTTCCGTATTTTGGTATAACGGTACCCTAAGAAATTAAAAATGGCAGAGACACTAGTATTTAGGAATGTGACATTAAACATAAGAAAACGATTTTTGATTAAACGATTAATTTATTACGATGAAAAAATCGATTAATTAATAATCGTATTTATTTAAGAAAATAATCGATTTATTTAAATTAATGAATTTTTAAATTTTTGGGCAATATGTACAATTAGTTTTAGGGGGTCATATCAAGAGCGTGCACGTCGCGACCCCTGCCGTCCCAGAGGGACGCAATCTTGACCGAAGCAAACTGAGCCGGACGGGCTGCTCCGGCGTGCCCCGGAAGCGACGGGCATCGATTAGCCCCCGTTGGTGCGGCTGCATGTGCATGCGGCGAAGGGGGCCGCCACCCTTCACGCAGCGCCAATCCTGGTGGGACGAGGAGAGGGGAGTGCCGTATAGGCACGTGGAATGTTAGAGGTAGTATGATCAGAAAGATGAATGAGATGATGGATGTAATAAATGAGAGATGTCTGGATGCCTTATGTTTGACGGAGACAAAGCGAAGGGGGAGTGAGACCGAGGACCTCCCCGGTGGCATGGTAGCCCTATGGTCCGGAGTGGACCAGGACGTCCGTGCTAGTGGGGGTGTTGGAGTCGTTCTCTCCTCCCACTTTGCTTCCGGAGTGAAAGATTATGAGTTGGTAGGCCCAAGACATCTTTGGGTTCGAATAAAACTGGGGATCACGCGAGTTTTCCTGGTCGCAGCTTATGCTCCCGTAAGCTCCGCGGATCCCCGCGAACTCGAGGAGTTTTGGGAATCTGTTAGGGATATTCTGAATCTGGCTGAGGGACATGATAGGATAATTCTGTGTGGTGATCTTAATGGATGGGTCGGAACCAAGAGAGATGGCCTGGAGGCCGTCCTTGGTCCGAATGGTGACAAGAGAGTCAATGATGCTGGTAAGCCCATCTTGGACGTATGCCTGGAACGGAACCTCGATGTGTCTAACACATTATTCCGTCATAAAGATATTCACACGTATATGTGGAGACGGAATGAACAAAAGAGTATGATTGATTTGATTTTGGTAGATAGTCGTCTCCGAAATACTCTAAAGGGATACACGAGCCTACAGAGGCCCCACTCTTGATACGGACCACTACCTGGTGGTAAGCCGTTTCGTGGGCCTTTTCAAGAAGTGGAGACACTGGCGAGTGCGTACCCATTTCGGAGAGCTGAAAGGATAAAATGTGAGAAATTAGAAGGTGAAAGTATACGGAGTATGTATGTAGACCTAGTCAGTAAAAGACTCAATGACACGAGTTTTTCTGACTTAGGTGTTGAAGAATGCTGAGAAAGAATGAAAGAAAGTATAGTGGATTTTGCAAAAGAAGTATGTGGTAGTGCAAAGAGGCATAGGATTCTGAGAGGTAATGCCTGGTGGGACGAGGATGTGAAATCCAGCGTCGAAAGAAAGAAAAAAGCATGGTTGGATTATGTCTCAAGTTTGAATCAGAATGATAGTATGACAGAGAAAAAGTATGAGAGCTACCGCCGCTGCAGGAATGTTACCAAAGCCTTAGTGAAAGCGAAGCGTGAAAGACTAGTTGCGAATGAGGAAGTGAGGTTGACGGAGAACTTCGAGGCGAATAACAAACTCTTCTGGAGGGAAGTTAGAAAGTCTCGGGGTTCTTGTTCAACATCCAGAATGGACAAAATTATGTCTAAGGCTGGTGACATTCTTACAAACCCAAGCGATGTATTGGGCAGGTGGAGTGAGTATTTTGGGGAAATGTACGAGTATGTTCCTGGTATGTTTCTATGTTTCTGGCAAGGCAGCTGGAATTGATATGATGTCTGCTTAATGATCAAACACGGTGGAACCTGTGTCCGGGACTCTTTCCTGACCTTGAGCAATCTGTGCTGGAGGTCAGGTAAGGTTCCCACGGACTGGAGGCGCACTGCATACGTGCCGGGATCACGTATGCAGTGCGCCAGTTACAGGGCCATCAGTTTGATCAGTTTAGCAGCAAAAGTGTATGGGAAAATTATTGAAAGGAGAATGAGGGTGATATCTGATGGAGTGTTGTGGGAGGCTCAGGGTGGTTTTAGAAGCGGACGAGGGTGCATGGATCAGATTTTTTCTCTCCGCGACATCGTGGAGAAACAACTGGCTGTTAACCGGAAGGTTTTCTGCGGTTTTGTGAATCTGGAAAAAGCGTTTGACAGAGTGTTAGGAAAGGATCTGTGGGATATACTCCCGGGCTACGGGGTGAGCGGAGCACTGCTGCGCGCTGTGCAGTCCACTTATGAGGACTGCACAGCGTGTGTGCGTGTTGACGGCGGCTTGTCCCCCTGGTTTGACGTCAATATCGGCGTCAGACAGGGTTGCGTGCTGTCCGCTCGACTGTTCATCCTATACCTGGACAGTTGTCTCCAGAGAGTGAGATCGATGGATGTAGTGATGCGAATGGGTGACCTAGTTGTGAGCTGCCTGCTTTACGCAGATGACGCCGTGCTTCTGGCCGAATTGCCGTCGGACCTGCAAACACTAGTCACTACTATGAAAGGTGATTGCGTGATTAAAGGCTTGCAGTTGAATGCGACGAAAACGAAAGTTATGGTGTTTGAAAGGGAAGAATCCAGAACAGATGCAAGGATAATGATTGATGATGTAGTGCTGGAACAGGTGAATGAAATTGTATATCTTGGATGCGCTTTTAGCAGGGATGGAAGGTACACCACGGATGTAGAAAGACGAGTGGCGATAGGAAATAGCGTAAATGGAGCGTTGGCCAGATTCCTGGGCGCAAAAAACGTCAGCAGAAAAGCCCAGCTAGCAATCCACAATGCAGTCCTGATCCCAACGCTAACTTATGGAAACGAGAGCTGGGTATGGCAGAGTGTGCATGAAAGTAGAATAAACGCGGTAGAAATGAGGGCACTGCGCAAAATCTGCGGAGTGACTCTCGCTGACCGCGTAGGAAACAAGGTTGTAAGGAAGGATGTTGGTTTGAAAGAGAGTGTCGGTGTGAAAGTAATCGATCGATGGTTCGGACATGTAGAAAGGATGGATGATGCAAGACTGACCGATCATTTGACACGATTGACCAGATATACAATGCAAAAGCGGATGGATGTAGGAGTCGAGGACGGCCAAGACACACATTACATGACCAAATAGAACGTGTTCTGGAGGAAGGTGATGTTAGGAGCCTCAAAAACCGACGCGCGTGCATGAAAAGAGTTATGAAAGTTAACGAAGCGAGTGAGTGTCCATGTAATATTTAGTAATTTGGAAATATACAATAAAAGAGAACATATCAACCAAATGTCGGCTAGTAAAATTGTATTATTCATCGACTCCATCTAGTGAATATTTGAATAAATAAATAACTAAACTGTTTCAAAGGTATAGAAGGAATGCGGTCATTGATGGCGTTAAAAATAACATTATGGAAAAAGTATTCTTTAGTAGTTTTCGTTCCGGGCCAGAAGACCAAACTTAATATCGGGGCGTTGCAGATGAAAAAAAGTCGGTAATATGTAATTGAATGATTAATAAAATAATCGGTTATTAATCGATTAATCATATAAAAATAATTACTAAATTTAATAGATTTTTTTACTTTTAGAAGTTGATTTTTAATCGATTATTTCAATAATCAATTATTTTTTCACATCCTTACTAATGTTCGTTAGTGATTATTTTTTTACACGCTCTTCATTATTGTTCGCTTGTTCTATGGGTCAGTATCATCCATCGGTGTCAAGTTAGTGAAAGTGCTTTCGTTATTTCGTAATTTTATAATGGCGGAGTATTCAAATGCAGAGAACTATGATATGATTATGTGTGTGGGTGCATCGGAGGGAATCCTTACTGCAGCGCGCGAACTTTATCGACAACGTAACATTGATGGAAGAGAGCTGGAGAATCAGCGAAGACTTCCTTCTTATGCATGCTTTAGAAGGCTGGTCAACCGTTTGCACTCAAACGGTTCTTTCCACAGTGCAAACTCTGAAGGACGATCGAGTGACCGTGCAGATGCTCGTGTGGAACAGAATATTTTGGATCTTTGCTGAAGATCCAACTAGAAGTACTAGAAAAGCCTCTGTCGTATTAGATGTGTCTAGAATGAAAGTATGGAGAACTTTAAAAAAAGATAGTCAGCATCCTTACCATTACCAGCGCACACAAGAGCTGACAGAAGTAGATTTTTTATTGAGACTGCGATTCTGTGAGTGGTATCGTAGTCAGGTTACTGCTGACCATATGTTTGCGTCTCGGGTTCTATGGTCTGATGAGGCTA
Source organism: Euproctis similis (assembly GCA_905147225.2). Lineage (NCBI taxonomy): Eukaryota > Metazoa > Arthropoda > Insecta > Lepidoptera > Erebidae > Euproctis > Euproctis similis. The sequence goes on from LR990121.1 coordinate 18,431,864, forward strand.
CCTTTACTCGTTTTGGACTATCCAATAGCCACACTACTGGTCCCATGAAAATCCACATGCTTTTCGTCAAAGCCATTTTCAGCACAGGTGGAAAATTAATGTGTGGGCCGGTATCATCGGTGACAAATTGATAGGCCCTGTATTTTTGCCGGACCGGTTGAACGGTGAAATCTACTTGGAAATGTTGAGGACCACCTTGGAGGAAGAACTTGAAGGCCTTCCTTTGTTAGTTTACCGCGACATGATTTTCCAGCAAGACGGCGCGCCAGCGCATTACACTCGTTCTGTACGCGAATATCTGGACGATCGCTTTCATGCGTGGATTGGACGTTCTGAAACTGTTCCATGGCCACCACGGTCGCCCGATTTAACGCCAATGGACTTTTTTTTGTGGGGATATTTGAAAAGTGTGGTGTATGCTACGCAGTGTGAAACTGTGAATGATATGCGCCATAAAATTGTGAAAGCTTGTGGTACTCTAACACCGGAGTATCTGAGCCGCGCCACACAATCTGTATCGCGGCGTGTAAACCTATGTGTTACGAGAGGAGGACAGCACATTGAACCTTTTTTGTAGTCACACTGAGAAATGGTAAGTGTTCACCATAAATCTTAAACGAAAAATCTGGTTAGATGTGTATTAAAATATGAATGAATTTTATTTAATCAGAATGAAATACAAAATTTTTATTTTATATCTCACCATAACTTAGCAATATCGGCTCTACTACTACAGAATAAGGTCTAAATTTTTATATCCGTGTTGTAGGTACACAAGAAATCGTACCATATGTTACGATTTCTTGTGTATGTGTGTATGTGATATCAATGAAAGTCTTTATAGTAGGGTGACCATGTCAAATATTATTATTTGCGGACTCAGTAGGAATTATTAATTTTTTTTCAGATCTAAAATTTCGACTTATCACATTTTAAATATAGCCATCCGATAGGCAATTCCAACCTGTATCCACTCATCGCGGCTTGATATACCCAATGTGGGACACGCTGTATATGTGAACACCATATCAAGGCAAATTTACAATTAAAAAGCTATCAGAAATTATTACAGAACGCCTCCACTCCGAAAAAGTGAACAAATTCCAATACACAAACTACAAAATCCGCGTTGAGCAAGCAATTTGACGGTCCCACTCCGACTTGTCAGTCATGAAGTCGTTGATGGTGTAGTATGCACCACCAATGAGACGACCCTTCACAGCCCGCCTAAAGCGATCATAAGACAAATCCAGAATATGCGCAGTTATCCTATTATAAAACTGTACACCCATTCCCAAAAAAGACTTGTGTATTTGTGCAGGCGATGATACGGTAATTCAAGCTTATGCTTGCCTCTAGTATGTATTATAATTGTGTACATCGCTATGTTTTGTATATTTATCTAAGTTTCTCCTCACAAACATGATGCTATCATATATAAACTTGGAGACAACCGTTAAAATGCCAATTTCCTTAAAACGTTCTCTGAGGGAGACCCTAGCACCCAAATTATAAATTGCCCGTATTGCTCGTTTCTGAATAACGAAAATGGACTGCATCTCAGCTGCTCTGCCCCATAGCAATATACCATATGACATAACGCTATGAAAATAACTAAAATAAACTATTCTGGCGGTTACAATATCGGTAAGCTGTCGAACTTTTCGAACCGCGTAAGCAGCAGAGCTAAGTTTTCCCGCTAAAGACTTTATTTGTGGACCCCACTGTAGCGTATTATCTAAGGTAATACCCAAGAATACAGTAGACTTCACTGGGTCAAGAATTTTATTATTTAGAGCTATACTTATATCCGGACCTTTAACACTAGGCATAGTGAACTTTATTATTTTAGTTTTATTCGCATTTAGAACTAAATTATTAGCCGTGAACCATTCATGAACTTGTGTGAGGGAACAATTCACATCATCAAATTAAACTCTGTTTACGGTCTACCTTGAATAGAAGTGATGTGTCATCGGCAAATAGTACAACGTTACAAAACTTCTGTACGCAAAAGGGCAAGTCATTAATATGGATATTAAATAATAAGCTGTTATTATTAATAATAAGCTGAATATTATCGTCATGTCTCTTTGTACGACCTGTCTCATTGATAATGATATTCCAAGTTGCTTTGATTTTATTCCGAGATTGTTGGATCTGCCTACTTAAATAATTTGATTTAGCAGCAAAGCAAATAAAAATTTTAGATTCCTTCTTAAATATTTTAGAATAGTTTTTAACATATATTAAAAAATCAGGATCAAAATTCCATTTCCTTAAACTATACAAATCGTACAATTTACTTCTACTTATATAGATGCCGAATACTTTTTTGCTTAGTAACGAAATACATTGCCTATTTGCAGATAAAACAAAAAAGTTATGCATTTAAGTTTAGACTTAAATAGATTTGTGGTGGTATAATTTCATTTCTATTCACCCTCATACCAAGTCACCCCATTTGACGGTACCAATATTTTTGAAAATCGGATCTAGCAACGGCAACCCCGGCAACGGTCAACGTCAGCTTGCTATTGTCTTGTCAATCAAAATTAGGGGTGTCCATTTTGAAAAAACATCGATGTTTTTAACTCATCGATACATCGAAACTGTACATCGATGTCATTCGATGTATCGGTTAAAAACATCGATGTTTTGTAAACATCGAGTACTTTTTCTAAAAAAATATATTAAATTGATTAGCCCGCCGTCGTATATATGACTTTTCACAGGACACAGATCAGATAAACTAATTATACACAATTTCTGTTATTAATTCAAACAAGATTTTCCTCATATATGGCTTTTATTTTTTTAATAAACATAATAAAAAAATAAAAGCCATATATGAGAAAAATCTTTATTATAACTTGTCGATCGTGGCAGATAGTCCAGTCGATTATAGCAACAAAAATAATTAGGTATAGTCAAGTCAAAGTCAAAATAACTTTATTTTTATAGGTCTTCACAGACACCTAAAAATAGTCAACAATTACAGTTATCATGTTATTTAAAATTAAATACAAACACGAGCGCTTGTGGAAAGTGCCTACGTGGAACAAAAAAGAACACGGATGCAATCGCCACGAGCGGCCCGATTCCGAGTGTGGGGGCTATCATGAGAATATATTATTATAAAATAAATAATATACTCAAGATTCAGCTTCCTCCACAAGCAAAATCATCAATTAGTACGACTACATAATATACATGTATATTATTGTAAAATTTAATTATTGTAAAATAATAAACAGGTATATTACGTAGTCGTACTAATTGATGATTTTGATGAAATATGCTGTTTCATTTGATAATTTAACAAGTTTCTAGAAGAAGTGATTGATTCGATGTTTTATAAATAATATCGATACATCGAGTACATCGACTGCTTTTCAAAACATCGGGTGGATCCGATGTATTGCATTGTAAACATCGATGTTTTCGATGCATCGATGTATATCGAATATCCCTAATCAAAATCAAACTTCATCAACAGATTATGCGGAAACTCAAGGACGTAGCTTTGCGCATGTTTTTTAAAGTACTTTGAAAATCCGATAATAATATTAGTGTGGTAGATTAATGTTGAGGCGAGCGCTACGCCAGTGTTCATCTTATTTAAACAAAATGGTACCTGAAGTTGTGTTTGTATTAGGTGCACCCGGTGCCGGCAAAGGCACGCAGTGCTCGTTTATTTCTAAGGAATATGATTTCGTGCACCTCTCAGCTGGAGATTTGCTCCGAGAGGAACGCCAGAGACCAGGTTCGGAGTACGGGGAAATGATTGAAGAAAAAATACGTAATGGTGAGATTGTACCTGTTGAGGTTACATGTTCTCTTATTCACAAAGCTATGCAAAAGTCTGGGAAAACGCACTTCCTTATTGATGGATTTCCACGAAATAAAGACAATTTAGATGGGTGGGAGCGCGTAATGTCCGACAAAACTAAGTTGCTGTTTGTTTTATTCTTTGAATGTTCGGAAGCCATTTGTACGGAACGTGTTTTGGGACGAGGTGCTGCAGGAAGCGGACGCTCAGATGACAACTTGGAGAGCTTAAAGAAAAGATTTAATACATATTTGAATGACACACTGCCTATTATCAATCATTATGAACGGAAGAGTTTGGTGAGGAGGGTTAATGCTGAAGTAAGCCCTGAAAATGTGTTTGATGATGTGAAAATTGCTTTCAACGAAATTGGAATGAAGAGTATAGCAGATTAATTAATTTAATTTAAGTAGGTCAATCACAATTTAAAGATGATGATGTATCCTAGTGTTATTAATAGATGCTTTAAATGCTTAAATTATTAACAGTCAACATGATATATCAATGATGAGTCAAGGTTATAGTTCTCGATATTAAGTTGACCTTCAGTATGATTATGTCTAATGACTAGACATAATTTGTTCATAAAATAATTCAGTCTTATCTTGTATTGATAATTATCAACTGGTTTACAAGTTACAATCCATTATTTTATAAAATCATTCTACTTATTTATTATCGTAACATAATTATATGATGGGTATTTAATTACTGTTAAATCTCAGAAAAATAATTTCAAAATGAATTTCTATATGAATTTTTGTCTTGTTCTACACTAATTGTAGGAAGAGACAGACATCCTTGATGTGATGTGATAATAACTTCTAGGTGTTTTCATATATGTGGACGTCTACATTGGGACTTTGGCCAATGGATATTAAAAATCATTTACTTTACATCAAAAGATGAGAATATCATGCAAAACTTTGGTAATTATTAACAGTATTAGTTATTTTTGCACTCTGTGGTTCAGTAATCACTAGTACTTTGAATACACAAGGTACAGTTTTACTGTACAATGAATTATGTCTTATATATCACTGACTGAATAAATAATGCCCCATGGTATGGTATGGTAACACACTTGACAACTTAATATGTGTGATCCTAAAATAATTTGACTTGTTCAGCCATTATTTCTCCTGCCTATAACCTCTAGGTTTACTTATTAAAAGATGTACATTAACTACAGTGTTATTAGATCAATAAAGTTAATGAAACTATGTGGAGAAAAACTAGCAATGTGTGTTCATAGGTAGTAGTAGGACTTTGAGGAAATGAACTTCATAAAGATGAAGCTCTTGAATTTCAATTTATATATATTTAAATTATATTCAATTGCTTGGCATGATTTAAAAATATAAATGATATTATTACATTTATTTTTAAATAAAGTACTGGTATGTCAGTGCCTGTGCCCGTTATCAAATAAATATCACCTTTAATGTTATTAAATGTCTTACAATACTAGATTTGTGTATTGTGCTGGTATTTTCATAGAATTGTTGTTTCCTAGAATGTGAGTTTCTTTAGGTAATACTGATCAAGTGTATAGGTGTAGTTAAGTTAAATCACTTTCATCATTGTTTGACATTGTATAGCACTTTAAAAGCTATATGAGAGCCTTTTTTTTTGTTTTCGCCATTTACTTAGCTGTAAAGTGAATAGACTATGTCACAACATACATAGGTTGCTGTAGAGCAATAATTAATTTAGAGGGTGTCAGGTAGCCATTATTCAGCCAAGGTAGATTTAAATTAGGATCAATTCATTGAAGTGGAATTAATAAAACAAGATTAGATTTATCGGGATTGTTTTTTTTATTTAAACCTTTTACAAGTATTGTGAGAATTTGATAATGAACCAATATCAGAATTTGCAAGGCATGGAAGATGAGATGACCAAGCAGATATAGTCAGTTTCAGACTAAATTATTTATTCTATCGGAAATTCACAAGAGATTGGAATGGCGCTACGCGAGTAGCATTAGTACAAGAAAATTATACATTCATAACTTCAAGCCAAATCCATTGCGGGGTAGGCAGAGAGAATAGAGCGCTATATGGCACGATTCTTACACGCCTCACTCGCTACGTCAACGCAACTCTTTTCATAACTTTTTTCATGCACGCGCGTCGATTTCTGAGGCTCCTAACATCACCTTCCTCCAGAACACGTTTTATTTGGTCCGCTTTTGCATTGTATATCTGCTTAGTCAGCTTCATCTTGCATCATCCATTCTTTCTACATGTCCGAACCATCGGAGCATGCCCTTACTTATACAACGACACTCTCTTTCAATCCAACTTCATTCCCTACAACCTTGTTTTCGACGCGGTCAAATAATACATTCAAATATATAAATAACATAACATAACTTCACGTCTTTTGTTACCCGAAGGTGTAGGCAGCGGCTGTTAAGCCTCGTCTCGCCGTTATGTTTACGTCCCAAATGGAATAGGTGGCGAACCCATTGCCATACCGGGCACAAAGTTTTCAGTCATCGATATTTATCACACATAACTTCCGAAAATAATTTCGAAGTCATTGGTGTGAGCCAGTGCCTGGAATCGAACTCGGATCTCTAGATCAGAAGCCGTATGCTCGACCACTGCGCCACCGAGACAAAATTTTGTAATATCGAGTCTAAATACCATTATCTAGCACTAGATGACTCTATAACCCGCGCCCGTTCATATTGCGATCGGTTTCACCGCCATCTGGGTGATGATGACGTAGATAAACAGTAAGTACCGCTCGCAACATTGACTTGCTTAAATATACATACAATCACGCTTTTTGTCATGGGGGTAGGCAGAGACTAATTCTTTCGTTTTTCTACGATCCTGACATACATTTCTTGCGTCCTCCATTCTCATTATCGCTTTCATACATGCTCAGCAGCTTTTGACCTGGCCTGTCACTAAGTCATTAACACATAATTGATTTGATGGTGTTAGGGTCGCCTAGATCGACCTTTACCGGTTTGCCCTTTCACACTTGTCTTAAAAATTCGTTTAGCCAGTCTTCTTTCGTCCATGCTTTCTACATGTCCGAACCATCTAAGCGTTCTTTTCTCTATCCTTGTCTCTATATCTTCTTTCACACCACAACGTTCTAGAATTACACTATTTCTAATTTTATCTACAAGCTTACTCCAGCTATACTTCTCAGACTCCTCATTTCCACAGCATTAATCTCAAATCAAATCAAATCAAAATCTCATTTATTCAGTTTAGGTCATTAAAGACACTTATGAACGTCAATAATTTCAATCCGCCAATTCGATTACTCACGTCCTGAGAAGAATTGGCAAGAAACTCAGGGGAGTCTTTTTTTTTTTCTTTTTACTTAATTTTAAGTAAACTAAATTACAAATTATTAGAATAATTTATAGAGCAAGATGAGGTTCCTCACGTAAAACTTAGGACACAGTACGTTAATATTCTTTGGACGCTTGAACAGACCAGTCCCCACAAACAGCACCCGTTCACGAGCATGACCCATATCTCAGCCATCGCCTCCCTCGCCATATTTTAGGGAAGGTGGCGACCCGATCAACGACGCCGCTATAAGCAAGGACTTTTCAGTGAGCATGACTTATTCAAGATCCCAGACAAAACAAAAAAAGAAATTAGTAAGCTTGCCGGTGAGAAACGTCATATTGCACACAATCCTACCAATTAACAGTAATGTTTAGTTAGCAGATTAACAATATTTTGCTACAGCAAATACAAACAATATAACACAAGAGAAGCAATTCAATTCCAAACGGTTTTATCATTGATATAATCTGCGATACAGTAATAAGCCCTTGAATATAGTCTACTTTTAACATATTTCTTAAATTTACATAACGATAATTCAACCGCGTCGTTTGGAAGCTTATTATAAAAGCGTATACATTGACCTGGAAACGCGTTAGAAATTTTATGGAGCCTAGTAGTGGACACAGCAAGTTTGTTTTTATTTCTTAAGTTTAATTGATGAATATCACTGTTTTTCTTAAATTTAGTTATATTTTTATGAACATAGATTAAATTATCATAAATATATTGTGAATGTAACGTCATTATTCGTATCTCTTTAAATTTACTTCTCAGTGTATCCCTGGGACTCATCATATAGATAGCACGAATAGCTCGTTTCTGGAGCACAAAGACCGAGTCTACATCCGCAGCACTACCCCAAAGCAATAGACCATATGACATAATGCTGTGAAAATAACTAAAATATACTAAACGTGCAGTATCAACGTCGGTCAGTTGACGTATTTTCTTTACAGCGTAAGCGGCTGAGCTAAGTCTACCAGATAACGTCTCTATATGTGGGCCCCACTGTAGTTTAGAGTCTAATGTTATCCCAAGAAAGACAACCTTATTGACCAATTCCAGTCTCCTGTTGTCCATCACGACACTGGTTTTTACTTGTTTAACATTTTTTGTGAAAAATCTAACATATTTGGTTTTGCTACCATTTAAAAGCAAATTATTAGCACTAAACCAGTTTACTATCTTTGAAAGAGCATTGTTTACATCGTCAATTAATGATAGTTGTCTCTTTACCTTAAAAACTAAAGAAGTATCATCTGCAAACAAAACTATTTCATGATTGTCCTTTACAAGATAAGGTAGATCATTAATGTACAAAAGAAACAGGAAAGGTCCCAAGATAGAGCCCTGCGGCACCCCCATTGCTACGGCTGATCCATGTGATCTCTTTCCGTTAACATCTACTGTTTGGATCCTATTACGTAGGTAAGAAGTAAGAAGATCCAAAGCAATGCCCCTTATGCCATAGTGATGTAGTTTTCTGACCAGAGTCTTATGCTGGACACAATCAAAAGCTTTAGATAGGTCACAAAATACCCCATAGGCATCCTGCGACTCCTCCCAAGCCTCAAATATACTTTCGAGTAATTTTACCCCAGCATCACATGTTGACCGTCCTCGAGTGAAACCGAATTGTTTATTATGCAGCAGACTATTTTCATTAAAGTATTTAAGTAACTGAGCGAGGATTAGTTTTTCGAAAATTTTACTTAATGTAGGTAGTACAGATATTGGTCTAAAGTTAGTGGGTTCTAATGTACTACCTGATTTATGCAACGGAATAATCTTGCTTAGTTTCATCAGGTCAGGAAACACACCACAATCAATACATTTATTAAAAATCACAATTAAAGCGGGAGCGATAGTGCTAAATAAAGATTTTATAATATATACAGAAATGCCCCACAAATCAGCCGTCCTCTTAATATTAATTGATTTAAGCGCGACATTTAGATCAAACCTATCGACATGACGAAACTTAAAACCGTTAAAAAATTCAGGCACGTTTTCTTTAAGTAACGAGTCTGCAAGGGAGGTGGAAGAGCCTAGAGCACTAGTAAGATTGACGGGGAAAACAGAAAAAAAATTTTCAAAGGCATTGGCCACCTCATAATCTGAGCTGGTCTCATGGCCATCGACACATAACTTAAATTCTGAATCCCTAGCCAGACTCCTACCAGTCTCTTCACTGATGACTCTCCAAGTGGCTTTGATTGTGTTCTGAATCTTACTTCAAATCGTCATTACAATTTACAAATCGAATCTCGCGCAGACTTGACGACTTTCAGCCTCCCGAACAAGCCGGTTTCCGAAGAAGAGGCTTTAGTACCATAGACCACAATTGACCACATCCACACTATACGCCAAATCATAGAGAAGACCGAGGAATATAATCGACCTCTATGCTTGGCGTTTGTGGACTATGAGAAAGCCTTTGATTCCGTTGAGACTTGGGCGGTGCTATAGTCCCTTCAGCGGTGCCAAATTGACTAACGATACATCGAATTGTTGAAGTGTTGATTGCATTTCTCCCATTACACGCTATTTTTCATTCATTTCCACTGCATTCACCTTACTTTCACGCTGCGCCTGCCATACCCAACACTCACTGCCGCATCCATTATTAATTAGCATTATTTTTCACCGTATTAATTGGCATTCTTAGCCAAACGAAAATTCTTTTGATTTAAAATGGCCAGTGCGCTACAACATCATCTTCTGCAGTACCTAACTGCAGAAGATGATGTTGTAGCGCACATTGGGAGAGGCCTATGTCCAGCAGTAGACATATAATAGGCCTAGTGCAACAGGGTGATGATGCTGATGATGATGATACTGCAGAGCGGTAATTTCCTAGGTTAAAATTTTTAGCTATTTTGTACATCATCACGTTACTATTATTATGTGTAAAACATTAGCCTTTTTTCTTGTTAAAGATATAGATCATGGTGGTACGGAGTTTGTGGAATCTGCTAGTAGATTTATTTATTTAAATTATTCTCATTGCAGATACCAGTTTTTTTTTATAATTAATTAAATCGATTTTTGATTAAACTAAATTTTATATCATTGCAAAAGTTCCGCATTATGACAAAAGGCTGTCATCCACCGCTGTCAGTGTCGTCTAGGTGTGGCTAATGTCAGTGTCATTTCGAGTTGGCTATGTTTGCACTTTGCCTTGTTTTTTTATTTTGTATTGTAGTCTCTGTGTATCTTGAACTATCTTACTGCATTTTTGGAAACCTGATTTATTATAAATCTAAATAGTAGGGATTCGCATGCGTAAATAATGCGGATTAATTTATTTCATCATTCTAATTTCTCTGTTCTATAAGTTTTTATTTGGCAGTGAAAGTGAAAAAAATAGTCAGAAATATGTTAATTATTACAATTGAATCAGAACGCAAGTGTTATTATTATATTTAATTTGGTACTAATAAATAAAAATGAAAATGAGGGTGTTGTCAGTGTTGATGTGGAAACATGTTGTAGTTAGAGTTCGCAGATTTTTTCACACTGCAGTGGACTTGCTATCTCCTATGTTATTCTTTGTCTTGCTGTATGCATTTAAAGATGGGATCAAAAGAGGCCCTACATCGGAAATTATTGAAGCTCTCAATGAGTTACCAAACCGGCAAAGCCATACAGTAAGTTAGTGTTATGTTATTAACTATCCATGCCTGTACATCAACATTTTCATGACAATAGCTCATTTAAAAGAGTTTAGAAGAGTATTTAATGGTCTTATGTTTATACTTTATGTTTGCAATGGAAGGCTATGAAAACTGTCAAAAATACTATTTTACAGGTATTAAACTAAAAAAGTTGACAATAATTTCTTTTTTACGGTGAATAATTTTACACTTGAACCAGATATGGCAATGGTGCCATTCGAGGATATTATAATTCTGCTTCCTCTTGTAAATGTTGGAGAAAGAAAGACCAAACAACAGACAGGCTTTTGGAGAAGCTTGATAGTTTTTCTAATGTGATATATTTTTTTATGGGATAAGTGGGCAAACAAGCAGGCATGTCACCTGATGCTAAGTAACCAGCGCCGCCCATGGACACCTGCAACACATATAGTGTTGTAGTTGCATTGCCGACCTTTATAGGATTGGAATAGGAGAGGTTGGGGAAGGGGGGTAGGTGTCTGGACCTGTCTCACCAAATGAAACGCACATGAGCCACTTAGAAAGATCTTCTGAGAGATCATGACATTTCACTGGTCGAGTCGGCCCTTCTTGCAGCAAACTGTTAAAAGTGAAAGTCAATTTTCCTCATATTTTATTTTGTAACATTGTGCCCCTACCCTTTCGGAGACTACCCCAGATCTCAGTGTTTCAATTAATTGTTTTAATTAAAGTACAATTTCCAAGTAGTTCCTAATAATGTTAATATTTGAGCTATTTTAATGAAAGAGGGATTGTTAGAGTTTATTTTCATACCAAAAACTAGCTAACTGAACCTAACTAGTTTTTGTCATTATATTGCAATATATTACTATTGTAACACTGTTCCCAATCCCTCCTTACATTTTGACCATATTTTGATGTAATGTATCTAGTATCTAGGTGTGTGTTAACCTTCAGAACTGTTGCAGTTTCTTAATTCACAATTGATTGGAGCATGTTGCATTGCTTCATTATTGCCGCCTCAGTGCACACAATAGCAAGATTGTAGCTAGATAAGGTCACCACTGTCACCTCATCAGATTGATTGTGCTCAGAAATAAGAACACAAGCTTTCATTAATGATCATGTCCTCTTGAATGTTAATGTCGTATAGGTTTTTTTTATTTTTTTATGGGATAGGAGGGCAAACGAGCAGGCGTGTCACCTGATGGTAAGCAACCAACGCCGCTCATGGACACCAGCAACACATGTATGTAGTGTTACTGTTGCGTTGCCGACCTGTAAGGGATAGGGAATAGGAAAGGATGGGGAAGGGGGGTGGGCCTCCGTGTACCTCTCTCATCGAACGTAACGCGGCATGAGCCACTTTACGTCGGTCTTCTGAGAGGTCGTGGTATTTCACTGGTCGAGCCGGCCCATTCATGCAGCGAACTGCTTGGCTCTACCACTGTGCCCGGACAGACTTGTGCACAGCTCTGTGAGGAGACATTGAACCCATCCTATTTTTCAACTTTCAGACAACTTAGCGAAGACCTATACATTTTACTAATATAAGTAGTTTAGCAGACAAGAGATGTATTTATAATGAATAACTATATGTTATGATGTTGTGCTGGTGTATAGCAAGAGGTTCTGCCACCTATACCATTTGGGACAGAAATTCAGCAAATTGAGGATTAACAGCCATTTAGGCTGTTTCTGCCTACACCGTTGGATAGAAATAATGTGTGTGTACATTTATTCTATAATATATATGTGTTTGCAGGAAATAATTCCAATCACAGGTGACAGCCCCATATACATCGAGACAATTATATACCATCCCAGTAACAATGTCACAGATTCACTCATGAAAGAAGTAGGACGGAAATTGGACATGATCAAGCTTAGCACATTCCCAGGTAAGCACCACATCTGTTTGATAACTACTAAAATATTTAAAAATGTATCTGGATGGAACAGTTGATGAGGAGTCATACTCTGCGGTGGAACCTGCTGCTGTTACCGCCTGCAGAACTGGTACTGGTGGCAGTAGTAACTGATGAGACTAGCAGTGGCATAACAATAGGGTGAGCACACAAGCTCATTGTTTTAAAATTGTTCTTGATAATTTTATTTTATTTGATAAGTATTTATAAGTTCTGTTTAAAATACAAAGTGAGATAGCTTTAGACCATAATACAATTTCAAGGCAATCGTTAAGCATTTCAATCGACCTAATTAAGGTTACAAAATGATTTTGTGGCGTTCATTAGGTGTGGTTGCAGGCAGCCATTGAATGCAATTGGCATAGGACCAAGAGTTTTGGCGTGAAAGGCATCAGCCTTCATCAGTCCACTGTTGGACGAAGGCCTCCGCCAATTTGTGCCACTGAGTCCGATCTTCCTCCACCACAGGGAGCCCCAAGCTGCGTTTTCCGATCTGTGGTATGCACTGAAAGACCAGTTTACCCCGACGGTCCTACAGCATATATATACTACTTCAGCCTGTTAATTCGTTGATCGAATCAATCATCTTAGTTCTCTAGCGAATTACTTCGTTCCGGAGTTGGTCCCCCAGAGAAACTCCGAGCTCTTTCCATAGCTCGCGGACTAGTTGTACTGTTAGTGGCCATGTCTCGGCTCCGCGTGTCAAAACAGGTAGAACCCATTGAACACTTTTGACTTTAGACATTGTGACATAAGCGATAAAAAACTCGACAAAGTTTTCCGAATGCCGCCCAACCCAGCTATATTCTTCTTTAAATCCCTCTCTATCTGATTAAGTTGTATTTTCTTAGTCGGTGCGTTTAAATTGGATAAATAACGTTGAAAAACTTTAAGTTGACTGCGTTGACGGCAACCGGTTCTTAAACAACTCGTTTTTGGTTTTATCTAAGTTCATTCAGAGTCCAATACGATGGGAAGAATCAGCTGGATCATTCAGCATTCGCTGTAAGCCTGCACATCGCTGGTACTGTATTTCTACAGTCGCGTTGTGGTGTTGTAAAGACATCTCAGTACTTTGGTGTAGTGCCAATTTACCTGGAAACGCTGTAGAGACTCCAGGAAAGACCAGGTTTCGATCGAGTCAAAGGTCGTTTTGGCCGATTGTATTTCTCAGTCTTCAGAATAATCTGCTGCACGCTATTTATGTGGTCTTACTGTACGGTAACCGCTTTGAAACCTGGCCTGCTCAGTGGTTAAAACCAGCTTGTAGATATGATAGGTACAAACGGGCGGTAGTATTTTAAGAGGCACTTGGAGTTCTCCCAGAGAAGATAGTGAAATTGTACAATTGTACTGATTTAGTTCCAGGAGTAGTACAATATCTAACTTGAATTTTACCAGCTTTTAATATATTGCGTCTTCACCTGTGCCTTTTCCATTTTTAAGCTGCCCAAGGGCTATTACGACTTCATCCCGGCTTATTTTGTTCAGGTCTTTGGAAAAGTTGTTAATATGGCTCTGCGATCTTCAGTGCCGGGTCCACGGCTGGAGGTGTGAGTTGCGTAGAGCTTGCTATAGAAGTTCATAACTTCCGACAGAATCTCTGGTCTGGATGAGACTACGTTCCCCAATTTTTGTTGTTGTTGGCTTTGTCAGGTGGCTTGGTAGACCAAGACGAATATTTTCGACCCCTGATTCGTAAACTGCATTATTTTTTATTTTATTTTATTTTTATTTTATTTTATTTGGAAAACAAACAGTGATAAATACAACTATGATTATAAAAAAAATACATGACAAAAACACCATTAAACAGTTTTCGCATTTAAAAACTTATAAAACACTTGTCACTAAAAGAAACAATAACACACAAATTTTAAATTTGTAACAGACAAAGTTATACAGAGTTACATCCAAAATAAAACAACCACAAAAGTGAAATAAGTAAAATTAAAGCTAACATAAAACAAGATCCTATATTTGAAATAATTTGATCATGATTCAATAACACTTATTTATCAAAATCTTAATATACTTAAACTACAGGAAACGAACGATCTACCCATGCTAACTGTCTCCACTCATCCAGCGCTTAGTGAGTATGTTTCTTAACGCATTAGGCGACGATGTAAAAAAATCCAGATCTGGCAAGTCTGCTGTTAATAATTTTATCGCTAACGGACATCTAACAAAGTATGAATTTTGCCTATAGTTAGTTATGCATCGAGGAATATGAAATACGTCAAATTTCCTTCTAGTACACAAGTTCGGCACTTTAATACCTATTTTGTACAGTAATTCAGGACAGTCAACTTTAGAATTTAGTAATTTAGAGTAGAAAATTAAATCAGAAATTTGACGCCGAACTTTTAGAGGAAGTATATTGATGCCTTCGACATCTACTCACGTAATCGCTTTCCATTTATACTGTAAATACCTTAAAAAATTGGACTGTACTTTTTCCAACCTAATGACATGAATGTCGTAAAGTGGGTTCCATACCTGCGAACAGTATTCAAGGTTACTTCGAACAAAGGAACAATATAATATTTTAATTAGTTTAATATTGTTAAACTGCGAACATTGTCTTTTAATAAATCCTAAAGACTTCTTGGCTTTTTTTACAATACTGTCTATATGTCTCTCATATGTAAGCTTACTATCATGAATTACCCCAAGATCCCTTATTTCGTTCGTAATAGCTAGACTTGCACCTTTTAGTTGATAGTTATGTTTAATTACGTTTAGTCTGCGTGTGAAGGTAATACAATAGCATTTTAGGACATTTAGGTCTAATCTATTTAAATGACAGTATGCCTCGAACCCTCCAAGATCTGCCTGAAGATGGTTACAGTCAGATATACTTTTAACGTTACAAAATATTTTCATATCATCAGCGTATAGCAGGAACTTGGAAAATATGAAACATCGACTGACATCATTGATAAATATATTAAACAATAAGGGTCCCAATAGGGATCCCTGTGGCACTCCCGAGGGAGCAATCTGCCAAGTTGAGGAATAGCCCTTAACCACAACCATAAGAGATCTCTTTTCAATATAAGAGGAGAACCATCTAAACAAATTTCCATGTATTCCAGCGGCAAGTAATTTCTTTAAAAGGATACAATGGTCAATACGATCAAATGCCTTGCTAAAATCAGTAAAAACAGCGTCTACTTGACCACCACCGTCTATGCATGCTGTAGTGTAGTCTATAAACGACAAAACATTTGAAGTAGTTGACCTGTTTTTTAGGAAGCCATGCTGTTCTGAAATAAACATAGATTTAATACAGCTATGTAATTGTGTATAAACTATACGTTCCAGAATCTTCGCAAAAATGCACAATTTGGAAATTGGTCTATAATTTTTTATTTCATTTTTATTTCCACTTTTAAAGACAGGAGTAATAAAGGCAGACTTCCAGATTTTGGGCACTAGACCTTCTTGTAAGGATCTATTATATAGTATAGATAAGGGTACTGCTAAGTTTTCGAAACACATCGAGATAAAATAAGGGTCAATACGATCAGGACCAGGACCAATAGCTAAATTCACTGATTCCAGAAGTTTCGATACCATTCTGCAATCTATTTCTATTTGACTTATATAATTAGAAGATGCACTGCCATTATGATCACAGTGTTGTGAAAGTTGTTGAGGACTAGATGCGGAAGTCAAGAAGTTAGTCTGAAAATACTCAGAAAACAAATTACATATATCTTCACCACTGTCAGCAACTCGACCTTCATAAGTAAGTGAAGATGGCAAATTATTACTACCTTTCTTGTTGGACTTAACATATGTCCAAAATAGTTTAGGGTTAGCAGTAATTGAATCCTCCATTATCTTAACGTAATTTATATAGCATTCGCCCTCGAGAAGTTTAGCTCTTTTTCGCAATATTGAGAATGAGTTATAATCATCAATATTACCATAAACATAATATTTATTTAAAAATTTTACTTTATCCCTAAGGATTTTTTTTAAAGGTGTTGTGTACCAAGGTGGAAAGGATTTAGAATTAATATACGTTTTAGGTATGTAAGTGTCCATCAATTCATACAAACGGTTATAAAAACAATCTACGGCCTCTTCTAAATTAATATTAAGGAGATTATCTGTCCAATTAATTGAGCTAAGTGAAGTGTTTAATTTTAAATAGTCTCCAGAACGGTATCGAAATTTTGTTCTCGGGCTTACTTTGAGTAACTCAGTTTCCACAGAACTTAGCATTATATTCAATGATCTATGATGGGCGTCCTCTGGTACTAAGGGTTCACTACATGCAGTCACAGTTATGCCAGTATTACATAAAATCCAGTCAAGTACACGATTGTTTTTGTTCAGGCAAAAATTGAATTGTTGTAAGCCCGCTTCTAACAAACAATCATAAAAATATATTTGAGCATCACCTCTAAAACCAATAGGGTCCGGATGGACACTATCATTTACGGGCCATTGGACATCTTTCATATTGAAATCGCCGGTAATTATGAAAATATCATGAGGATGCATATCTGATACAAAAGACAATTTATCAGTAAAATTTGTTAGCTGGGAACTGGAATTATAGCCAAGGTTTTCATCACACAAATACAACACACAAAAATGCAAATTTACTGTACTGCCTTTAAATTTCACCATTACAGTAACCCAAAGATCCTCGGCCGAAGAGTTCCATTCTGAACGCAAAAGTGCAGTCAATTCACGGCGAACTGCAATTAACACCCCTCCGCCAAATATTTGATTAGTATGGAAATAATTTCTATCACGTCTCCAAACAATGTAACGGTCATCAAACAGTTCACAGTCATGAATACCCTCTAATAACCAAGTTTCTGTTAATAGTATAATATCATAGTTATTTAAGAAAACGTTACGCTTAAACGTATTTGTTTTTGTTCGAAGTCCCCTTGTGTTCTGGTAATATATTTTTAAATTAGATGTAGCCATTGATATGTAAAATAACACATGGCTCTGTAATAATTAAATATATTAAGTAATATGATTGATAAACTATATACATATGTGCAGTATATATAAACATAACTATAGATTTTGCAGCGATAATAATATTATAAATTGGCTGGCGATTTGAACTGCCACGAAAATAATTATAGGAACATATATTTATTACTCTAACTATATTAAAATAAGAACATGATAGTATATAAAAATATAGTCGCATAAAAAATATAAAATTATATGACGTTATTAATTTAGCAAATTCAATAATTCTAGTTAAAATCAGTCTCATTAAACAGTAAGTGAACAGGCGATAATATAAAAACACAAATCTATAAATAGTAAAATGTAAAGTAGAATGCTGTAATTTAACCAAAACAATAAATACATTTAAAAGTTTTGTACCAGAATAGTAAAAGATATCGTATTGAAAAATTGCGGTAGTTAAAATATTTGTTCTACCGACAAAAATGCCAGTAAATTCTGTTTGGATCGTTAGCGACATTAAGACATACTGACAGCGAAACACCCACACGATATTGTGCGTTAATGCATCGCTGTACATAGCATTAATGCGTGATAGATTCGTTAGACATACAAGCGCGATCAGAGTGCACACACCACCATAAGCTTTACTATCCGAAGAACAAAAGACATACAACAACTTAAATGCGTTTCTCAAACTGTGTGCAGCACAGCCAAAGTTGCTTACAATGTTTACTGGAAATATTATTAGTAAAGAATAGAAATAGAAAAATATGACTAGAGGATTAAACATTAGACAATTTTTTTCAAATCCTTCTCGTCCCTGATAAAAAACACCGGAGCAGTGTCGGATTTGCGGGCCATTATTTTACAATGTTTCACCCAAATGTATTTAAAGCCTTTTTCCCTTGCCAATATTTTTGCCTTAGAGAGAAGATTTTTATTATAGTTAGTGAGGTGGTCATTCAAGTAGTACATACCCTGGCTATCCTTAAAACCCAGATCGGAAAGCCTATTCGGTTTTAACTTACGAGAGGAAGCGATGAGGTTTTCTTTCCTGTATCTATTATTAAATGCAATTATTATTGGCTTATCAGCATTAGGTACACGCGTAGGTATACGGGCTATATAGTTGATTTCTTCGCGTTTTATAGGTATTTTACACAATTCCCCAATCCTTTCAGCAATCTCATACAAGTCTTCTCTGTTTTTCAGTGGTATACCTTTAATCTCCACATTGTTATCCCATTATTGTTATTCCTTACAATTCTTGTATTTACAGCCTGTGTTGAACGATCATTTTTAAAATTTATAAAAACTTATTTATGAAACTTTATGAGTTAAGATAGGTTACTCGGCTATTATGTCTATTGGAAATTCTATGGGTCGATCTTAAAACTTTCATGATGTTGTAGACACTTTTGCGAAACAGAAAGCTCGAAAAAGGATTTGTCTAAAATTAAATTGCAATTTTTATTTCACGATAAACGTATGCAAGATTCCTCGCGATGTTGCTCCTTCACTGAAAAGTTAGCGGATCGATAATAATGAATGTATTGAAATGTTATGGTCTATGAATGAATGTGAGTCTCGAATACGCAATTGGCTCGCGTAGGGACTCACTCTCGCATAAGAGACGCATAAGAGTGGGACATAATAATTATGTCCCACTAAAAGCACACTGAAAATCTCGAAGTTTATTAAAATTAAACTCAGTAGGTATAATGTAAAAATTTTCACTGATGAGGCCCCATCAAAAAAAATTACCACGGGCCCCACATGGCATAGCTACGCCACTGGAGACTAGGGCGAGAAATTAAGAGGGGACATCCACTTTATAGTCCTAATGTTCAAATTAGTTTGACAGCATCAGTATTGTAATGAAATGTAAATGTGCTGAAATAAATTTACTTGAATTATCAAATTAAATGTAAGGAAACTTTATCACCCACCTTATATACGAGTAGATTATGTCACCGAAGTTTCATATTAGGATAATATCACACTTGGAAAATTCATTAGAGGCTGCAAGAAATATATCGAAATATCTTCACGAGTTCAGCAATAGGTCATTATCATTACACAGTATAAAACAAAGTCACTTTCCACTGTCTGTCCCCTTAATGCGTATATCTTTAAAACAACGCAACGGATTTTGATGCGGTCTTTTTAAATGTTAGAGGGTATCAATGTCTATCTCTTAGGGATAACCCACAATAACCATTTTTATTTTCTTACTTTATAAAGATAAATACAAATTAATTAATTACATTTTTAAAAATTTAATCAATTAATTTTAAAAATTTTCAAATATTAAATTTTAAAACAAATTAATTAAATAAAACTTCATAAAGATATTCATACGTATATGTGGAGAAGGAATGAACAAAAGAGTATGATTGATTTGATTTTGGTAGTCGTCTCCGAAATACTCTAAGGGATACAAGAGCCTACAGAGGCCCCACTCTTGATACGGACCACTACCTGGTGGTAAGCCGTTTCGTGGGCCTTTTCAAGAAGTGGAGACACTGGCGAGTGCGTACCCATTTCGGAGAGCTTGAAAGGATAAAATGCGAGAAATTAGAAGATGGAAGTGTACGGAGTATGTATGTAGTACTAGTCAGTAAAATACTCAGTGAGACGAGTCTTTCTGACCTAGGTGTTGAAGAATGCTGGGAAAGAATGAAAGACAGTATAGTGGATAGTGCAAAAGAAGTATGTGGTAGTGCAAAGAGGCATAAGATTCTGAGAGGTGAAGCCTGGTGGGACGCGGATGTGAAATCCAGCGTCGAAAGAAAGAAAAAAGCATGGTTAGATACTTTTTCTCTATCATACTATCATTCTGATTCAAACTTGAGACATATCTCAAGTTGAATCAGAATGATAGTATGATAGAGAAAAAGTATGAAAGCTACCGCCGCTGCAGGAATGTTACCAAAGCTTTAGTGAAAGAGAAGCGTGAAAGACTAGTTGCGAATGAGGAAGTGAGGTTGACGGAGAACTTCGAGGCGAATAACAAACTCTTCTGGAGGGAAGTTGAAAGTCTCGGGGTTCTTCGTCAACATCCAGAATGGACAAAATTATGTCTAAGACTGGTGACATTCTTGCAAACCCACGCGATGTATTGGGCAGGTGGAGTGAGTATTTTGGGGAAATGTACGAGTATGTTCCGGATGTGGGCGCCGCGGGTGAGCCTACGGCTGATACCGCTGCGCCAACATCTGATGAGGACATTACTATGGAAGAGATTGAATGGTCGATACGAAGAATGAACAATGGTAAGGCAGCTGGAATTGATATGATGTCTGCTGAAATGATCAAATACGGTGGAACCTGTGTCCGGGACGCTTTCCTGACCTTGAGCAATCTGTGCTGGTTCCCATGGACTGGAGGAGCGCTGTCATTGTGCCCTTGTATAAAGGTAAAGGATCACGTATGCAGTGTTCCAGTTACAGGGCCATCAGTTTGATCAGTTTAGCAGCAAAAGTGTATGGGAAAATTGTTGAAAGGAGACTGAGGGTGATATCTGATGGAGTGTTGTGGGAGGCTCAGGGTGGATTTAGAAGCGGACGAGGGTGCATGGATCAGATTTTTTCTCTCCGCAACATCGTGGAGAAACAACTGGCTGTTAACCGGAAGGTTTTCTGCGGTTTTGTGGATTTGGAAAAAGCGTTTGACAGAGTGTTACGAAAGGATCTGTGGGGCATACTCCCGGGCTACGGGGTGAGCGGAGCACTGCTGCGCGCTGTGAAGTCCACTATGAGGGCTGCACAGCGTGTGTGCGTGTTGACGGCGGCTTGTCCAATGTCAATATCGGCAACCCTGGTTGCGTGCTGTCCGCTCGACTGTTCATCCTGTACCTGGACAGTTGTCTCGAGAGAGTGAGATCGATGGATGTAGGGATGCGAATGGGTGACCTAGTTGTGAGCTGCCTGCTTTACGCAGATGACGCCGTGCTTCTAGCCGAATCGCCGTCGGACCTGCAAACACTAGTCACTATTATGAAAGATGATTGCATGATTAAAGGCTTGCAGTTGAATGCGACGAAAACAAAAGTTATGGTGTTTGAAAGGGAGGAATCCAGAACGGATGCAAGGATAATGATTGATGATGTAGTGCTGGAACAGGTGAATAAAATTGTATATCTTGGATGCGCTTTTAGCAGAGATGGAAGGTACACCGCGGATGTAGAAAGACGAGTGGCGATAGGAAATAGCGTAAATGGAGCGTTGGGCAGATTCCTGGGCGCGAATAACATTAGCAGAAAAGCCCAGCTAGCAATCCACAATGCAGTTCTGATCCCAACACTAACTTATAGAAGCGAGAGCTGGGTATGGCAGAGTGTGCATGAAAGTAGAATAAACGCGGTAGAAATGAGGGCACTACGCAAAATCTGCGAAGTGACTCTCGCTGACCGCGTAGAAAACAAGGTTGTAAGGAAGGAAGTTGGTTTGAAAGAGAGTGTCGGTGTAAAATTAAGAAAGGGCATGCTCCGATGGTTCGGACATGTAGAAAGAATGGTAGATGCAAGACTGACTAAGCAGATATACGATGCAAAAGCGGATGGATGTAGGAGTCGAGGACGGCCAAGACACACATTCCATGACCAAATGGAACGTGTTCTGGAGGAAGGTGATGTTAAGAGCCTCAAAAACCGACGCGCGTGCATGAAAAGAGTTATGAAAGTCAACGAAGCGAGTGAGGCGTGTAAGAATCGTGCCCTATGGCGCTATGTTCTCTCTGCCTACCCCGCTAGGGATTTGGCGTGAAGTTATGTATGTATGTATGTTTACGAGAAATAATGGCTTATTTATGAAGCGATTTTAAACATTACAGCATTAATTTTCATCCAATTAAGTGTCTTAAATAGATCATGCATGTAATATAGATGGTCCTGGCCCTTGCAGCATACAGCATGCAATTTAAACGAATATTTTCCAAGATATTGCAGTATTAACATAGCAGGACAGGGGTTAAAGCCGATAAATAGCACAAATGGAACCTCATGATATCCAAATTAATTTTACTCATTTATTAATTTTGATGCACAATAGTGATATATGTATATATCTCATCAATAGTAGCTTTATGTATTAACAGTGCTGTGCTGGCGTGATTGGTGTTACTTGCTACTAAGATAATTGTGGTGTTTTCATTTCTGTATGTTGGTAAGTTCCGCGGAGGCTGTATTTATGATATCTACCTAATACCTATACCACGGCTCCCATCACCTTGACTGGTCATATACTTATATATAATTGAATGAACGTTTTTGAATATCATCAAATGTCATGGTATCATTGTCACATTCGGAATTGTTCCATGAATTGATGAACCGTTAAGTACCTTCATTACCTTCAGTACCAGGGTAACAAACAAAAGTGTAGTATTACATTTAACGTTTAGATATAGTTCGGGGAAGTCGAATTGTTCCTCGTAATATACTCTGCCTCGTGACGCCAATAGTACTCATAAACTTTTAGTCCTTTTTTGTTCATTACTCGTGAAAATGATCTCTATAAAGAGTTGGAAGCGTCGGGAAATAAATAGATAATAAGTTCTAAATAAACGCGATATAATCCATGAAAAGTTGTTTCAATGTTAAGTCATAAACAATTCAACCGACACGCCCGCACCTACTGCACTTGGGTTACATGAACGCTTGGAGTACTCTGGGTTATTTGTTTAATAACAAATGAGTAATAAGTATCGCCGGTGAGACACTGATATTACAGTACTGTATGGTTATATTGCAACATAACGGCATATGGTTATGTTGCAAAATAACGTCAAATAACAATTTAATGTAGGTGCCTCCAAAATATGAATAAATGTATAAATTGACGCGGTGCATGACTACAGTAGGGAAAGTGAATGTAATACATTTGTTATGTAGAAAGTGAAAACAATTATAAATTTGCGTACGGACTCATCACTTGTGTTTGTATACATTTATGTTACGTATAGTTGAGTACACAAGTACATAAGCTGGGTACTGTACAGGGTACACACTTACGTATCCAACGAATACACTCGGACCACTAACGAAACCGTGGCGCGTTACAGAAAACCACAGAAATAGATCAAGATAGAACGGCTGCGATGTCATATTTCCATACATTTCAAGCGTGTCACTTTTTTGAAAAACCACGCCCACAGCGTGACGTCATTTTCATCGTGAGCGGGGCGACTAGTGAGGAGACACACTCATTAGATTATCGATATTAATATCTGCAACGTGTGTTAAAAATTTATTATTTTTATATGGTACAAACTTTATTGATTTTGTGTAACGATAATCATAGAAAATAAAAAAAAATGTTAAATACGACATATTATAACATATTTCCCCAATAGTATATAAACTTTATTTATAAAGATTTTATTATCCTTGAAACTATACATGTTAATTAAATATTTGCTTTTTTGTAAGAGTTGGTCTTACAATCCTGGTTAAATAACGAAGCCGAACGTCGACATTATACTTCGGTTACTGTCCGTATGAGAAGGACGAGATGATTTTCCGTCGGCTATTGGTCAAATTGGTGAAAAATTATACTGTCAAATAAACTGCTGCCAATAAAATTACGAAGCACTTTGGTTGAAATTTGTAGTGTTAGAATAAAGGTAGGAACAAAGCAAGACATGAGCTGATATTCGAATTAATATTGAATTAATTTATCGATAAGTCCTAGGACTCAACGATACATGGAGTGTCCATCTCTAACATTCGAAGACCAATCACAGTGATTAACAGACACAGCCATCAACTGACAGGTGTATTTGTGTATTTCGTTCGATTCGACGTACATTACGCGTATAATATAATTATGCGCGCAATGTTTTTGTATACGAGCGTTGAATGTGGACAGCAATGGATATTCATCATAGCGAAAAAATATACAGCTTATGATCGTAATTATTGAACATGGTAAAAGTAAAACAATTATTTAGAATCTCAAAAAAATACTTTCTTCTGATTTTCTATACTTACTGATCATATGAAATATTTCCTTTCTTCATATTTGCTTCACTACTTTTGTTTTTACAATTTGCCACAGCACAATAAGGCATATATGTGAAGTTTTATCTATTTTTTTACGTCCTGAACGCAGGATCGGGACGCTCGATGCGTAATGAGAGCGAGTTTCGAAAAGCATGCAATATAGTGCATGGTTTTGGCACGCTTGCCACGCCTATTCGCCGTTCTATCTTGATCTATTTCTGTGCAGAAAACTATGTAGTTTCGCACTCAAATAGAAAATCATTACATAGTATAAAACAAAGTCATTGTTCGCTGTCTGTCCCCTTACATGCTTATATATTTAAAGCTACGCAACGGATATTGATACGCGTTTTTTAATGGATAGAGAGTTTTAACGGGGTGGTTTCTCCCTATAATTCATGTATGCTAATTGCTATAGCAAATAAAAAGTTATACATCCAAAATTTACTTAATTGTTACTTTCGTTGCGGAACAAAGTTCGCCAGGTCAACTAGTATATTATGATATACTAGCTGACCCGGCGAACTTTATTCCGCATCAAAAGTAATAACTGTTGTCCCGCTATGTTAATACTGCAATATCTTCGAAAATATTTGTGTAAATTGCATGCTGTAAAGGGCCAGGATCATCTATACTACATGCACAATCTATTTAAGACACTTAATTGGAAGAAAATTAATGCTGTAATGTTTAAAATCGCTTCGTAATGAGGCCATTATTTCTCGTAAAAAGTAAAAAAAGAAAAATGGTTATTGTGGGCTATCCCTAAGATATAGACATATACCCTCGCGGACTTTTTTGTAGACCTTTTAAAGGTGTATAATAATGTAGTACGTTTTTTTGATTTATCACTTAGGGTTCAGGCAGCGTTTCCGATTAAAGTTCTGAATCTTGAAAATTATCACTTTTTTTTCTACACTTTACATGAATTATAGAACAACACCACCCCGTTAACACCCTCTAACTTTAAAAAAAACCTCATCAAAATCTGTTGCGTAGTTTTAAAGATATGCGCATATAAGGGGCAGACAGCGGAAAGTGACTTTGTTTTATACCATGTAATGATTGACTTTGTTGACTTTGCTCACCTCCTGGGAGCCCAGGAGGTGAGCAAAGGTTTCTCATACAGACGTGACTTGATGCTTTTGTGTGAGCTGTGTGGCGGAAGGTGAAAACAATACAATAGACATATTATTATATTGAGTCAGCGGCCAGCTCCACCGGACCATGACCACATTGAACCGGCATATTGAACTGCACTTAGTTTTTATTTTATTTATTTTATTCGTTACAATGCAATATACATGTTGTATCATAGATATCTTAAATACCTACATACAACATGTATATGTATATTGCATTGTATTTTGATATATTCATTATCCCACAAAATTTGTCTGTCTGGGAACCTTAAATTTTTTTTTTTAAATTCATAATATCTTCTATAATAATGTCTTGGACACAAATTACACAGCGCCCTCCAGTTCCAAACTAAGCAACTAAATGCTTGTGCTATGGATGCTAGATAACGGATACTAATACATATATACTTTTCTTTTGTAAATAGATACTTATAATACATAGAAAAACACCCAGACGCCGCACAAATATTCATGTTTGTCACAAATATTTGTGCTCGGTGGGAATCGAACCCCCGACCTCAGTGCTGCAGCCGGTAGTTTTTACCAATGCGCCACGAGGCCCGTCAAATACCCTTAATAACCTTAAAAGTTGTGGGCCGCTACGTTTGTCGCGGTTCCGTCTGTAAGCTAACATTAATCATATTACTGTGTCCTGGCCCCCTCGCCCTTAACAATATTTGTGTACCGTACCTACATTCCTATGTAGAGCCTTAGAGAGACTGAACAGTGGTAGAGCCAAGCAGTTCGCTGCATGAATGGGCCGGCTCGACCGGTGAAATACCACGACCTCTCAGAAGACTGACGTAAAGTGGCTCGTGCCGCGTTTCGTTCGGTGAGAGAGGTACCCGGAGGCCCACCCCCCTTCCCCATCCTTTCCTATCCCCTATCCCTTATCGGTCGGCAACGCAACAGTAACACTATATGTGTTGCTGGTGTCCATGGGCGGCGTTGGTTGCTTACCATCAGGTGACACGCCTGCTCGTTTGCCCTCCTATCACATAAAGAAAAAACATAGATTTTTCTTTATTTGCACACCTTAAATTAAAAAGAAACAATCATTAGAGATACATATAAACATAAAAAGTACAAATGGCGGCCTTATCGCTTAAAGCAATTTCTTACAGGCAACCTTAGCCTTAATTATGCAAAAGCCGGAATTTTGGATAAAAACTACATTCGTTTATTTATTTATCATTACAGGTATTCCTAAATCAATATTGTAAGACAAAATATATTCAAACATAATTCGATTAATAAATACTTAAAATATAATGTACATTCGAGAAATTAATTATTACTATAAAATTAAAATAAATACAATTATTTATTAAATTAAATAATTTATTAAATAACCTAACCTAGTGTAATGCAGCTTTGCGCTGCCTCTGCGAATTTCGGCAGGCTACAATTATAAATAACTATTTCTAATGAAATAGTATTAATTAAACGAATGGCGCGGGATAGTGGGGCAAACTTTAATAAATTGGTTGTAGCGGTAGGCACGGCGGAGGGTGAATTCACGCACTTTTATTATTTTGATTTATTTTGATACATATTTTTTAGAATTTGTTTAGATCGAATTTGTATAATGTATTTGATGGAACCACGCAATATAAATATAATTTAATTAGAGGCACTCATTTATATAAGTAATTTTATCCATTATTAGCAATTTAAAATATTAACCACAGTAGGGAATGACTACTACCACCATGTAATGATTTTTTCGGTAACGGAAATGGCAACTTTAGTATGGAATGACGAATTGATAATAAAATAACATAAAGTTTAACGAATCATATCATTTATTATGAAAATTTTGAAACTTAAACAATCAGTTACATAAGATATAAAAAACACAACTTAAAAAATATACTATCACAGTATCTTTAAGTTTTTTGTAGTGATTGTTTAAGTTTTACAATTGTTTACAATATGTAAGACACTTGTTACGTAAACAATTTTAAAACTTAACCAATCACTACAAAATATATTGAAATTAACAGTCACAATTCTTCAGAAAGTGAAAGAGCTCAAGCTCAAGGTCGCTCAGCCTGCTATGGAGCGGGCTATGCTCGACATCTCTCTACGAGATAAAATCCAAAATACGGAGATCCGTAGACGTATGGGAGTAACTGACATAGCCCGTAAAGTTAGCACGCTGAAGTGGAGGTGGGCAGGCCACATCGCTCGAAGAACCGACGAACGATGGGGAAAGAAGGTTCTAGAGTGGCGACCACGGACTGGACTGCGCAGCGTAGGCCGTCCCCCCACTAGGTGGACAGATGACCTAGTGAGAACCGCTGGGAGTCATTGGATGCTAGCGGCACAGGACCGGGAGTTATGGCGTGCTAAGGGGGAGCCCTACGTTCAGCAGTGAACAGATCAAGGCTGATGATGATGATAGTGAAAGAGAGGCGTGAAAGACTAGTTGCGAATGAGGAAGTGAGGTTGACGGAGAACTTCGAAGCGAATAACAAACTCTTCTGGAGGGAAGTTAGAAAGTCTCGGGGTTCTTCGTCAACATCCAGAATGGACAAAACTATATCTAAGGCTAGTGACATTCTTGCAAACCCAAACGACGTATTGGGTAGGTGGAGTGAGTATTTTGGGTAAATGTACGAGTATGTTCCGGATGTGGGTGCCGCGAGTGAGTCTCCGACTGACGCTGCTGTGGCAATATCTGACGAGGACATTACTACGGAAGAGATTGAATGGTCGATACAAAGTATGAAAAATAGTAAGGCAGCTGGAATTGATATGATGTCTGCTGAAATGATCAAACCCGGTGGAACCTGGAGGTCGTAAAGTAGAATAAAAGCGGTAGAAATTAGGGCACTGCGCAAAATCTGCATCAAGAAATTATTAGAGAAGATTCTTTTAAGGCCTTCAAATTCATGTAGAGTTTGTCTTGATCTATTTGGTTTGTTTTTGGTAAGCTTGATTCTATCTTCTTAGCCTGCAACACTTTCAGTTTCTTTTTTAAAGCTATGTTCTCTTCTTTTAATTGTTTTATGTAACTTAAAAGTATTTTAAGTTTTTTCAAGTCTCGTATAACGAATTTTACTTATTATCTCTGTTTCTTCAGGTTTCTGCAGAGGATCAGGTTTATTATTATCTGCACTAGTTATATCACTAATTTCAGCTTCTATGTAAATTGGTTGTGGTACAGATTGCAATTTAGCCTCTTCTTTCTTCTTTAGCCGATATTTTTTCGCTGCTTCTTGCCACTGTTTTCTCTGAGTTCTAATTTCGCGTCGAGTTTTCTCTTTCTTTTGCGTTTTGTATTTCATATAACTCAGGGTCTGCTTTTATTTCAGCATATTTACGGCGTTATACAGCCTTTGTGCTTTGATGGAAGTGCGGGGGTCACATTTTCATTTATTCATGGCAACTAAAACAAAATTAATGAAAAATGTAACTTTTTAAACATTTTTAGCTATTTATTATCGATTACAAACATTTAATTTATGGTTACACCTATAAAAAACCCAAACTGTGACAAATAATATACTTAAATTTAGTATTCTTCATTCCCCTACAACTCACGTCATTACCCTCTTACAGAAAATACGAGTAATGACGAAACGGGGAATGATTAAACTGGATATAAGAGGACAAAAATTCTGGAACACTTGTTTTTTTATTTATAGCTTACCTTACCACCGAAAATCGAACATACAACGAAAATATTCATTAGGTCTAACAATTAATACAGTTACACTTACCTGATTAATTTCATAGAAGGGGATGATGAATAAATGTAACAAACATCACTTTAAATTATATTACATGGTATTATGCGGCTTTTTTGCAAGTTTGCGCGATAGGCGTTTCGGTTCCAGAGTCGCAGCTAGATGAACGAGGCGGGGGGTGCCGTAAGACCATAGCAATAGCAATAAGACCAAATATAATGGTTATTTGATACTATGATCGGGAAATGACGAAATTATTGTGACAAAAATTGTATTTCTCATTAAAATAATACCAGATGCGTATGTACGTGCAAATACTCGTGTATATGATTCTGTTTAGGTTTATTTTATTATGATATTCTTAAAAACGGGTTATAAAGAAAGCTACATACGTGGCAGTATGTTACACTAAGGAAACCTTGTTTTAACGCCATCGGGTAATGATTATTTGTGCCTTTTTCGTTTCGTTTTTAGCCAAAATAATGTTTTTATTGTGTATATTCATTAGGCGTCCTTTAATAACTACCAGATCAGAAAATTATACTAAAATATCCCGTCTAGATTTTTTTATCAGTTTGGAAACATTTTTTTGTGAACTGCGTGAATCCACCCCGGAGCGTGTTAGGTCGACGACGCGCGCCCACGTACCCTTTTGGGGCACACAACTGTAGATGCTCAAGCACGGCCGGGTGGTGCAGCTGACCACGCAGCACGCGCCACACGTAGCACGCTAACGCGACGTCACGCCGCACGCTCAGCCGCACATACCCGACCATACCGAGGACGAACAAGCTGGGGTACATTAAGGGGTATAACGTACATTCCATATTCTTTTAGATATAAAAACCTTGTAAATTTATTCTGTATCTTTTCCACCATAAGGTTATACTTACCCTCGTGAGGGTTCCACACAATGGCCGTCGATTCTAAATGACTTCGTACTAATGCATTATATAGCAATCTAACGACCAGCGTTCCATTAAGATCTGTGCAATTTCTTAAAATGAAACCTAGATTTCTAAAGGCTTTGCCACAGATATTAATTATGTGCTTACGGAACGTCAGCTCGGGAACCATTTCCACACCCAAGTCACGCGTGCAATTAATACGGGAAATCATATGTCATTCATATTATATTCATAGCGCAGTGGTGTTTTGGCCCTCGAATAGCTCATCATACCGCACTTGGCTACATTGAAACTGAGCTTATTTTCATTGCTCCACTGCACTATGCGATCTATATCTTCCTGTAGTTTTGCCGCACCGGAGGCATCCGCTATCGATAAATATACCTTTAGGTCATCTGTAAACAGAAGACAGCTGGCATGCTGAATAACTGAAGGTAGGTCATTAACTATCATAATGAATTCCAGAGGACCTAGATTTGAGCTCTGACTTACGCCCGAAAAAGTCTAATACGATGAGTATTTCACTTTTTCGGGCGTCAGTCAGATTTGCTTAGTCATATACAGTAGTTGCGAGGCGTGTGCGTTGTGTTCGCAGAGAGCTCGCTGCCGCACGGCTACCACCCCTACGCCAGCGAGGCGCAGCTCGTCTCCTTCACCACCAGGATGAGCAACATGCACGCCGTCGTGGTGTTCGACGCGCGCGACCCGCTCCACTACACCATCCGCATGAAGGACAACTTCCACACCGAGATGTACGAGCCGCTGGACAGCGCGCCCGTGCCGCACGACAACTTCGGTAACCGCCACACATTGTCGCCACACTCGCCACACTCGCCACGACACACTATTATGACGTCAAACGTCACTCCGCTCGTTCACAACTCTTGTCTCTCCATTCCCTCCGTCAATAAAAAGTGAGTGTGTATGATGACTCCTAGATGCTTCCGCCTGTTCACTTTATACCAGCGTGATCGTTATTCGTGTATTAGGGACAGTTGTAACCGGACTGATTGTTGCCTAACTGTATATTCCAATGATTAATTAATTAAAGCTGGCGGCCAGTTATTGAAATTGACATTTAGACGGGCTACAGCTGCTTACACCTTTCAATATTTAATAGAAATATACGAGTGTTCAGAACAAACAATTGTATTAAGTGAGGAAATATTGTGGCTCGTCGCATAACCGTCTTGGCGCTGAACTTGTTCTGTCTGTGTCCGCAGGGAAGGATTACTTCAAGTTCTTGAAGCTGCAGTGGGCGATTGACAGCAGCTGGATCGAGACACTGTCCGACAAATCGATCAACTATGTAAGTACACACGCGTTGGCGCACATCTCTCCATGCCTATACCGCAATGCACAGTAAGCATATAGTAATACCAACTTGAGGACAAGTGACATATTTTATCATCAGAAATTTACTATTTTGTATTTAAAAAAAGTATTTAAAATACAATATAATACGTTTATTATGCTCTCGCTTTGACCTCAAGGATTACATTTTTTTCCAAGCCGTTCGCTGCAAGAATGGGCCGGCTCGACCGGTGAAATACCACGACCTCTCAGAAGATCGACGTAAAGTGGCTCGGCCGCGTTTCGTGCGGTGAGAGAGGTATCCGGAGACCCACCTCCCCTTCCCCATCCCTTCCTATCCGGCAACGCAACAGTAACACTATATGTGTTGCTGGTGGTCATGGGCGGCGTTAGTTGCTTACTATCAGGTGACACGCCTGCTCGTTTGCCCTCATATCGCATAAAAAAAGATATCGATAAATTTTAAATTAGAATATTAGTATTTAAAATAATCCACCCGTTTTTTGCCAGGTCGTCAACTGACATAATTAGTGAGGTCCGAAAGTAAGATCGATCGTATTAACCAATCGATTATTTAAGTGTGCCTATAAATATGATGAATGCACACTTAGAGAATCCAACTTGTGTTGAAGTAGTACCGTCAAATGGGGTGACTTAGAATGAAAGGGTGAATAGAAATGAAATTTTACCACTACAAATCTATTTAAGTAAAGTATTAGTTGTACTGTACTGATTACTAAGTAATTGTAATTCACTAAAGGCCGATCCACAACTGACGCTGGTATCAAATTGTTATAAAATATATTTAACGCATGGCAGAGGTCTATGGACGCAGTAGGGGTCTTTTGCGATTTATCTAAAGCGTTTGACTGTGTCGATCATGTAACTTTAGCTCGTAAATTAAGCCACTATGGAATAAGAAACTGCGCCTTAAATCTAGTCGTATCGTACTTATCAAACAGAACTCAGCGAGTAGAAATAAACAGAGTACAATCATCCGGATCTCCTGTTGCTATGGGTGTTCCCCAGGGTTCTATATTAGGTCCTTTCCTGTTTCTAGTCTACATTAACGATCTGCCTCATCTTGTGAAGGAGAAACATGATATTGTGTTATTTGCGGATGATACATCACTCATATTTAATATAGGTAGGAAAGAAGATAATTATGACAAAGTAAATGCCGCGTTGGCAACTATTGTAGACTGGTTTAATGTTAATAATCTATTGCTGAATGCCAAGAAAACGAAATGCATTAAATTTATGTTACCAAATGTAAAGCAAACTAATAATGCTTATGTTAAAATCCAGGATGAAAACTTATTTTTTGACGATAGTACAACCTTCCTGGGTATCACATTAGATAGTAAGCTACAATGGGAACCCCATATTGAGGGATTATCAAGCAGGCTTAGTTCAGCCGCATATGCAGTCAAAAAGATTCGTCAATTTACAGACGTTGAAACGGCCAGGCTTGTTTACTTTAGTTATTTTCATAGTGTTATGTCCTATGGATTATTGCTGTGGGGCAGAGCAGCTGACATACAAACAATTTTTGTCTTACAAAAACGCGCAGTAAGAGCTATCTAGCAAATGAAATCTCGCTCATCACTAAGAGAGAAATTCAAAGAAATTAATATTCTCACCGTTGCCTCGCAATACGTATTAGATAATATTCTTCATGTTAAGAAAAACATTCATCTTTTTCCTAAAAATTGTGATATGCACTCATTTAATACAAGAAATAAAAATAAACTTGCTACGCCGTTTTTCCGTCTGAAAAAAGTTAATAACTCGTTTATGGGTAATTGTGTACGTTTCTTTAATAAGATTCCTGAAAATGTAATTGAGATGCCGTTTACTAAATTTAAGGCGTATGTTAAAAGATGTCTCATCAGCAAAGCTTATTATAGTATCAACGATTTTTTGGAGGACGACAAAGTTTTTAAATAAACCGCTCATTACTTCTTACACTTGTAACAATTTGAATTGTTAGTGCATTTTGTTGTGTAAATGATAGTAATAAAAAAAAAACAAAAAAAACAAAACCTCCCTGAGTTTCTTGCCAATTCTTCTCAGTGCGAGAGTAATCGAATTGGCGGAAGTAAAAAAAAAAAAAAAAGTGACCTTCATAAGTGTCTGACAAGACCTAAACTGAATAAATGAGTTTTGATTTTGATTTTGATTGAGGCGGAAAATTTCATTTCTATTCCCCCTTACATCCAAGTCATCCCATTTGACGGTAGTAAATTAAGTGACGGATAAGTGGCGGTTAGTGATCGCCATAGCAATAGCAATAGCAATTAGTATAATTACGCGTTCTCTTTCAGGATCTGTCGGTGCAAGAGTTTCCGTACTACAAGACGCACCAAAACGATTTGATGAGTATGCTGTGTAATCTGCTGGTGCTGATCTGCTACATGTCTCTGCTGTTGACCTTCGTGTTTCTCATGTGCCGACTGCTCGAGGAGAGGACCTCCGGGGTTCAGGTGAGTACCTACTGCACACAGACACTGAGACGCACTCGCGCTTGGCGAAGGCTAGTTAGTTGCCTTTTACCCGAAGGTGTAGGCAGCGACACTTAGTTCTCCGGTCCCAGTCATGATGATTACAATATATGGGATGCCATTTTGTTATTCATAAATTTATTTTATTCACCATAACTTAGGAAAGTCATCGGTGGGATGGTTCGCATAAAGTAATCACTCAGTGACGTCGTAGGACACCCTCGGGGACACAGAAGGTGGAAAGGGATATTTCGCTCTGGGGTGAAGTCCCTCGCGTTATTAATATGGTGCAATTTTTTTTAGGAATTAATAAAAATGGTGGGAGTATCTCTTAACACGCTGGGGCTGTCCCATTTTCTGAATGTGCTACCGTCGGGTCTGGTGTTCTCCATCGTCGGCACCACACTGCTGAAAGCCACCTCCGCGCCTCTCATACCTAATTCCAACGGCTTCCTCATATTCATGATGCTCCTGCTATACTTCAACAGCGTGGTCGCGATGGCGTTCGTGTGCAGCTACATCATGAAGTCCAGTGAGTTGTAGTGAGCTGTGAGCGCGAGCAGGTGTCGGTTGCAGGCGTGTGTGTTGTACAGCGGTGGTGTTGCAGGCCAGTACTCGGTGACGGTGGCGGTGGTGGTGTTCGGCGCGCTGTACGTGCCGGCCACGGTGCTGAATGGCCACTCGCTGCCGCACGGCCTCACGCTGCTCACGGGGCTGCTGCCGCACGTGCCGCTGTTCTGGTTCTGGAAGGAGGTCGGCGTGCTCGAGGTGTTCGGTGAGTGTCCACTGCTCCCCCCACCACACCCCCACCACACCCCCCACCCCGCCACCTGTCTACTTCTACCGACTGTTGTTCTGTGTTCGTTGCAGGCAGTGGCGTGACGTTGTCGAACATGTTCCGAGCCAGTTACAGGAACAACGGGTGCGTGTTCCAGTGCTTCGTCTATATGTTGTTGCAGGCCGGCCTCTACTACGGGCTCGCCTGGTACTTGTCGCTCGTGCGCCCCGGGAAGTACGGGCAAGCGTTGCCGTGGAACTTCATATTTAAGGTACGGTTGTGACATCCGAATGTCAACATTTTACACACACATATATGTACAGTAGAGAGAGATAACGGAACGCCATAAGACACAATTACTACACGCCTCACTCGCTTCGTTGACTTTCATAACTCTTTTCATGCAGGCTCCTAACATTTTAAACGACGACATAATTTTACCGGGAGATTATTCGATCTCCTTTGCCCGGAAGATCAAAAGGACTCCGACACTGACAATCGTATTTAGTCCAGTCACAGTTGGTAATGCTATAGAGAGAAAAGCTTTCTTTGTGTCCTGCGAGCGCGTGCGTATGCGACGTGTACTGTGCAGTCTGTGTCACGCACGCGCACAGAGCTGCATTGTGTGCGGTTGCGTCATCTATTACAATACTTATTTAACAACATCTACTTTAATTATATATAGTACAAATAATAAAAGGTTTACTAAGATATCATTGTAGATTTACACGATTATAATTTTAAATTCAACAATCCTTGCTGTCATCCAAAAGCCATAATGTGATTCAAAAACAAAATTAATTACGGACTAAGAATTGCAAAATAGACGGTTAAGCTTGCTGCATATCGCTCGCGCAATCAATGAATTCTGACAATTTGTAGTCGAAACCGGGAAAGACTAGATTTCATTTTTGTCCACCGCCTGTACTACTTACAGAGATGGAAAAAGGACGGCGATAAAACAGAAATGAGTGACATGGAATATGTTAGGAACGTTCAAGTGTCGCCCCTCACCCCTGGGAGCGCTAGGACCGTTGAGAGTAACGTTAGTATTCATGACAAGTTTGTAATCAACTGTAGCCCTTAGTTCAGCACATGCCTCACTCTTTCACTTGACTGACTGACTGACACACATACACAAGATACATATTGGCACTATGTTATACTTTTAAATTATTGACAGCTTCGAACTTTCTGCAACGGTACGCACAACACGTTTTTATGCTTCGCGCACTTTTTGATTAGGAATTGCAATAATTGGTGGTTGTTACATGTGGTGATCTGAAATCTAAATTAACTTAGTTACTTTCATTTAGAAAACAGAGTTGCGTGAGTTACACTGGGATTATACTCCTAACTCGCTTCTTTGACAACCTTCCTCTGAGTTGCTGTTTAGTTGTCTGAGAATATGGAGTATGAGAATAGCTATGGAGAGTTCTCTGTGTACAGATGCATTCGTGGAACAAAAATGAGGTGGAGCCGCGAGATGACGGCGCTGACGTCGAGCTCATCAACAAGGATTACTTCGAACGGCCTCCAGACAACTTGAATGTTGGCATCAGGGTCGAGGGTGTCACCAAGGTAATCAATCATCTATGACGGTTATCGGTATATATCTGGGGTCATTTGCATCATGGTACATTATTCGTTTCAAGGTGTACCCTAAACACACGGCGCTGAAGGAAGTATCGCTGAAAGCTTACCAAGGAGAGATCACTGTGCTGGTGGGGCACAACGGCGCCGGCAAGACCACGCTCATGTCCATTATAACTGGTACATTTTGATATCTTTTCGTCCAAACTATGTATTTCCTTTGTTATGATTATCAAGTATTGGCCTACCAGCTGTACAGCCACGCAGCCCGTTGCAGGAATGGGCCGGTTCGACCGGTGAAATACCGGTACCTCTCAGAAAATCGACGTAAAGTTGCTCTTGCCGCGTTTCGCTCGGTGAGAGAGGTATCCGTAGGCCCAACTCCTCTCCCCCCTCCCCTTCCCATCCCACTTTCGACCCCTTCCATATTCTATGTAAGGACTGGCAACGCAACTGTAACACTACATGTGTTCGGGTGTCCATCTACTTAACTGGATAGTTTGGACTGCGTAGACGTATTTGTTTACAACTTCGAGAACCGACCCTTCGGCACTTATTGTCTGGCCACGACATTTTCATTGAAGTTCATATTCAAGTATATGCCCAAACCGACACGCCCAGAGAATTTGTCTAGGCTGCACAGCATTCCGCTTAACTGTTCCAGCTATTCCACCATTACAACGATGTCCAGTCCAGTCCAATCCAAGGTCTTAAAGACGTCCTCGAGAGGGTTGGTGAAGAGTTTGGGAGATATGACATTTCCCTGTCTGACACCTCGAAGCAGCTCGCTGGAGTTCGTCACTTGGTTCTGGATCGGGACAGCCATCGTGGCGGTGTCATACAAGTAGCTCAACATCTCGATACATCCTCGATATATCGACGGAGTCGAAAGCATTTTCGTAATCCACGAATTCCATACAGAGCGCCTCTTCGGTCTTCTGTATCATCTGCCGAATAGTATGGACGTGGTCTTTACTATTCGGAGCAGGCCGGGTTTCGAAAAGGCTTTAGTACCAAGTTTGAATCAGAATGATAGTATGACAGAGAAAAAGTATGAGAGCTACCGCCGCTGCAGGAATGTTACTAAAGCCTTAGTGAAAGAGAAGCGTGAAAGACTAGTTGCGTATGAGGAAGTGAGGTTGACGGAGAACTTCGAGGCAAATAACAAACTCTTCTGGAGGGAAGTTAGAAAGTCTCGGTGTTCTTCGTCAACTTCCAGAATGGACAAAATTAAGTCTAGGACTAAAGCGATGTATTGGGTAGGTGGAGTGAGTATTTTGGGGAAATGTACGAGTATGTTCCGGATGTGGGCGCCGCGAGTGAGCCTACGGCTGACACCGCTGCGCCAACATCTGACGAGGACAATACTATGGAAGAGATTGAATGGTCGATACGAAGTATGAAAAATGGTAAGGCAGCTGGAATTGATATGATGTCTGCTGAAATGATCAAACACGGTGGAACTTGTGTCCGGGACGCTTTCCTGACCTTGAGCAATCTGTGCTGGAGGTCAGGTAAGGTTCCCATGGACTGGAGGCGCGCTGTCATAGTGCCCTTGTATAAAGGTAAGGGATCACGTATTCAGTGCGCCAGTTACAGGGCCATCAGTTTGATCAGTTTAGCTGCAAAAGTGTATGGGAAAATTATTAAAAGGAGAATGAGGGTGATATCTGATGGAGTGTTGTGGGAGGCTCAGGGTGGTTTTAGAAGCGGACGAGGGTGCATGGATCAGATTTTTTCTCTCCGCAGCATCGTGGAGAAACAACTGGCTGTTAACCGGAAGGTTTTCTGCGGTTTTGTGGATTTGGAAAAAGCGTTTGACAGAGTGTTACGAAAGGATCTGTGGGGCATACTCCCGGGCTACGGGGTGAGCGGGGCACTGCTGCGCGCTGTGCAGTCCACTTATGAGGGCTGCACAGCGTGTGTGCGTGTTCGCTCGACTGTTCATCCTGTACCTGGACAGTTGTCTCCAGAGAGTGAGATCGATGGATGTAGGGATGCGAATGGGTGACCTAGATGTGAGCTGCCTGCTTTACGCAGATGACGCCGTGCTTCTAGCCGAATCGCCGTCGGACCTGCAAACACTAGTCACTATTATGAAAGATGATTGCATGATTAAAGGCTTGCAGTTGAATGTAAAGAAAACGAAAGTTGTGGTGTTTGAAAGGGAGGAATCCAGAACTGATGCAAGGATAATGGTTGATGATGTAGTGCTGCAACAGGTGAATGATATTGTATATCTTGGATGCGTTTTTAGCAGAGATGGAAGGTACACCGCGGATGTAGAAAGACGAGTGGCGATAGGAAATAGCGTAAATGGAGCGTTGGGCAGATTCCTGGGCGCAAAAAACATTAGCAGAAAAGCCCAGCTAGCAATCCACAATGCAGTCCTGATCCCTACGCTAACTTATGGAAGCGAGAGCTGGGTATGGCAGAGTGTGCATGAAAGTAGAATAAACGCGGTGGAAATGAGGGCACTACGCAAAATCTGCGGAGTGACTCTCGCTGACCGCGTAGAAAACAAGATTGTACGGAAGGAAGTTGGTTTGAAAGAGAGTGTCGGTGTAAAAGTAAGAAAGGGCATGCTCCGATGGTTCGGACATGTAGAAAGAAAGGGCCTGCTCCGATGGTTCGGACATGTAGAAAGAATGGTGGATGCAAGACTGACTAAGCAGATATAAAAACGGATGGATGTAGGAGTCGAGGACGGCCAAGACACACATTCCGTGACCAAATAGAACGTGTTCTGGAGGAAGGTGATGTTAAGAGCCTCAAAAACCGACGCGCGTGCATGAAAAGAGTCATGAATGTCAACGAAGCGAGTGAGGCGTGTAAGAATCGTGCCCTCTGGCGCTCTGTTC
Organism: Euproctis similis; assembly: GCA_905147225.2. Lineage (NCBI taxonomy): Eukaryota > Metazoa > Arthropoda > Insecta > Lepidoptera > Erebidae > Euproctis > Euproctis similis. Next base: position 18,471,348 of record LR990121.1, read on the forward strand.
TCTCTGCCTACCCCGCAAGGGATTTGGCGTAAAGTTATGTATGTGTTTAGTACCAAAGCCTTTTCGAAACCCGGCCTGATCCGGAGGCTGGAATTCGTTGAGAACAATTTGTGGATATGAAGACCTGAAGACAAAGTCTTTGACGAGTGCGTCGCGTCAGTAGTGACCTACGGGGCCAAAACGTGGACACTTACAGTGGGGCTAGTCCAGAAATTTAGAGTCGCTCAGCGAGTTATGGAGCGAGCTATGCTCGGGGTATCTCTGAAAGATAAACTCAGGAATGAGTGTATCCGACAAAGAACTGGAGTGACCGACATAGCTCGTAGAATATAAGTTGTCTGAAGTGGCAACGGGCTGGTCACATCTGCTGAATAACCGATGGTACATGTTGGAAGAGGGTCATAGAGTAGAGACCGTGACTCGGTAAGCGTAGCGTTACGACCTCAGAAAGGCTGCTGGTAAAGACTGGATGCGGAAGCTTAGAATCGGATGCTGTGGCGCAAATCGGGACAGGCCTATGTCCAGCAGCTTGGATTGCAGCAGACTGACAATGATGATATTTAGTCACGAGCACTCGAACGCTCTCCGAGGTAGCGACTCTGCGTCTTTGCAGTTCCGTCCGTTATATCGACCGTGTTGTGTATCGTTCAGGAATGACGAGCGCCACCAAGGGCAAGGTGTACGTGAACGACTTGGACACGGTGGCGCAGAGGGACGAGGTGCGGCAGCACATCGGTCTGTGTCCGCAGCACAACATGTTCTTCCCGGACCTGACCCTCCAGGAGCACATCATGTTCTTCACTCTGGTGAGCATCCGGCCCTGCGACGATCTCGTTCTGTGCAGCAAACTGGCACTGACCCCGTGAACTTTTTTCCAGCTGAAGCGCGGCTCGCACGGCGAGGCGCTGGCGGCGTCGGTGAAGCTGGCGCAGCAGCTCGGGCTGAAGAGCAAGCTGCGCGCGGCGTGCGGCGCGCTGTCGGGCGGCATGCAGCGCCGCGCGCAGCTGGCCTGCGCGCTGGCGGGCGGCGCGCGCGTGCTGGTGCTGGACGAGCCCACGTCCGGCCTGGACGTGGAGACCAGGCGCGAGCTCTGGGACTTGTTGCTGGTGAGTCACAATGTCGCCCTATAGTCAGCTCGGGCTGGAGTGCAGCGCCGCGCGCGTGCTGGTGCTGGACGAGCCCACGTCCGGCCTGGACGTGGAGACCAGGCGCGAGCTCTGGGACTTGTTGCTGGTGAGTCACAATGTCGCCCTATAGTCAGCTCGGGCTGGAGTGCAGCGCCGCGCGCGTGCTGGTGCTGGACGAGCCCACGTCCGGCCTGGACGTGGAGACCAGGCGCGAGCTCTGGGACTTGTTGCTGGTGAGTCACAATGTCGCCCTATAGTCAGCTCGGGCTGGAGTGCAGCGCCGCGCGCGTGCTAGTGCTGGACGAGCCCACGTCCGGCCTGGACGTGGAGACCAGGCGCGAGCTCTGGGACTTGTTGCTGGTGAGTCACAATGCCGCCCTATAGTCAGCTCGGGCTGGAGTGCAGCGCCGCGCGCGTGCTGGTGCTGGACGAGCCCACGTCCGGCCTGGACGTGGAGACCAGGCGCGAGCTCTGGGACTTGTTGCTGGTGAGACACAATGTCGCCCTATAGTCAGCTCGGGCTGGAGTGCAGCGCCGCGCGCGTGCTGGTGCTGGGCGAGCCCACGTCCGGCCTGGACGTGGAGACCAGGCGCGAGCTCTGGGACTTGTTGCTGGTGAGTCACTCTGTCGCTTTATAGGCTGGCTGAACCCTCAGTGATACATCAAAATAGCGTACTTAAATATTATACACCTTATGAATGCCTACAAAAAAGTCTGTATGCCGATATGTTAGGAACAACTCACAGTAACCATTTTTATTTTTTTACTTTTTACGAGAAATAATGGCATATTAGAAAGCTTTTTCTAAACAACATGACATTAATCCTTAATCTTATCTAATTAAATACAATAAATCATCATCATCATGAGCCATCATCATGAGCTAATAGTCTCGGTGGCGCAGTGGGCGAGCGCACGGCCTCTGATCCAGAGGTCCGGGGTTCGATTCCAGACACTGGCTCACACCAATGACTTTTCGAAATTGTTTTCGGAAGTTATGTGTGATAAATATCGATGACTGACAAACTTTGTGCCCGGTATGGCAATAGGTTCGCCACCTATTCCATTTGGGACGTAAACATAACGGCGAAACGAGGCTTAACAGCCGCTGCCTACACCTTCGGGTAACAAAAGGCGTGAAGTTATGTTATGTTATGTTATCATGAGCCAAGATTAGTCCACTGCTGAACGTAGGCCTCCCCCTTAGCGCGCCATAACTCCCGATCCTGTGCCAGCCACATCCAGCGACTCCCGGCTGTTTTTATGAGGTCGTCTGTCCATCTAGTGGGGGGACGGCCTACGCTACGCATACCAACCCGTGGTCGCCACTCAAGAACTTTTTTTCCCCAGCGGTCGTCAGTTCTTCGTGTGCCCTGCCCACCTCCACTTCAGCGTGCTAACTTTACGGGCTATGTCAGTTATTCTCGTACGTCTACGGATCTCCGTATTTCGGATCTTATCCCATAGAGATATACCGAGCATAACCCTCTCCATAGCACGCTGAGCGACTTTGAGCTTTTTAATACGGCCAGCATTAAGAGACCATGTCTCAGAACCATATGTCATCAAAGTCAAAGTCAAATTAACTTTATTTTTATAGGTCTTCACAGACACTGAAAAATAGTCAACAAGTACAGATAACATTATGATGTAAAATTAAATAAAAAAAACAAACACGAGCGCTTGTGGAAAGTGCCTCCGTGGAACAAAAAAAGACACGGACGCAAATGAGAAGAATCGGGCAAGAAACTCATGTACCAAATACTCTTTTCAAACCATTTTAAATAAATAACAATATTATTATCACTACTGAAAACAAATCAGTAGATTGGTGAATAAAAGGTGTAGCAAACAGAATACTCGACAATCACAATTAAGATCCAACCAAATTAAAATCAACGTCCTACAAGTTAACTAAGAAATTCTTTGCGATCACAGTAGTCGAGCACAACTGACACGACACCTTTTAATTAGAGTGGTAACGTTGTGCAAAAATTGTGGCGAATAATAAAAAAAAATTAAGTTTCTATTATACAGTATGTTAGTTTAAACGAGGGACATATTCAAACCCACAATAGTGTATGCTTATATGAACCTAACAAACATATATGAACGAAACAAATACACTGATAAATAACAGACAAAACCATAAACAAAAATTCGCAAAAGTCTCAAAAAGTATATGCACCCTAGCGCCAACGCCACGATTTAATATTATCGCAGATATTGATGTGCGCGGGGCGCGGGTCAACCGGGTGACGTTAGGTAGAATCCATTTTTCCTTTATACTTTAAACCTGGTTTAGGACAGGCAAAAATGTCTAGGTAGGTACTAATCGAAACATAAAAAAATCTACAATGCAAATGTGAATTGTGTTCCGCAATAATGTTATTGGGCTTACTTAGTATTTTTGGCGTATTTAAAAAATGGAACCACACCTATTTACAATGATTAACTTGATTGACTATTTACAATAATTGATTTGATTATTTACACAATAATTTTAAACTAATCTTAAAAATTGTTCAAAATGCGCACCTCCTCGTGATATGCAGATTTCAGCACGTTTTCGCATATTGTTTTTAACGCGGTTAAGAACAAACGGAACACTTCTTGCACTATTAAAAGCGTTCGTGATACGTACCTTTAACTCTTCCCGGTTTGAGTACTCCGTAGCGTACACAATTCTTTTCACTTCACCCCATAAATAAAAGTCTAATGGAGTGAGATCCGGGGAGCGAGCAGGCCACGGCACTGGCCCACCACGACCTATCCATCTGTCACCAAAATTATTGTCTAAAAACTCACGTCACGACAGTGCGCGGGCGCTCTGTCGTGTTGATAAAAAAGGTTTCGGTAAACACTAAGAGGCACATCGTCCAACATTTCATCCACCACACTATTTAAAATGTTAAGGTATGAAACACTGTCAAGTCTTCCGTCAATAAAGTACGGGCCTAATAAGCAATTATTTAAAATACGGCGGGTATTTTAAATAATTGCTTATTCACACACACACATTCACACTAAATCGGTGTTGATAAGCGTCCTGTCGCGTAACATAGGGATTTTGATCACTCCACCAATGTTCGTTGTGCACATTAAATATCCCCATTCGTGTAAATGTGGCGTCATCGGTAAATAAAATGTTTTTGTCTAAATTAGACAAAAACCAGCGGCAAAAATTCACCCGTGGTTCGTGGTCGTTGACCCCAAGTTCTTGAACGGGTCTAAAATGATATGGGTGCATCCCTTCTTCATGCATCAGCTTCCACACAGTCCAGTGTGATACACCGAATCGTATTGCAGCGTTTCGAGTGCTTTCTTGTGGGTGATGCTTGAAGTATTCCAAGATGGCTTCTTGGAGGTGTACTGGGTATGGCTCCCTTCCTCGTCCTTGGGCATGTGTCGGTACGGTGAACTGACCAAACGTTCGCAACCGTTGGTTGACACCAAGCATAAGTTTGTACGACGGAATCTGGCGGTCGGGAAACATCTCTCGGTACAAATTAATAGCGCCTCGTACACTATCGTTCGACAACGCGTAGGCACGAACCATATCCCAATACTCTTCATTGGAATATTGATAAGACGGCATTTTTGACACGTTAGGTACGGAACACACTAATCGCGAAGCGGGGTTGTGTTGAGATACGCGGAAGCGCAATTTACATGCGGAAATAGCGGCGCACTCGCAACGACTGCGTCCAGCGCGGGCGCGTGTCCTGTCGGCGCATCGGGACAAAACAAAGAAAAGGAGCGGGGCTTACGCGCGCGCTATCCTTTTTCGGCAAGATCGGCGCGTGCTTTGCAACGTGACTTACTTTATCTAGGTACTGTTTCTGTTTACAAGTTCGCTTGTTGCGCGCTCAGTGTCCATGATGATTTATTTTATTGGACAAATACCCCAAAAATTTAGGTTGTAGGTTTTTCACATATTTAGGACGAGAATCGAATACTGAATACCCTCCTTCAATATGTCCCTCGTTTAACCTAACACACTGTATATGTGGAGCTGGTAATATACACTGGTCATAGACCTTGGATTTAAGGCACTGAGGAGACATATTTGTTTCTAAGTTTTTGCGAATCTCATTCATTGATTAAAACAACTTTTAGGATTGTATCGCGTTTATTTATTATTTATTTATTTTTATTTCCCGACGTTTCGAACTCTTTACAGAGATCATTTTCACGAGTATGAACAAAAAGATGGTAGTTGTTCAAAAGCTATCTTCATTGATACAGAGAGCACCCACTTTTTGGAAATAAAAATCAAAAAGTTGATGTTAAAAATATGATTTTTAATATTGGTAACCCACATCAGACCATGAGAACAAAAGTTAAATACTTATATAAAAGATGCATTAATACATCCTGCCTCTAAAGATCCTTTGTTGTATGATTTAATAAGTAAAAGTTGTTATTATTAAATTATTACAAATTATCATATTTTCTAAGTTGGTTGAGATTAAAGTATGACTATTATTAAACATTCATTGATTTTAAATTAAAAGATAGTGTTTATTAAAAATCTACCACTGGGTCAAAAACGCGGCCAGTCCTGAGAAAGACCCAGCAAGAAAACTCAGCGGCTGTTCTGCAAAACTGATTATTTCATACTCGTGAAAATGATCTCTGTAAAGAGTTCGAAACGTCGGGAAATAAAAATAAATAAATAATAAATAAACGCGATACAATCCTAAAAGTTGTTTTAATCAATGCACTGAGGAGATTTGGACGAGAAGACATGCCTAAGCTTCCCGAACGCTGCCCAGCCGAGTTGGATCCGTCGGTTAATCTCTTTCTCGAAGTCCGCTCTACCTAGTTGAATAGTTTGTCCTAGGTAAACATAGTAATCGACAACTTCGAGGATTGCATCTCCAACAGTTACCGGTACTTGAATGACATGAACATTGGACATGACTTTTGTCTTGTCCATATTCATTCGTAGACCCACTTGTTGGGATAACTTGTTACGATCCTTGAGCATTGCACCCAGATCCTCCAGCGACTCTGCCAAGACCACGATATCATCGGCAAATCGAAGGTGAGTGATGTATTCGCCGTTGATGTTGATGCCTAGCCCGGTCCAATCTAGGAGCTTGAAGACGTCCTCCAATGCAGCGGTGAACAGCTTCGGAGGTATAACGTCTCCTTGTCTGACACCTTTCTGCAGTGGAATAGGCTCTGTACTTCCATCTTGGACTTGAACTGACATATTGGCGTTTCAACATGACTACGTCGTGGTAGTTGAAATTACTCAGTATAAGGCTGTCAACAAGTCTTCTTCTCATCTCCACGCTAAGATACCGCCTATAGTTGTATAAGAGCTTAAGCCTATAAAAACAGTTTTTTACTATAGAACTAATATGTTTCTCCAAACGTAATTCAGGGTCAATACATAATCCGAGACTTGTAGCAGTTTTCACGCGATCAACAGGCTTATGGAGGCTTAAAACCTCCACCTCATCGTCTGGGTGTGTCGAGGTCGGTGCGTAAACCTGTATGACCTTCAACGAATATCGCTTGGATATTCTGAGTATAAGGTACGCTACCCTTGTCGACACACTCGTAACCCTGTCCACGTTAGCTACAAGAGATTTGTGAACGATAAACCCGACACCACCCTGAGAGGTTTTGTCGCCTTCCCGGTAGTATAGCAGATTGCCAGACCGTAGGATTATAGTGTCCTCCCCCTGTCTTCGGACTTCTGATAATCCCACGATGTCCCATCGCATTGCTGAATTCTTCTTTCAGCTCGGCAATCTTCTTGTCGGTCCTAAGTGTGCGGATGTTTTGTGTTACCAGGGCCAAGAGTCGTTTTTTGTGATAGCCGTATCGCGACCGGGGATTCTTAGCACCCCTCACTCCGCCGTTACCAGACCCGCTACCATAGGTCAATGGAATAGCGGAGTCGCCGTGACTAGGGGCCGTCCATGTTACGTCGTTCATTTGGGGGGTATTTGCCGTAATCGCCACGCTTGGCAAGCGTAACTTACACATTGTGACCATCTTATCATGCAGAGTTCCTCCGTGTTTCGGAAGGCACGTTAAATTGGTGGGTCCCGGCTGTCATTTGGACATCTTTGGCAGTCGTTACGGGTAGTCAGAAGCCAGAAAGTCTAACAACCAGACTTACCAAGGGGGATTGTGTTGCCCACGCAACTGGGTTGTGGAGGTCAGATAGGCAGTCGCTCCATGTAAAACACTAGTACTCGGCTGCACCCGGTTAGACTGGAAGCCGACCCCAACATAATTGGGAAAAAGCTAGACAGATGAATTATTGATCATACACCGCTGTGTAACATAAGTTTTGTATAAAATTGCCTTTTAGTCTCTTTTTTATAAGTCTGAGTGAATAATTTGCTTTCTGATACAATCTTATTTTTTATTATTTATGGCATTTATTAATAAAAGCGAATGATCAACTTGAATTGACGATAAATGATCTCCCGGGTGCAGGTAGCCAGTCAGTTTCTTTTCTCAGCAATCGGATAATTTTCACCCACTTGTCACGGCGTGCTGCATCTTTAGGCACCCTGCAGCGTTATTATTATAACAAAAAATATTTAAAATCTCCTTTTCCATAAATTAATATCTCTTCCACAAATATGGGAAACTAAAACTAAGTTTTTAGTGGTGTCACTGAAGCTAATTATGAAAATTCAACATTTTATCCATTTTATCTATTTTACTGTATTTAAATATTAATGTAAACATTAATCTTACGTGTGGAAAGTAATTCCGGTTAATTTCTTATGGGTTTCCGATCTTGAATCGCACTCTTTTACTACGTATTTACCCATTTTGTACCTATTGTTATTCGGTTCGCGTCTGACAGATGACTGAATTGACATAAGCTTCGCATACGCCTGTAGGCTTATGGCCAGTGGTCGCGCTTTGAGAAGGTTACTACATGTCTAGAACATATAGGTCAATGCCTACTAGTATATTTTGAAGTTTTCTTTTCTAATTATTCTGATTTTTAAATAAAAAACATAGAAATAATTCTTCATTCAATCCATAATACAACCAAACTCGTGTTAGGTCATTATATTTTATTTAAATATTAGGATTTGAACTTATTTACTAAAAAATCTGCGTAAAATGAATATAAGAGGTACGCATAGTAGAATAGGTATTTTGTAACTAAGAATCGTATATATTTTGACATTGTGTTGCCAGGATACAAACATTTAATCGGTGCTTACTTGATCATGGTCGAATATAGGTTAAATGACGTTTGTGTATACCACTTAAATGTGAGCGATCTTAAAATTCTAAGTAGCCTTTTATTAATTGTCAGATTTGAGTGGAAGTTCAGTATTCGGGCGTAAATCTATCAAAGTTAAAACAGCCTTTGACCATGGTCAATATTATAAATTAAGTAATTACATTTGTAACATACATACATAAAAAACACGTGAGTTGTTGAGTCTTTACTTACCCCCCCACCCCCTTTGTCAGCAAAGCAAAGCCCCTTCCTCCAACAAATGTAAACATTTTTCGAAAAAGAAAATTCTGACCATTTACAAGATTGGTCCAAGGGCTTTTTTGGAAAATATTACATGTTTTTCTTAGACTACTTACCTCTATTTTACAAACTATTTTAATTAAGTTACTGACTCTAAAGTAAGTAAAACGCTACGGCAACATACCTCTAGATAGGTACGCCCCACAGTAAATGACAATAATCCAAATTTTAAACTTAAAGGGGACCGCGTCATAAAAAAGAAACATCTTCAGAACATTTTTTAGTTACAAATGCATCTCTTATGACTTCCAGTCTGAGACCACTCAACTATTATATAATTAGCGAATTTGCAATAGGTTTTTACTCGTTACCAAATAAAACTAATTTAATTAGATAATTCCGCAAAGAAATTTTATCGGTCAAATTTTTCCCAACACTTTTTCACCGGCTGAACTGAGAGAAAATTCGCCATAATTTGCGGAATTTCGGCGTCAGTGAGGTATTTAGGTATAAACTTATTTCCGTATTCATTCACTTTATGTATTTTATGTTTTCATGCGAGTGACAGTGCTGAGTACGAACGAGACTGTTAAAGTGGTCGGTTTATTTGGATCAAAAAGACAGAAAACTTATTTTTCATTATCACTTTATTTAGAAGCACATTCACGTTCATTAGCAAACCAAGGAAGGGGAAGGGCGCAGACTTACAGACGGCGTTCTACGCGGGACACTTCCCCAAACCAAATAATAGATGGCGCTACCTGTTCCATCTAAACAATACCAAGATTATATAATTTACCTAAATACAACACGCCTCCTTAAATTTATAATCTTAACATTTTACAATATATTAGTAATGACAACTTTAATCTTTTATTTAAAGGTTTTGTAATTTGAAGTATTAATCTGAATTCTAACTAAATTAATCCTAATTCCATCCTGTTTTTTAAAAAAGTTGTTTTATCTATACTCTTAGTTAACATGTCTGCTAAGTTACATTTTGTATCAATTTTAATAATATCTATTAGTTTGTTTTCATAACTCATTTATATAATGATACTGCACTTCAATGTGCTTTGAATTTTTAGTAAAATTACATACATACATACATAACTTCACGCCAAATCCCTTGCGGGGTAGGCAGAGAGAACAGAGCGCCATAGGGCACGATTCTTACACACCTCACTCGCTTCGTTGACTTTCATAACTCTTTTCATGCACGCGCGTCGGTTTTTGAGGCTCTTAACATCACCTTCCTCCAGAACACGTTCTATTTGGTCTTGGAATGTGTGTCTTGGCCGTCCTCGACTCCTACATCCGTCCGCTTTTGCATTGTATATCTGCTTAGTCAGTCTTGCGTCAACCATTCTTTCTACATGTCCGAACCATCGGAGCATGCCCTTTCTTACTTTTACACCGACACTCTCTTTCAAACCAACTTCCTTCCTTACAACCTTGTTTTCTAAGCGGTCAGCGAGAGTCACTCCGCAGATTTTGCGTAGAGCCCTCATTTCTACCGCGTTTATTCTACTTTCATGCACACTCTGCCATACCCAGCTCTCGCTTCCATAAGTTAGTGTTGGGATCAGGACTGCATTGTGGATTGCTAACTGGGCCTTTCTGCTAATATTTTTTGCGCCCCGGAAACTGCCCAACACTCCGTTTACGCTATTTCCTATCGCCACTCGTCTTTCTACATCCGCGGTGTACCTTCCATCTCTGCTAAAAGCGCATCCAAGATATACATTCACCTGTTCCAGCACTACATCATCAACCATTATCCTTGCATCTGTTCTGGATTCCTCCCTTTCAAACACCATGACTTTCGTTTTCGTCGCATTCAACTGCAAGCCTTTAATCATGCAATCATCTTTCATAGTAGTGACTAGTGTTTGCAGGCCCGACGGCGATTCGGCTAGAAGCACGGCGTCATCTGCGTAAAGCAGGTAGCTCACAACTAGGTCACCCATTCGCATCCCTACATCCATCGATCTCATTCTCTGGAGACAACTGTCCAGGTACAGAATGAACAGTCGAGCGGACAGCACGCAACCCTGTCTGACGCCGATATTGACGTCAAACCAGGGGGACAAGCCGCCGTCAACACAAGCTGTGCAGCCCTCATAAGTGGACTGCACAGCGCGCAGCAGTGCTCCGCTCACCCCGTATCCCGGGAGTATTAGAGTAGTGTTTGCATTTTTCCTACAGGCGAGTAAACATTTTCACTAAAATCATGTTGCTGAAAGCCTCTCACAACTAATCTAGCTTTATATTCATTTTTGCTTTTCTTTTTAAAAACCCATTTAACATCAATTACCTTTTTATCTTTTGGCTTTTCTACAATTTGCCAAGTATTATTTTTATTTAAACTATTTATTTCAGAATCCATGGCTATTTGCCATTGCTTACTATCATTAGAATTCATCGCCTCCTCAAATGAATTTGGTACATTTGCATCAATATGGTTTACATAAATGAAATGTGAAACTGGATTACCATATCTACAAGTAGGAGTTTTCTTTCTTTTCTGTGATACTAATAATACATCCTTTTCTCTATTATCATTTACATTATCATCGTTTACAAGATCTTTCATACCATTCTTACTAGAAAAACTCTCATCTGTACCTACAAAATTTTTATTACTTTCATATTCATTTTTAACCTCTTCATTTGAAACATTTAAAGTGTTTTCATTTTCCAATTCTTTATCATTTTGATTTTCTAGTGTTTCTAAACAAATTAACTGAGTATTTTCTTCAATTACCTGCACATGTCTTGCATTAATTATTCTGTTATTTAACAAAACTCTGTAACTATTTTCATTATAACCTACCAAAATACCTCGTTGTGCTTTATCACCCCATTTACTTTTTCTTAACACCTCAGGAACTCTAACAAACACTCTACTTCCATAAATTTTTAAATGTTTTACATATGGTTTTACCCCAAAAAATATCTCATAAGGAGTTTTATTTTCAACTGTATTTGCAATAGTACGATTCTTTAAGTAAGCTGCTGTTTTTCTTACTTCAGGCCAGTACCTCCTATGTATTTTTGCTTCTTTCAATAAACACCTACCTATATCCATAACTGACCTATTATATCTCTCAGCTACTCCATTTAATTCATGAACATAAGGTGGGCATGGTAACAACTCTATACCCTTTTGCCTTATAAAATTATAAATATCCTTATTTAAATACTCTTTGCCATTGTGACACTGAATCTTCTTGACTCTTTTATTGAATTTATTTTCTACTAAATTTATAAACTCTATAAAACACTTCGCAGTTTCAGCTTTACTTTTAATACAAAATATCCTGGTACACTTACTATAATCATCTATAAAGCTTAAAAAATATTTTTCTCCACCATAACCAATTGTGTTATGTGGCCCATTCAAATCAGTATGAATAAGTTCTAAAATCTCAGTAGTCTTTGATCTATTATTTTCAAAAGGTACTTTAGTCATTTTACTCTGAATACAATTTGAACATTTCATTTCTATGCTTTCAATTTTATCTGGTAAACCTAAAACGAATTTATTATTTATTAATTTATTTAAGTATTGGAAATTCACATGACCAAGTGCTCTATGCCATTTTTCTTTCTGGGTAAACTTTACAGAATGTGCACATACTTCATTTTTCAAGACATAGCTTTTCAAGCAATACAGATTATTTATTTTATTAGCAACAACTATTAACTCTCTAGACTCATTATAAATTTTAGCACTTTCATTTTTAGCTACTATTGTACAACTTTTAGTTATCTTCGAAAAACTTAACAAATTTTGCTTTATTCCTTCGACATAATAAACATTTTTCAAATTCATATGCTTTTCATTATAATAGTTTTTGAAATACATTTTCACAGTACCTACTTTGGATGCTTTCAAAGTTTTTCCATCTGGTAATTTTACATCAACTAAAACTTTCAAATCTATATGGTTATAAAAATATGAATCATCATTTATAAGATGGTCAGTGCACCCACTATCTAAAAGCCAATTAATTACACTATTATTATTTTTAAATTTGATTTACTTCTGGTTTACATACTTCAGCTATCCATGTCTCAGAGGGAAAATTACTTGAAAATTCACCTCTAGGATACTGATTTCCAGATTGACCTCTGCCTCGGCTGAGACCTCTGTAGAATCCACCTCTATTGAAACCTCTGTGTTGTCCTTGCATATTTCTCTGACCGTGTCAACAGTCCTTCTTAAGATGGCCAGTCTTCCCACAGATAAAACATTTTGCCCCTGTGCTGGTTGTAAATGTACTCACATTATTTTTCTTGACATCACACATACTCATATTTTTTTCCTTTATTTTAGAATATACATACTCCACAGTCCTTTGTTCTTCTGGAATCACGTCCAAGAAATCTCCAATGTAACTATAACTTGGGGGTAGGGCTCTTAGCAAGTATCTTAACTTTTCAGGTTCATCAATTCCACCTCCAGCTGTTTTAAATCCATTAATGGATTTTTCAAAATCTACAAAGAATTCCTCTACTGTGTCGTAGTTATTTAACTTTATTGCTTCTACTTTTCCTCGACATATAATTTGAAGAGATGTGGACTGAGTTAGGTACATTTTGTCGAACTTTTGTAACATATCAAAAGCTGTCTTACATTCAGTTATGTATTCAAGTTGTTTATCCGAGATAGTACTCATAATAATAAGCCTTGCTTTCAAATCCATCTTTTTCCATTCCGTTTTTGCATTTTCATATTTCGCCGGCATCATTCCAATGGCGGCCTCGTTGCATTCCTTGTATTCTAACAAAGTATTATATTATATTATATATATATATATATATATATATATATATATATATATATATATATATATATAACGGGTGATTTTTTAAGAGCTTGAGAACTTTTTTAAACAATAAAACGCATAAAATTTGCAAAATCTCATCGGTTCTTTATTTTAAACGTTAGATTGGTACATGACATTTACTTTTTGAAGATAATTTCATTTAAATGTTGACCGCGGCTGCGTCTTAGGTGGTCCATTCGGAAAGTCCAATTTTGGGCAACTTTTTCGAGCATTTCGGCCGGAATAGCCCGAATTTCTTCGGAAATGTTGTCTTCCAAAGCTGGAATAGTTACTGGCTTATTTCTGTAGACTTTAGACTTGACGTAGCCCCACAAAAAATAGTCTAAAGGCGTCAAATCGCATGATCTTGGTGGCCAACTTACCGGTCCATTTCTTGAGATGAATTGTTCTCCGAAGTTTTCCCTCAAAATGGCCATAGAATCGCGAGCTGTGTGGCATGTAGCGCCATCTTGTTGAAACCACATGTCAACCAAGTTCAGTTCTTCCATTTTTGGCAACAAAAAGTTTGTTAGCATCGAACGATAGCGATCGCCATTCACTGTAACGTTGCGTCCAACAGCATCTTTGAAAAAATACGGTCCAATGATTCCACCAGCGTACAAACCACACCAAACAGTGCATTTTTCGGGATGCATGGGCAGTTCTTGAACGGCTTCTGGTTGCTCTTCACTCCAAATGCGGCAATTTTGCTTATTTACGTAGCCATTCAACCAAGCCAAATGAGCCTCATCGCTGAACAAAATTTGTCGATAAAAAAGCGGATTTTCTGCCAACTTTTCTAGGGCCCATTCACTGAAAATTCGACGTTGTGGCAGATCGTTCGGCTTCAGTTCTTGCAGGAGCTGTATTTTATACGGTTTTACACCAAGATCTTTGCGTAAAATCTTCCATGTGGTCGAATAACACAAACCCAATTGCTGCGAACGGCGACGAATAGACATTTCACGGTCTTCAGCAACACTCTCAGAAACAGACGCAATATTCTCTTCTGTACGCACTGTACGCATTCGTGTGGTTGGTTTAATGTCCAATAAAGTAAACTGAGTGCGAAACTTGGTCACAATCGCATTAATTGTTTGCTCACTTGGTCGATTATGTAGACCATAAATCGGGCGTAAAGCGCGAAACACATTTCGAACCGAACACTGATTTTGGTAATAAAATTCAATGATTTGCAAGCGTTGCTCGTTAGTAAGTCTATTCATGATGAAATGTCAAAGCATACTGAGCAAATAATAATGCATGAAAATCATAACCTCAAAAAATCTGAGCAAATACTAATGCATGAAAATCCTAACCTCAAAAAAATCACCCATTATATATATATGTAAGATCAGGTTTTACTATTATTTTTTTTAAAGCATAACACAATATGATTCATCTAAAACAGAGATTATTTATTAGCTACAAATAAGTTTTCCATCAAAGATTACAATTTATCAAGAGTGAAAAACAAATGACCAACCTAAAACAGAGAATCGACAATTAAATGTTCATGCTCAGTTTCTTATTTCAGATCGTATTTGATCGTATTTTCTCCAATAAGCCGAAGCAAATAAACAATTACAATTTGAATACAACGAATACAAATATAGATTTAGAGATAAACAAACACTTTCTTTATAAAAACCATATAAACTGTCATGAATGCCGTTTGACACCAAAGAGCATATATATATATAAGAGACGGCACTCCAAGTACTGTCAATGTCACTAAGCTTACATCACCCCCCTTCGAAGTGTAAATTTTTGATAACTGAAAAGTTGAGCAAAATTTGACTGGAAAATTTAACAATCAACAATTGCAGGAATGAGCTTTGTGACATGATATAATCCAAGAGATCTTGAACCTCGACCAGTATTTATCTTAAAAACAGAATCTGATATTTTTTCTTCAATTACAAAGGGACCAATTCTAATTTCATCCAGCTTGTTTTTGTTTAATTTGTTGCCGTAGTCAACATATACCTCATCTCCTTTTTTAAAATTATGTTGTAATCTATTCTTGGCAAATATTTTTTTATTATATTCATGATTTTTTATTGATCTTTGGAGTGCTATTTTTCTGTCTTCTTCCAAATTTTGTGTTATTAACTGTTTTCCCTTTAATTCCTCTGGTAACAAGTCTGTGGACTCACCAGATAGCAAGTATTTAGGAGAGAATCCTGTTACAGAATGGTTTGTTTCATTGTATCTATTTCTACATTCTTCCGCCAATTTACACCAATTTCCTTTTCCCTTTGATTCATTCATTTTGCATCTTATTTTGTTCACCATAGTCTGGTTTAACCTTTCATTTAAACCGTTTGAGAAGGGTGCATCTACAGCTGTAAGTACTAATTGGATATGCCGGTTTTTAAGGTAATTCTTAAATTCAGTAGAATTAAAAGCTGGATATTGATCAGAGAGTAGGATGTCTATTGTTTCTTCTTGAGGAATTTTTTCTATTAGTTTGATAAAGTCTCGAGCATGTTGATTCTTAGAACATAGGATATATGCGTACCTCGTAAAATGGTCTACTAGTAGATGTAAATATCTTTTTGTAGATCTATGGCCACCAAATCCTCCTATTGTGTCCAGTGAAATTATTTGAAAGGGTTTGGTTGCTGGACCCAATTGTGACACAAAACCATACTTTCTATTTAATCTGGTTTTATTTTTTATGCATATTTCGCAGTTTTTGCATATATATTCAATATTTTTAGATAGATTTGGTGCAGTATAAAATGGTTTTATTTTAGATCCTATTTCGCTTATTCCAGTATGACAATATTTCTCATGGGCCTTCTTTATAATGTTTCTGCTGTAATCTTCACTTAGCACTATTTTTTTTTTATTATTCCTACTATTTTTATAGTATATTCCATTTTCTAAAATAAGTTTTTTTTCAAGTTCTTTTATTTGCAAATTTTTTGATTGATCATATTTTATGTCATGAATATCAATAATATTTACAGTTCTTAAGTTATCTTCTTTGTTATCATCAATGTCCATTACTGGGTTTCTGCTAAGGCAATCTGCTTTTTCTTCCTTCATCCCTTTTAAAGGCTAAAGTAACTGGTGCTGCAAAAGGACTGTAGGATTCCTCAATAAGGTTATGTTTCAAAAGTTGTGAGATTTGATTTTCTATTTCTATCTTGTCTTGAACTGAACATCTATATGGTCTTTTGCAGCAATATTTATCAACTTGCAAGTCTATACAAGCTTCATACTTTTTCACTTTCCCAGTGTCATATTTATTTTTTGCAAAAATGCCTGTGTATCTATTTAATAATATGTTTATCTGTTTTCTTTGATCAATATTTAAGTATTCTGTATCTATACTAAATTGGTTTGTATCTATTCCTTCATTAAAGTTAACTTCATATTTTTTATCTTCTGTATTTTTTTCTATATTTTTAATCTCTTCATTTTCCCTATCTGTTTTCAAATTGTGTTTTTTCTGTATTTGGATATTTAAATTCTCATCATGAGTCAACCCAAATTTATGTATTGAGTCTAATCCTAAAATTAGATCATATTCAAAGTTTTCATGCTCAAAGATAAATGCATTTATTTTTGTCTTCTTATTTAACAATTCTGCATCCAGTGTAATTAAACCTTTAGTTTCACCTCCTCCACTTATTGTTTTTATTTTGTTGTAACAATAATTTGACTTCATATCTGTCACTTGAACTAATTTTGAATTTATTAGTGTTATTCGTGAGCCTGGATCATACAGCCCCTTGACTTCTAATATGTTATTCAATATTACAGTAATCTCAATTAGTGGAGGGAATTTCAGTTTTTTGTATCTTCATTACTCAGTTTAACTTTTAATATTGAATTAGAATTGAGGGATTTGTCATCTGATACCTTTTTTCCATAGTTATACCAGCATATATTCTCCGGATGAAATCTATTAAATTTTCCTTTATTCTCACAAAGACTGCATGACTTTCTTTCAGTTCGTTTAATTTCTTGTTTATAGTATTTATTTTCTGTGGTTAAGGTTTTCTTTGTGTCGTTTTTCCTAGTTAAACTTTCTAGTCCTCTTATACAGTTAAATAAGTCATTTATGTCTTTAAGGCTTTCTCTATCTATTCTATCCATTATGAAATTTGGTAGACCAGTAGCAATTAAATAAATCAGGGTTTGTAAATCTATTGATTTGTTAACTTCTAGTAGCAATCTCTCTTTTTTTAGAGCATATTCTAACATTGATCCTTGTATATATTTAAAATTTATTGCATACCTGATTGGCGACCAACTTTTATCAGCAAATGTTTCACTTAAACTTTTCTTCCATACAGACCAATCTGAATTTATAGTATGTTTGATAATCATTGATGTGTACCAATCTATATAATTTTCTTCTAATAACAATCTTAAAATTTCTATTTTTTTTAAGTCTGTATTTATTTTTAAACGTTCACATTCACTCTCAAAAGTATTTAACCATTGATTAACATTTGTTGTATTTTTTGAAAACTTTTCTAATGAAAATTCTGATACCAGTTTAGTCTTGTTTTCTGTTTTTTTTAACAATGTTGGCTCTGTTGATTCCGACTCCTGACTTTCTTCTAATTTTTCAAGTAAATACCCATCAAATTGTAAATTGTCATCATCTAAGTATGTTGATTTCATCTCCTTGGTTAATGTTATCCAAACCTGTCTCTTATCATGCCTTTTCTGAAGAGATTTTTTTATCTTGTCATATATTTCATGCTTCATTATTTCTTTGTGTAAATGCACTGGTTGATACTCTTTGGGCATAACAAAAGTTTGGTTTTGTTTATCCATAATAGACGTTATGGCATACATATTTGTCTTACTATCATCGGGTTTGGCTTTTACAATAAATTCAAATCTTAACTTCTCCATCGTATGTATAGGTTTTCTTTTTTTTTTTTTTTTACAAGTAGGGTAAGACAAATTTTTATTAAAGGCACTTAGGTAAATTGTCGATTTGTAAGATCAGGTTTTACTATTATTTTTTTTAAAGCATAACACAATATGATTCATCTAAAACAGAGATTATTTATTAGCTACAAATAAGTTTTCCATCAAAGATTACAATTTATCAAGAGTGAAAAACAAATGACCAACCTAAAACAGAGAATCGACAATTAAATGTTCATGCTCAGTTTCTTATTTCAGATCGTATTTTCTCCAATAAGCCGAAGCAAATAAACAATTACAATTTGAATACAACGAATACAAATATAGATTTAGAGATAAACAAACACTTTCTTTATAAAAACCATATAAACTGTCATGAATGCCGTTTGACACCAAAGAGCATATATATAAGAGACGGCACTCCAAGTACTGTCAATGTCACTAAGCTTACATATACAGCGTGTCCCACATTGGGTATATCAAGCCGCGATGGGTGGATACAGGATGGAATTGCCTATCGGATGGCTATATTTAAAATGTGATAAGTCGAAATTTTAGACCTGAAAAAAAAAAAAAAATTCCTACTGAGTCCGCAAATAATAATATTTGACATGGTCACCCTACTATAAAGACTTTCATTGATATCACATACACACATACACAAGAAATCGTAACATATGGTACAATTTCTTGTGTACCTACAACACGGATATAAAAATTTAGACCTTATTCTGTAGTAGTAGAGCCGATATTGCTAAGTTATGGTGAGATATAAAATAAAAATTTTGTATTTCATTCTGATTAAATAAAATTCATTCATAGTTTAATACATATCTAACCAGATTTTTCGTTTAAGATTTATGGTGAACACTTACCATTTCTCAGTGTGACTACAAAAAAGGTTCAATGTGCTGTCCTCCTCTCGTAACACATAGGTTTACACGCCGCGATACAGATTGTGTGGCGCGGCTCAGATACTCCGGTGTTAGAGTACCACAAGCTTCCACAATTTTTTGACGCATATCATTCACAGTTTCACACTGCGTAGCATACACCACACTTTTCAAATATCCCCACAAAAAAAAGTCCATTGGCGTTAAATCGGGCGACCGTGGTGGCCATGGAACAGTTCCAGAACGTCCAATCCACGCATGAAAGCGATCGTCCAGATATTCGCGTACAGAACGAGTGTAATGCGCTGGCGCGCCGTCTTGCTGGAAAATCATGTCGCGGTAAACTAACAAAGGAAGGCCTTCAAGTTCTTCCTCCAAGGTGGTCCTCAACATTTCCAAGTAGATTTCACCGTTCAACCGGTCCGGCAAAAATACAGGGCCTATCAATTTGTCACCGATGATACCGGCCCACACATTAATTTTCCACCTGTGCTGAAAATGGCTTTGACGAAAAGCATGTGGATTTTCATGGGACCAGTAGTGCTCGTTGTGGCTATTGGATAGTCCAAAACGAGTAAAGGTAGCCTCATCAGACCATAGAACCCGAGACGAAAACATAGGGTCAGCAGTAACCTGACTACGATACCACTCACAGAATCGCAGTCTCAATAAAAAATCTGCTTGTGTCAGCTGTTGTGTGCGCTGGTAATGGTAAGCATGCTGATTATCTTTTTTTAAAGTTCTCCATACTTTCATTCTAGACACACCTAATACGACAGAGGCTTTTCTAGTACTTCTAGTTGGATCTTCAGCAAAGTGATCCAAAATATTCTGTTCCACACGAGCATCCGCACGGTCACTCGATCGTCCTTCAGAGTTTGGACTGTGGAAAGAACCGTTTGAGTGCAAACGGTTGACCAGCCTCCTGAAGCATGCATAAGAAGGAAGTCTTCGCTGATTCTCCAGCTCTCTTCCATCAATGTGACGTTGTCGATAAAGTTCGCGCGCTGCAGTAAGGATTCCCTCCGATGCACCCACACACATAATCATATCATAGTACTCTGCATTTGAATACTCCGCCATTATAAAATTACGAAATAACGAAAGCACTTTCACTAACTTGACACCGATATATGATACTGACCGATAGAACAAGCGAACAATAATGAAGAGCGTCTAAAAAAATAATCACTAACGAACATTAGTAAGGATGTGAAAAAATAATTGATTATTGAAATAATCGATTAAAAATCAACATCTAAAAGTAAAAAAATCTATTAAATTTAGTAATTATTTTTATATGACTAATCGATTAATAACCGATTATTTTATTAATCAATCAATTACATATTACCGACTTTATTTCATCTGCAACGCCCCGATATTAAGTTTGGCCCGGAACGAAAACTACTAAAGAATACTTTTTCCATAATGTTATTTTTAACGCCATCAATGACCGCATTCCTTCTATACCTTTGAAACAGTTTAGTTATTTATTTATTCCAATATTCACTAGATGGAGTCGATGAATAATACAATTTTATCAGCTGACATTTGGTTGATATGTTCTCTTTTATTGTATATTTCCAAATTACTAAATATTACATGGATACTTTTTAAAAGTCTCGGTGGCGCAGTGGGCGAGCGCACGGCCTCTGATCCAGAGGTCCGGGGTTCGATTCCAGACACTGGCTCACACCAATGTCTTTTCGAAATTGTTTTCGGAAGTTATGTGTGATAAATACCGATGACTGACAAACTTTGTGCCCGGTATGGCAATAGGTTCGCCACCTATTCCATTTGGGACGTAAACATAACGGCGAGACGAGGCTTAACAGCCGCTGCTTACACCTTCGGGTACAAAAGGCGTGAAGTTATGTTATGTTACATGGATACTCACTCGCTTCGTTGACTTTCATAACTCTTTTTATGCACGCGCGTCGGTTTTTGAGGCTCCTAACATCACCTTCCTCCATAACACGTTCTATTTGGTCATGTAATGTGTGTCTTGGCCGTCCTCGACTCCTACATCCATCCGCTTTTGCATTGTATATCTGGTCAATCGTGTCAAATGCTCGGTCAGTCTTGCATCATCCATCCTTTCTACATGTCCGAACCATCGAACCAACCATGCCCTTTCTTACTTTTACACCGACACTCTCTTTCAAACCAACTTCCTTCCTTACAACCTTGTTTCCTACGCGGTCAGCGAGAGTCACTCCGCAGATTTTGCGCAGTGACCTCATTTCTACCGCGTTTATTCTACTTTCATGCACACTCTACCATACCCAGCTCTCGTTTCCATAAGTTAGCGTTGGGATCAGGACTGCATTGTGGATTGCTAGCTGGGCTTTCTGCTGACGTTTTTTGCGCCCAGGAATCTGGCCAACGCTCCATTTACGCTATTTCCTATCGCCACTCGTCTTTCTACATCCGTGGTGTACCTTCCATCCCTGCTAAAAGCGCATCCAAGATATACTATTTCATTCACCTGTTCCAGCACTACATCATCAACCATTATCCTTGCATCTGTTCTGGATTCCTCCCTTTCAAACACCATAACTTTCGTTTTCGTCGCATTCAACTGCAAGCCTTTAATCATGCAATCATCTTTCATAGTAGTGACTAGTATTTGCAGGTCCGACGGCAATTCGGCCAGAAGCACGGCGTCATCTGCGTAAAGCAGGCAGCTCACAACTAGGTCACCCATTTGCATCACTACATCCATCGATCTCACTCTCTGGAGACAACTGTCCAGGTATAGGATGAACAGTCGAGCGGACAGCACGCAACCCTGTTTGACGCCGATATTGACGTCAAACCAGGGGGACAAGCCGCCGTCAACACGCACACACGCTGTGCAGTCCTCGTAAGTGGACTGCACAGCGCGCAGCAGTGCTCCGCTCACCCCGTAGCCCGGGAGTATATCCCACAGATCCTTTCGTAACACTCTGTCAAACGCTTTTTCCAGATACACAAAACCGCAGAAAACCTTCCGGTTAACAGCCAGTTGTTTCTCCACGATGTCGCGGAGAGAAAAAATCTGATCCATGCACCCTCGTCCGCTTCTAAAACCACCCTGAGCCTCCCACAACACTCCATCAGATATCACCCTCATTCTCCTTTCAATAATTTTCCCATACACTTTTGCTGCTAAACTGATCAAACTGATGGCCCTGTAACTGGCGCACTGCATACGTGATCCCGGCACGTATGCAGTGCGCCTCCAGTCCGTGGGAACCTTACCTGACCTCCAGCACAGATTGCTCAAGGTCAGGAAAGAGTCCCGGGCACAGGTTCCACCGTATTTGATCATTAAGCAGACATCATATCAATTCCAGCTGCCTTGCCAGAAACATAGAAACATACCAGGAACATACTTGTACATTTCCCCAAAATACTCACTCCACCTGCCCAATACATCGCTTGGGTTTGCAAGAATGTCACCAGCCTTAGACATAATTTTGTCCATTCTGGATGTTGACGAAGAACCCCGAGACTTTTTAACTTCCCTCCAGAAGAGTTTGTTATTCGCCTCGAAGTTCTCCGTCAACCTCACTTCCTCATTCGCAACTAGTCTTTCACGCTTCGCTTTCACTAAGGCTTTGGTAACATTCCTGCAGCGGCGGTAGCTCTCATACTTTTTCTCTGTCATACTAACATTCTGATTCAAACTTGAGACATAATCCAACCATGCTTTTTTCTTTCTTTCGACGCTGGATTTCACATCCTCGTCCCACCAGGCATCACCTCTCAGAATCCTATGCCTATGCCTATGCCTCTTTGCACTACCACATACTTCTTTTGCAATATCCACTATACTTTCTTTCATTCTTTCTCAGCATTCTTCAACACCTAAGTCAGAAAGACTCGTCTCATTGAGTCTTTTACTGACTAGGTCTACATACATACTCCGTAGTCTTTCACCTTCTAATTTCTCACATTTTATCTTTTCAAGCTCTCCGAAATGGGTACGCACTCGCCAGTGTCTCCACTTCTTGAAAGGCCCACGAAACGGCTTGCTACCAGGTAGTGGTCCGTATCAAGAGTGGGGCCTCTGTAGGCTCGTGTATCCCTTTAGAGTATTTCGGAGACGACTATCTACCAAAATCAAATCAATCATACTCTTTTGTTCATTCCGACTCCACGTATACGTGTGAATATCTTTATGACGGAATAATGTGTTAGACACATCGAGGTTCCGTTCCAGGCATACGTCCAAGATGGGCTTACCAGCATCATTGACTCTCTTGTCACCATTCGGACCAAGTACAGCCTCCAGGCCATCTCTCTTGGTTCCGACCCATCCATTAAGATCACCACACAGAATTATCCTTTCATGTCCCTTACGGGAGCATAAGCTGCGACCAGGAAAACTCGCGTGATCCCCAGTTTTATTCGACCCCAAAGATGTCTTGGGCCTACCAACTCATAATCTTTCACTCCGGAAGCAAAGTGGGAGGAGAGAACGACTCCAACACCCCCACTAGGACGGACGTCCTGGTCCACTCCGGACCATAGGGCTACCATGCCACCGGGGAGGTCCTCGGTCTCACTCCCCCTCCGCTTTGTCTCCGTCAAACATAAGGCATCCAGGCATCTCTCATTTATTACATTCATCATCTCATTCATCTTTCTGATCATACTACCTCTAACATTCCACGTGCCTATACGGCACTCCCCTCTCCTCGTCCCACCAGGATTGGCGCTGCGTGAAGGGTGGCGTCCCCCTTCGCCGCATGCGCATGCAGCCGCACCGACGGGGGCTAATCGGTGCCCGTCGCTTCCGGGGCACGCCGGAGCAGCCCATCCGGCTCAGTTTGCTTCGGTCAAGATTGCGTCCCACTGGGACGGCAGGGGTCGCGACGTGCACGCTCTTGACATGACCCCCTAAAACTAATTGTACATATTGCCCAAAAATTTAAAAATCCATTAATTTAAATAAATCGATTATTTTCTTAAATAAATACGATTATTAATTATCGATTTTTTAATTGTAATAAATTAATCGTTTAATCAAAAATCGTTTTCTTATGTTTAATGTCACATTCCTAAATACTAGTGTCTCTGCCATTTTTAATTTCTTAGGGTACCGTTATACCAAAATACGGAACCTATAAACGATAACTTATTTTTTTATAATAACTTTAAAAATACTAGTCGCTGTACTACAGAGTCTACTAGATATTTTAATTTCACTCAAATCTCATCCAAAGCAAATTGGAATAGTATTTTAGAAAATCTCTAAATTTTAAGTAATAATACGCACAATACCGAATACCGGATTTAACATAACATAACTTCACGCCTTACCCGAAGGTGTAGGCAGCGGCCGTTAAGCCCTGTCTCGCCCTTATGTTTACGTCCCAAATGGAATAGGTGGCGAACCTATTGCCATACCGGGCACAAAGTTTTCAGACATCGATATTTATCACACTTAACTTCCGCAAACGATTTTGAAAAGTCATTGGTGTGAGCCAGTGTCAGGATTCGAACCCGGACCTCTGGATCAGAAGCCTTGTGCTCTCCTATTGGACCACCGAGACTCCTAGGATTTACCTACGTAATACTTTTTAAGCTTTCACGTGTTATGCAACATAATGATAATAATAATATACTTTATTAATTTGCGTTGGTACATTAAAATTATACGGACCCATAATAAATAATATTAATATTTCAAAATATTTCACTGTAAATTTAGAAATGCCGACAAATTATTTTTATAAATGCCGCCTGATGAGTTCAAGGTTACCTTGTGCGAGCCGAAAGGCAGGCGGCAATTCTCAAAGGAAGTTTCGGGCGCGTGTAACAGGTCACAGCACGTGTAAGAGGTGCACACATATACACAGCACATATACACATGACCTACAAATGAATCATTAAGTAGGGTTCACAGTTTTTTGTGTAACTTCACGCCTCAAATACATGAGAGTGTAGGCAGCGAATACTATTTACTGATTATGTTTCATGATAATTTTATATGATTTCTTATTGCGAACCGAATACAGATAGCTTTTTTTGTGTAACTTCACGCCTCAAATACATGAGAGTGTAAGCAGTGAAAACTATTTACTGATCATGTTTCATGGTAATTCCATGTGGTTTCTTAAACAGATCAGAATGTAGTCAGCTTAATATTTTTTTGTAACTTCACGCCCCAAATACATGCGGGTGTAGGCAGCGAAAATTACTTATTGATTATGTTTCATGGTAATTTTATATGATTTCTTATTGCGAACCGAATACAGATAGCTTTTTTTGTGTAACTTCACGCCTCAAATACATGAGAGTGTAAGCAGTGAAAACTATTTACTGATTATGTTTCATGGTAATTCCATGTGGTTTCTTAAACAGATCAGAATGTAGTCAGCTTAATATTTTTTTGTAACTTCACGCCCCAAATACATGCGGGTGTAGGCAGCGAAAATTACTTATTGATTATGTTTCATGGTAATTTTATATGATTTCTTATTGCGAACCGAATACAGATAGCTTTTTTGTGTAACTTCACGCCTCAAATACATGAGAGTGTAAGCAGTGAAAACTATTTACTGATTATGTTTCATGGTAATTCCATGTGGTTTCTTAAACAGATCAGAATGTAGTCAGCTTAATATTTTTTTGTAACTTCACGCCCCAAATACATGCGGGTGTAGGCAGCGAAAATTACTTATTGATTATGTTTCATGGTAATTTTATATGATTTCTTATTGCGAACCGAATACAGATAGCTTTTTTTGTGTAACTTCACGCCTCAAATACATGAGAGTGTAAGCGGTGAAAACTATTTACTGATTATGTTTCATGGTAATTCCATGTGGTTTCTTAAACAGATCAGAATGTAGTCAGCTTATTATTTTTTTGTAACTTCACGCCCCAAATACATGCGGGTGTAGGCAGCGAAAATTACTTATTGATTATGTTTCATGGTAATTTTATATGATTTCTTATTGCGAACCGAATACAGATAGCCTTTTTTTGTGTAACTTCACGCCTCAAATACATGAGAGTGTAGGCAGGGAAAACTATTTACTGATTATGTTTCATGGTAATTCCATATGATTTCTTAAACAGATCAGAATGTAGTCAGCTTAAATTTTTTTGTAACTTCACGCCCCAAATACATGCGGGTGTAGGCAGCGAAAATTACTTATTGATTATGTTTCATAGTAATTTTATAAGATTTCTTAATGCGAACCGAATACAGATAGCTTTTTTTGTGTAACTTCACGCCTCAAATACATGAGAGTGTAGACAGGGAAAACTATTTACTGATTATGTTTCATGGTAATTCCATGTGGTTTCTTAAAGAATGATTAGAAAGAAGATCAGAATGTAGTCAGCTTAAATTTTTTTTGTAACTTCACATAATTATTAAAAATTAGAGATGACAACCCTATTGATGATCGAAATGGAAAAATGAATGAAATACTTTAGGCGAGTAGTCACAATGAACTCAGTTGTCGTAGGTCATAAGTAGGGTGATCATGGTTCATATTTCTGCGGGATAATTTTTGTAAAAAAAGTAAAAAAAAATTTTTTTTGCCTTTTTTTACTTTCTATAGGATATCTAGATTTCAAAGCATGTCTAGATTCTAGATATAAGTGGTTAGAATAGGGTCTGTGAAGCACCCTGTATATTATACTATATTAACCTTAATTTCCAACTTGAATAGTTTGACCCATCAAAAATAGGTATCATTATATCTTCTATCTTTGTTTGCCTTGCCATATTTATGTATATTTCTTTTTATGATTATACGATCGACCTCTTATAAATAGATGCGTTTTCACAGCGATGCGTTTTGCTTGGTAACTTGACTTAACTTTTTATACTTATTCACTAAACTTTTCACTTTCAAACTTTTTCTTAAAAAAACGTAACCACGCTCTGCTACCATGTTAAAGTGGTCGGTTTATTTGGATCAAAAAGACAGAAAACTTATTTTTCATTATCACTTTATTTAGAAGCACATTCACGTTCATTAGCAAACCAAGGAAGGGGAAGGGCGCAGACTTACAGACGGCGTTCTACGCGGGACACTTCCCCAAACCAAATAATAGATGGCGCTACCTGTTCCATCTAAACAATACCAAGATTATATAATTTACCTAAATACAACAGAGACAAATATGTTCATGTGTGCGGCGTCGAAATAGCCAATATTTATATAAGCAATTGTACATATAGAACAATATGTCTCGTGCATATATACAAGTCAATGAGCGTAAGCAATTATTATTTCGTCTTGTATTATTTTAATGTTATGTTATCTTAAGGAGGAGCGGAATGAATCTTGTACAGGTATTCAATAGCTAAAAGATAGACTCCCATGTTGTGAAATAAATAAATTTTAAACTAATTTATTTAAAAATCAACAAGGGCAATGTAAATTCTTATCGATACTGTTCTTAACAGAATTTTCTTTCCGTAACTGTAACTGTGAAACCGTAAATGCGAAGCCTATAACCGTGTGACATAATTTCAACAAAGTTTGTGACATCTGCTGGTTCGTCGGCGGTCTTAAACGACATGGACAAGTCCGCATCTACCGCCATAACACTTTATTTGAGCTGCGATTACCTAGTTCAAGAGTAATTCATATTTTTTTCTGGTTAACCCGGTATTATTGCTAAACAAAGGAAACCTCCTACAGGTTTTATTCAAGTTTATTTAAAACCGAAAACATAACCTTTCGGTTCTTTTTAAATACAGCCCCTGTTTGAAAAAGGTTGTGAGGTTAGGTTATCGCTGTTGGGACATGCGTCATCATGCTAAATGGGACATGCGTCATGCCGCAGGAGCTGCGCGGCGAGCGCACCGTGCTGCTGTCCACACACTTCATGGAGGAGGCGGACGCGCTCGGAGACCGCGTGGCCGCGCTGCACGCCGGCGAGCTGCGCTGCTTCGCCACCACCATGCACCTCAAGAAAGCCATTGGTTATTGTCACTATATACTCACCCACTCACTCATGTATATATACTCACTCACACTTACTCACACTTCATGGAGGAGGCGGACGCGCTCGGAGACCGCGTGGCCGCGCTGCACGCCGGCGAGCTGCGCTGCTTCGCCACCACCATGCACCTCAAGAAAGCCATTGGTTATTGTCACTATATACTCACCCACTCACTCATGTATATATACTCACTCACACTTACTCACACTTCATGGAGGAGGCGGACGCGCTCGGAGACCGCGTGGCCGCGCTGCACGCCGGCGAGCTGCGCTGCTTCGCCACCACCATGCACCTCAAGAAAGCCATTGGTTATTGTCACTATATACTCACCCACTCACTCATGTATATATACTCACTCACACTTACTCACACTTCATGGAGGAGGCGGACGCGCTCGGAGACCGCGTGGCCGCGCTGCACGCCGGCGAGCTGCGCTGCTTCGCCACCACCATGCACCTCAAGAAAGCCATTGGTTATTGTCACTATATACTCACCCACTCACTCATGTATATATACTCACTCACACTTACTCACACTTCATGGAGGAGGCGGACGCGCTCGGAGACCGCGTGGCCGCGCTGCACGCCGGCGAGCTGCGCTGCTTCGCCACCACCATGCACCTCAAGAAAGCCATTGGTTATTGTCACTATATACTCACCCACTCACTCATGTATATATACTCACTCACACTTACTCACACTTCATGGAGGAGGCGGACGCGCTCGGAGACCGCGTGGCCGCGCTGCACGCCGGCGAGCTGCGCTGCTTCGCCACCACCATGCACCTCAAGAAAGCCATTGGTTATTGTCACTATATACTCACCCACTCACTCATGTATATATACTCACTCACACTTACTCACACTTCATGGAGGAGGCGGACGCGCTCGGAGACCGCGTGGCCGCGCTGCACGCCGGCGAGCTGCGCTGCTTCGCCACCACCATGCACCTCAAGAAAGCCATTGGTTATTGTCACTATATACTCACCCACTCACTCATGTATATATACTCACTCACACTTACTCACACTTCATGGAGGAGGCGGACGCGCTCGGAGACCGCGTGGCCGCGCTGCACGCCGGCGAGCTGCGCTGCTTCGCCACCACCATGCACCTCAAGAAAGCCATTGGTTATTGTCACTATATACTCACCCACTCACTCATGTATATATACTCACTCACACTTACTCACACTTCATGGAGGAGGCGGACGCGCTCGGAGACCGCGTGGCCGCGCTGCACGCCGGCGAGCTGCGCTGCTTCGCCACCACCATGCACCTCAAGAAAGCCATTGGTTATTGTCACTATATACTCACCCACTCACTCATGTATATATACTCACTCACACTTACTCACACTTCATGGAGGAGGCGGACGCGCTCGGAGACCGCGTGGCCGCGCTGCACGCCGGCGAGCTGCGCTGCTTCGCCACCACCATGCACCTCAAGAAAGCCATTGGTTATTGTCACTATATACTCACCCACTCACTCATGTATATATACTCACTCACACTTACTCACACTTCATGGAGGAGGCGGACGCGCTCGGAGACCGCGTGGCCGCGCTGCACGCCGGCGAGCTGCGCTGCTTCGCCACCACCATGCACCTCAAGAAAGCCATTGGTTATTGTCACTATATACTCACCCACTCACTCATGTATATATACTCACTCACACTTACTCACACTTCATGGAGGAGGCGGACGCGCTCGGAGACCGCGTGGCCGCGCTGCACGCCGGCGAGCTGCGCTGCTTCGCCACCACCATGCACCTCAAGAAAGCCATTGGTTATTGTCACTATATACTCACCCACTCACTCATGTATATATACTCACTCACACTTACTCACACTTCATGGAGGAGGCGGACGCGCTCGGAGACCGCGTGGCCGCGCTGCACGCCGGCGAGCTGCGCTGCTTCGCCACCACCATGCACCTCAAGAAAGCCATTGGTTATTGTCACTATATACTCACCCACTCACTCATGTATATATACTCACTCACACTTACTCACACTTCATGGAGGAGGCGGACGCGCTCGGAGACCGCGTGGCCGCGCTGCACGCCGGCGAGCTGCGCTGCTTCGCCACCACCATGCACCTCAAGAAAGCCATTGGTTATTGTCACTATATACTCACCCACTCACTCATGTATATATACTCACTCACACTTACTCACACTTCATGGAGGAGGCGGACGCGCTCGGAGACCGCGTGGCCGCGCTGCACGCCGGCGAGCTGCGCTGCTTCGCCACCACCATGCACCTCAAGAAAGCCATTGGTTATTGTCACTATATACTCACCCACTCACTCATGTATATATACTCACTCACACTTACTCACACTTCATGGAGGAGGCGGACGCGCTCGGAGACCGCGTGGCCGCGCTGCACGCCGGCGAGCTGCGCTGCTTCGCCACCACCATGCACCTCAAGAAAGCCATTGGTTATTGTCACTATATACTCACCCACTCACTCATGTATATATACTCACTCACACTTACTCACACTTCATGGAGGAGGCGGACGCGCTCGGAGACCGCGTGGCCGCGCTGCACGCCGGCGAGCTGCGCTGCTTCGCCACCACCATGCACCTCAAGAAAGCCATTGGTTATTGTCACTATATACTCACCCACTCACTCATGTATATATACTCACTCACACTTACTCACACTTCATGGAGGAGGCGGACGCGCTCGGAGACCGCGTGGCCGCGCTGCACGCCGGCGAGCTGCGCTGCTTCGCCACCACCATGCACCTCAAGAAAGCCATTGGTTATTGTCACTATATACTCACCCACTCACTCATGTATATATACTCACTCACACTTACTCACACTTCATGGAGGAGGCGGACGCGCTCGGAGACCGCGTGGCCGCGCTGCACGCCGGCGAGCTGCGCTGCTTCGCCACCACCATGCACCTCAAGAAAGCCATTGGTTATTGTCACTATATACTCACCCACTCACTCATGTATATATACTCACTCACACTTACTCACACTTCATGGAGGAGGCGGACGCGCTCGGAGACCGCGTGGCCGCGCTGCACGCCGGCGAGCTGCGCTGCTTCGCCACCACCATGCACCTCAAGAAAGCCATTGGTTATTGTCACTATATACTCACCCACTCACTCATGTATATATACTCACTCACACTTACTCACACTTCATGGAGGAGGCGGACGCGCTCGGAGACCGCGTGGCCGCGCTGCACGCCGGCGAGCTGCGCTGCTTCGCCACCACCATGCACCTCAAGAAAGCCATTGGTTATTGTCACTATATACTCACCCACTCACTCATGTATATATACTCACTCACACTTACTCACACTTCATGGAGGAGGCGGACGCGCTCGGAGACCGCGTGGCCGCGCTGCACGCCGGCGAGCTGCGCTGCTTCGCCACCACCATGCACCTCAAGAAAGCCATTGGTTATTGTCACTATATACTCACCCACTCACTCATGTATATATACTCACTCACACTTACTCACACTTCATGGAGGAGGCGGACGCGCTCGGAGACCGCGTGGCCGCGCTGCACGCCGGCGAGCTGCGCTGCTTCGCCACCACCATGCACCTCAAGAAAGCCATTGGTTATTGTCACTATATACTCACCCACTCACTCATGTATATATACTCACTCACACTTACTCACACTTCATGGAGGAGGCGGACGCGCTCGGAGACCGCGTGGCCGCGCTGCACGCCGGCGAGCTGCGCTGCTTCGCCACCACCATGCACCTCAAGAAAGCCATTGGTTATTGTCACTATATACTCACCCACTCACTCATGTATATATACTCACTCACACTTACTCACACTTCATGGAGGAGGCGGACGCGCTCGGAGACCGCGTGGCCGCGCTGCACGCCGGCGAGCTGCGCTGCTTCGCCACCACCATGCACCTCAAGAAAGCCATTGGTTATTGTCACTATATACTCACCCACTCACTCATGTATATATACTCACTCACACTTACTCACACTTCATGGAGGAGGCGGACGCGCTCGGAGACCGCGTGGCCGCGCTGCACGCCGGCGAGCTGCGCTGCTTCGCCACCACCATGCACCTCAAGAAAGCCATTGGTTATTGTCACTATATACTCACCCACTCACTCATGTATATATACTCACTCACACTTACTCACACTTCATGGAGGAGGCGGACGCGCTCGGAGACCGCGTGGCCGCGCTGCACGCCGGCGAGCTGCGCTGCTTCGCCACCACCATGCACCTCAAGAAAGCCATTGGTTATTGTCACTATATACTCACCCACTCACTCATGTATATATACTCACTCACACTTACTCACACTTCATGGAGGAGGCGGACGCGCTCGGAGACCGCGTGGCCGCGCTGCACGCCGGCGAGCTGCGCTGCTTCGCCACCACCATGCACCTCAAGAAAGCCATTGGTTATTGTCACTATATACTCACCCACTCACTCATGTATATATACTCACTCACACTTACTCACACTTCATGGAGGAGGCGGACGCGCTCGGAGACCGCGTGGCCGCGCTGCACGCCGGCGAGCTGCGCTGCTTCGCCACCACCATGCACCTCAAGAAAGCCATTGGTTATTGTCACTATATACTCACCCACTCACTCATGTATATATACTCACTCACACTTACTCACACTTCATGGAGGAGGCGGACGCGCTCGGAGACCGCGTGGCCGCGCTGCACGCCGGCGAGCTGCGCTGCTTCGCCACCACCATGCACCTCAAGAAAGCCATTGGTTATTGTCACTATATACTCACCCACTCACTCATGTATATATACTCACTCACACTTACTCACACTTCATGGAGGAGGCGGACGCGCTCGGAGACCGCGTGGCCGCGCTGCACGCCGGCGAGCTGCGCTGCTTCGCCACCACCATGCACCTCAAGAAAGCCATTGGTTATTGTCACTATATACTCACCCACTCACTCATGTATATATACTCACTCACACTTACTCACACTTCATGGAGGAGGCGGACGCGCTCGGAGACCGCGTGGCCGCGCTGCACGCCGGCGAGCTGCGCTGCTTCGCCACCACCATGCACCTCAAGAAAGCCATTGGTTATTGTCACTATATACTCACCCACTCACTCATGTATATATACTCACTCACACTTACTCACACTTCATGGAGGAGGCGGACGCGCTCGGAGACCGCGTGGCCGCGCTGCACGCCGGCGAGCTGCGCTGCTTCGCCACCACCATGCACCTCAAGAAAGCCATTGGTTATTGTCACTATATACTCACCCACTCACTCATGTATATATACTCACTCACACTTACTCACACTTCATGGAGGAGGCGGACGCGCTCGGAGACCGCGTGGCCGCGCTGCACGCCGGCGAGCTGCGCTGCTTCGCCACCACCATGCACCTCAAGAAAGCCATTGGTTATTGTCACTATATACTCACCCACTCACTCATGTATATATACTCACTCACACTTACTCACACTTCATGGAGGAGGCGGACGCGCTCGGAGACCGCGTGGCCGCGCTGCACGCCGGCGAGCTGCGCTGCTTCGCCACCACCATGCACCTCAAGAAAGCCATTGGTTATTGTCACTATATACTCACCCACTCACTCATGTATATATACTCACTCACACTTACTCACACTTCATGGAGGAGGCGGACGCGCTCGGAGACCGCGTGGCCGCGCTGCACGCCGGCGAGCTGCGCTGCTTCGCCACCACCATGCACCTCAAGAAAGCCATTGGTTATTGTCACTATATACTCACCCACTCACTCATGTATATATACTCACTCACACTTACTCACACTTCATGGAGGAGGCGGACGCGCTCGGAGACCGCGTGGCCGCGCTGCACGCCGGCGAGCTGCGCTGCTTCGCCACCACCATGCACCTCAAGAAAGCCATTGGTTATTGTCACTATATACTCACCCACTCACTCATGTATATATACTCACTCACACTTACTCACACTTCATGGAGGAGGCGGACGCGCTCGGAGACCGCTTGGCCGCGCTGCACGCCGGCGAGCTGCGCTGCTTCGCCACCACCATGCACCTCAAGAAAGCCATTGGTTATTGTCACTATATACTCACCCACTCACTCATGTATATATACTCACTCACACTTACTCACACTTCATGGAGGAGGCGGACGCGCGTATGTGTCATCATGAAAGTTAAAAAATTGAAAACAAAGACCCGCTGTTTGTCACGCAGTTCCTTGCATGTTCGCTGCATATTTCCACTACCCTATCCGCCCCTCCATCTTATCTTAAAGGCCGATGACCAACTGTGTCTTTAGTGTTGCAGGTGTCCACGAGCAGGGCTAGTCATTTACCACCAGGTAGTCCGGTTGCCGGTTTGTCCCCTCACCCTCAAAGAAATATCTTTCTTAACAGTCGTTTAAAAAATGATTTTTGAACTTTGGTAATAATTTGGAAAATGTTCGCGTCCAGGCACCGGATACCGGCTGTCCCTGACGACAGTCGGCTTGCCCAAAGAGGCCGCCATCACGCAGCAGGTGCAGCGCCACGTGCCCGACGCGAGTGTCAAGGAGCAGACCCTCAACTCGATATCGTACAACTTGCCGGCGAACGCCCACCCCCACTTCCCGCAGCTGTTCAGTGCGCTCGAAACCAAAAAGCCCGAGCTCGCCATCGACTCCATTGGCGTCGGGGTGTCCACCCTGGAAGAGGTCTTCTTAAAGTGAGTCCGGCTGACCGGTTCGTTGTTCGCTTTATAACATGCCAACAACAAGGTAGGTCAGGTTTGCATACGATGTGAAAGTATGTCTGGGACATTATAGACTGCCGTCCGTCCAAAAATAATGGATATTGGACCGATTGGTTGTCTATCCCCTCGTCACTTTTTTTTTATCACGTCACGTTTTATCGCGTCACATACAAAACTAGTGCAATCTTTCAATCTTTATGTTGAACGATTTTAACTTCTCAACTATTTGCTCTATTTTTACACACTAAATTATTTTCTTCTATCGGAGTATCTTTTTTTTCTAGAAGGGAAACAATAAAATCGGAAAGATGATTATTTAATGTTATATTCGTAAGACAACAACGTATAGGTGTGTGATATTGATGTGATGCTTGCTTCACGATGAGAACAACATTTCAGATTGTGCAGCGACGTGGACACCACGGTGATGCAGAACGGTGTGCTCTCCACGCCAGGTAATGAGTTCTATTAGTGATATTATACATACAACATATCGATCGCAAATATACACATACCTAAATCATTTCACGCCAAGTCTCTTGCTGGGTTGGCAGACGATTTTGAGACCTCTCAACAAGCAAAATGCGATATATGGTACTTTACGTCGATATTCTGAGAGGTCGCGTTATTTCACTAGTCGAGCTGGCCCATTTATGTAGTGAGCTCTGTGGCTCTAGCACTGTTAAACATTAGATGAAATATCGATATAAAATTGTTGTCAGTGTTTTAAATTGGACTCGGATGTAAAGTAGGATAATACGAATTAAACGTCCTATCCTACTTATATGTATATACATAGCAGTGGAACCTATCTATGTTTTCCTATGATAAAATACAAAGTCTCTACTATCAATAAACCTAAATGGATAACCCATGGCATAAGAACATGTAGTAAAAATAGACGAAAGCTACTATGGAAATATAGGATTACACCGTCTAATGACACAAAATTAGCATTTAAAATATTTTCTAAAAGATATCAACGAGTTATCAAACTAACCCAAAAAGCACAGAACAGTCATTACATTGAAAAAAGCACTAATAAGTCCAAAGCTACGTGGAAAGTAATAAACACAGTTAAATCAAATATCCCAAATATTAGTAAATATGAAATTAAAGTAAGTGACAAACTCATAACGAACCCACAAATTATAGCCCAATATTTTAATGATTATTTTAGCGACCTAGTACAACCGAATCTCGAAAATAATAAGAGATGCTCTAAAACACATACTCTCCCGTCTCATAAATCAATGTTTATGAAACCAATCATACCAGAAGACATAGTTACTATAATAAAATCCTTAAGAAATACAAATAGTACAGGACATGACGGCATCCAGACAAGTGTTATTAAAGCAGTAGACGTCATTATAGCCCCCGTACTATGTGATATTATAAATAATTGTATTGAACGAGGGACCTTTCCACAACAACTAAAAACATCCATAATTAGGCCAATGCATAAAAAAGATGACACAACAAAAATGTGCAACTATAGACCTGTAGCTTTGGTTCCAGTTCTTTCTAAAATCTTTGAAAAAGTTATATATAATTCAGTAAACCAATATTTTGAAATAAATGATATTTTTTGCAAGGAACAAATGGGCTTTAGGAAGAACAAAACTATTAATATGGCCATATATAATTTTCTAGAAAAAGTACACTTTAATATAGATAATAGGAAACCAGCAGCAGCTATGTATATGGATATGACCCGGGCTTTTGATCATGTGGACCATAAAATTCTAATAGGAAAATTATATAGTTATGGCATAAGACGTAATGTGCTCAGCCTCATAGAATCATACCTGACAGATAGAACCCAATTAACTCAAATAAGCCAAGTAGACGTTAAATCCAAGACAGAGGTAATATACTCATCGCGTAGCAGATTAGTTAAATACGGTGTTCCCCAAGGATCTGTTCTGGGTCCACTGTTATTTATCTGTTACATTAATGACCTCCCCATGGTAACCTCGCATCAGATGTCTTTATTTGCTGATGATAGTGCAATTGCTTTTAACTCCGGTAACATGAGTCAAATTAGGAATGATATTAAGAAATCTTTAGATAGCATTATTGACTGGTTAAATAAGAACAACCTTAAAATTAATTTAAATAAAACAAGTATTATGAACTTTAAACTCAGAAATTCAAATCAATCAAAACTGGAAATTATTTATAATGAAGATACATTATTACAATCAAATGCAACAAAATTTTTAGGATTGTATATTGATAGTGATATGTCATGGAGGACCCAAATTGATCATTTATGTACAAAAATTTATCAATTCTCATATGCCCTATATATGCTTGCAAAAATTGCAAATAAAGATACCATATTGACAGCCTATCACGGATATGTATCTTCTATATTAAGGTATGGCATTATATTTTGGGGCAACGCTACAAATATTTCAGATGTACTGATAGGACAAAAGAAGTGTATCCGTGCTATTTGCAATATAAAACAAACAGAAAGTTGTAAGCCTCACTTTAAGAATCTGAAAATATTGACGGTCCCATCATTGTATATATATGAAGTCAGTTTGTTTGTAAGAAATAACTCAAAGCTTTATAAAACAGTGGAAAGTGAACGTCGCTCTAATCAATTACATTTATTACCGACCAAAACGGCTTTTGCTCACAAAAGTATATATGCAATGGCGCCAAGAATATACAATAAACTTCCCAGTGACATTAAAGCAAGCAAAAACATTAACGTATTCAAAAAGAAAGTTTTTAATTTATTAAATGACAAAGTATATTACCGTATAAATGATTACTTCGAGGATCAATTTGAATGACAAGTGAAAATGAAGGACTTTGAAATATTGCAATTTTTAGTATTTATTATAATTTATTTGACTTTGCTGTATTATCTTTCTTGTACAGATTTATATATTTTGCATGCCAGATGGTGGAATATGGTTAAGATCTTATATTGTATAATGACACCTGTTTGTACCCATATTCGCAAAATAAATGATTTGATTGATTGATTGATTGATAGTATACACACAGCATACATACAGCTCTCTCTGATGCAGAGCCTACACAACCCAGACTGACCGGTGTACCCCTGTACTGGCGCCAGCTGACGGTGCTTCTGAAGAGACAAATACTATTCGCTTACTACCGGAAGTGGATCTTCCTCATAGTGGTATGTTTTTGGACTTCTTAGAAAACGATATTATTTGTTAAAATAGTGTAGATAATAGCCTGGTAGGACGTGAGTCGTAATATTGTTCATTTACAGCAAGTGGTGCTGCCGATCGTGTTCATATTGGGCATCACGCACATGATGAACAACCAGGTGTTGTCTTACGAGCGGGGCAGGCCGCTTCAACTGGACCTGGACGTGTACAAGGACAGGTTCAGACAAGTGCTACACAACACACGACCGGACGACGCCCTCAGGTGATTCATGTTCACCTTATTTATAACAGAGCATGAGTTGATCTGTATCATTTTATATCGTATATTATTTAATTGCAGCTCCCTCTACAGGCAGTACTCGGGTGTTTATTTCAATAAGGTGGAGGACGTGGCGAGCGGTGAGTTGACCTGTGCGCCACGTGTGTCACGTAACACACGCAGTCGCACGACGCAAGTGTGCGTGCGTGAGTGTGCATGTTTGTGTGTGTTGTCACAGGATGTTATTGTTGTTGCAGCGATACTCGAGATCGGAAAACAGGACATACTGGAGTACAACAAGTACTTGGCGGGAGTCGAACTGAACGGCACGTATGCCAAGGTAATCTACGCCACACTGTTGATATTATTGACAAGAGGGACTTGTATCGTTGAACGTGTCGAGTAAATTTTATTACTCACCGAAAACTTAAACATAATAATTTACATGTAAAGCACACTAGTACAATAAAAAAACTTGTGTGGTTTTATGAAACCACCGTAAAAGTGAAACTTTTTTTCACATTATAGACATTTAACTAAAAATTTTCGAAATATTATTTTTTTCGAAAACCGAATGTAAGTCACTGTTCACGTATTTTAGTTACCATAAAATATTGGTTACGATTTTAATTTACTTGCCATCTTGTATTTGTTAATAGGGTTTAATAAATGTTTTTTATTTTACGTGGTCACGACAATAATTCCTAGATGGCGCTACTAGGTTGCTACTATTGATGATTCTGCCGTAATATCGTATTATATCGATAGATGTCGCCCGAATCGACACTAGGGCACT
The DNA here is from genome assembly GCA_905147225.2 of Euproctis similis. Taxonomy (NCBI): domain Eukaryota; kingdom Metazoa; phylum Arthropoda; class Insecta; order Lepidoptera; family Erebidae; genus Euproctis; species Euproctis similis. The sequence goes on from LR990121.1 coordinate 18,510,474, forward strand.
AGCTACGGCACTAGGGATAACGCGACACCTATTAAACGTTAACAACATTACAACATAAAGGATCTTTACAAAACAAAACGATATTTTTTCCTCCAGTAAATATGATATTTCGATTTATTATGAAAATGTTACAAATACATATATAAAGAGCACTATCTTATCTTATATCTTTAAACGAGCAATTCTTGTATATATATAAAATTGGAATCTCGGAATCGGCTCCAACGATTTTCATGAAATTTCTATTCCAGCAGATGGCGTTGTTAACTAACACGAAGTCAATGTGTGTTTGCTTTGCTTTTATTACAGTTTATCACTGCAAAAAATTAAGTATATGTTTCTAATATAATATGTTAGTACATAGTATATATTAGTATATATTTATTATTCTGTCGGTAAGATCGAAAAATATTATTGATATTTCATTATTTTATTAGTATGTAATTCGTACTTAAATATAATTTTCAAAAAACACAATTTATAAAAACACAATTTATAAATAATATAATTTTTTTTCTCCGCCTGCAATACGTACGTACGTATATGTATGTATGTAAAAAACAAACAAACAAACAAACCCGATCCTAGAAAATGTGTCGAAATTGGTAAAGAGGACGGTAATTAAACGATTATACATACGGCCCTCGTGGTGCATCGGTAAACCGCACTACCGATAACACAAGGTCGGGGCGGGTTCGATCCCTCGTCTGGGGGTGTTTTTCTACATGTTTTTACGGTATTTATTTACAAAAATAAAGTGTATATTTGGGTAATTAATTAATATAAATAAACGATAATAGACGTGAAAGGCGCTCTGACGAGCGCCTTCACGTCACCGTCACGCGACATGCAACACGCAGACGAAAAAGTTTGAGACGATGTAATAAAAGCTTCACTTTAAAAACGATAAAGATAAAGAAATCGAATAAAGTTTAAAAGGGTTATACTTTTTTATTTCTGCGCGGATGTAGTCACGGGAAAAAGCTAGTATTATTTAAACACATAAAACTATATTTTACCTGTGTTATGTGTATTTTTTCTTATACAAGTCTGCCTCAACCTGACGGCGTCGAGCGGCGAGACACAGTTATTGCAGCACTGACAGGTGCGTTGTGTGTGACGCAGGTGCTGTACACGACGCTGGTGCGGCACGCGGCGCCCGTGGCGCTCAACATGCTGTCCAACCTGCTGGGCGCGCGGGCCCTGGGCTGGAGCCGGCCGCGCCTGCAGGTCACCAACTGGCCCGTGCTCACCGACACGCAGGCGCACCACGCGCTCGACGCCAGCGACGCCCAGGAGCCCAAGCGGCTGGAGCTGCTCGTGTTCTGGGCGATACTCGTCACGTTGCGTGAGTACCATCCCCGCCACCCCGCCGCCCCGCCGCCCCGCCGCCCGCCCGGAGCGAGTCTATACGTGTGTGTGTGTGTGCGCAGTGATACAGGTGTCGAACCTGCAGTGCGTGACGCTGGTGTGCCGCGAGCGCGAGAGCGGCTCCCGCCACCTGCACGTGATGTCGGGCTGCCCGGCCGAGCTGCACTGGGGCGCCACCCTGCTGTGGCACGCGGCCGTGGCCGGCGCCGCCCTCGTGCTGCCCGCCGCCGTGGCGGCCGCCGCGCTGGACTGGGACCGCACCCTCACCGACCCCGAGTTCATATGTGAGTCCAGACGCACAGCCGCTCGGCTCTATCGATCAGATAGTGTAACGGGATAACTTATAATTTTGAAAGTACTGAAATCAGATCAAATTGGCTTTAAAATAGATGACACATAATGTCATATGGAAAAAATTCAGTCATATCTGCCCTCACTTTCAATGAAGTCTATCAATAAAGATGTCAATAAAGCTTCTTATATTATCTACCGTTTGCTTGTTTTGTTCTAGGGTTTCTATTTTCTGAATATCAAAGTGAAAACTGAGCTGAGCTAACTAATTATCGGTCGATAATACAATATATATTAATACAAACTTTGCACGCATACAAAATTTGCACGTACAAATTTTCATTGATTCTTTTTATATAAAATTTGCATTGTTTTAATATTAACATAGTTACTTTATGCGGCCTACTTTCGGTATGCATACGGAGTAGAGCTGATGGACCTTCAACATTTAATGAATGTTCAATCAGTGTTCAAAGGCTGGGTTCCGTGCTGGTTATTCTACGATCGATCATATTCATGTGGACAAACAAGAGATCGAAAAGTTCAATGAATATGGCAAACATTACTACATCGCTTTCATAGATTATAACAAGGCATTTGATTCCTTGAGACACGACTACATTTGGATGACTTTAGAAAGACAAGGCATAGAAAGCACATATGTAAACATTATTAAAGAAATATATAAAAATCTGAGAGTAAAAATCCAACTAGAACAACAAGGAGAAGAGTTCAAAATACAAAAGGGTGTTAGGCAAGGAGATCCCCTTTCACCAAAACTTTTCACAGCAGTAGTAGAAAACATATTTAGAACTATAGACTGGATAGATTTTGGAATCAATATTAAAGGGATTAACCTTAATCATTTAAGATTTGCGGATGACATAGTGATATTTGCAGAGCGACCAGAAATACTACATACTTTGTTAAAAGACTTAGACTCGGAAAGCAGGACTTACTATGAACCCAACTAAAACTAAGATAATGACGAACGCAATAAAAGAACACATTAAAATCGGACCAGATAATATAGAATATGTTGAAGAATCTAGGACAGAATATATCAGAAAAAGATCAATTTTCAAAAGAAATTCATAGAAGAATAGGTATCACATGGAAACGATACTGGGGCATATTATGAGCACTTACTCGTAATTCCAGCCAGCTTGTTCGCTGCCCAGCGAATTCGTATTTTGAACGACTAATTTCAGCTAGTCGGTGACGAGTAATCGCTGTCAAATTCACTCTAAATTCGATTTATAAACGACTAATTCCATTTAGTCACTAATGAGTAGTCTAAACCAGTTATAATTAGTCGTTAGAAATACGAATTCATTTGGCCGCGAACAAGCTGGCTGGAATTAAGAGCTCATAATATGCCCCCTAGTCCTTAAAGGAAATAGTCAAAAATGATAAAATACCAATGTCAATCAGAAGCAAATTATTTAACAACTGTATTCCCTGTAGTAAGACCCTGGAATGCCATAAGGCACCAGAATTAGTCACTGTGCGCTCGGTCCGTTGGCGACCTTTGACCCTGCGGATCCATCGCACGCTCGGAACCGAGAACAGTTACAATCTTTTACTTTTTACAAACGTTAGCTACAATTTAGTAGTGGCAACTCACCCTTAGGGGTTAAATATCAGTATGAAGTGGAGAGAGATCCTTCTATCCGACGTCAGCCGTCGGCAGTGTGCCTGAGAGATGTTCATGAGGTGACGGCGTCAGAGAGAGAGAAGGCTAGTTTTAATTTGAATTCAAACCGGACGATCTGTCAATCGGATTCCGGAGTGGGAGTGAGTCACCGGCTTTTAGGATTGTGCCATAAGGGGGATTTAAATTTGCCAGTTTATTTGTTACGATCAAAATTCCTAGATGGCGCTAGTAGTTGCTACTATTGATGTTTGCCGTAATATCGTACTACATCGATAGATGTCGCCCCAATCCAGTATTTCAGTTATGTTACTTGAAATAACGTGTCACTTCCTTGTCTCACTTATGGATGTCAAACCTGGCCTGCTACAACTAAAAACTACCAAAAACTGAGAGTTTGTCAACACAACATGGAACGTAGCATGCTAAACATAACGCTTCGCGACAGGTGGACCACTTCAAAGATAAGAAAAAAAACAAAGGTCAGAGATATATTACTAGTGTATGATACAAGTGATGAGAACTAATGGAACAAAATGGGCAAAAGATATAATAGAGTGGTATCCCAGAAATGGAGTTAGACAGAAAAGACGATTAATAAAACGGTGGGAAGTTGACTTGCCAAAAGGTTGGAGAAGATTAACCCAAGATAGAGACAAGTGGAAAAAACTAAGGGAGGCCTATGTCACAAGACAACCTGACCAACAAACTGATTGCTGAAAATACGCTCTGTTATTTAATGTAATTATTTTTCTGTTATGTTCTATATGACTTCATTCATTCATTCAGTGTTCAATTAAACGCGGTTTGAATCAGGCAGCTTGCATTTTGTTCTGGATTCATTCTCGTTGAATACTCATTGTATTATATATGTTTGGGCACTGAGTTCAATATACAAGAGGAGCAAACCTCATTCATATGCGTCACAAAATGTGTGTCCACTTTTTAGATGCAATGACGTAGCTTTGAAACCGCTAGACATTTAAAATGAAACATATATCTATCTCAGTCACACAAATCGCAAATACATTGCCGTCACTTTGATTAGACAAAGATGGCAATATAAATTTGCAATGGCGGTGTGGGGTGGCCTGCCCATGCGAAATTTTACCCAACTTTTTCAAGCCATGTACTCGTAAAAATATTTAATAAATATAAATTCAATATTTTACTATTACTTATTAATTTCTTATCAGATGTATTAGAAGATAACTGAAATAATGAATGGATCAATGATCTCTGTGTACTCCGTACTAGATCGGCTGTTCCGAAAAAAATTGGATCACACTCATACCTAATTGTGTACACCTGCCTTAGAGCAGCGATTTAAATCGCTGTAGGTAAGGTGTACACAATTAGGTACAGATACACAAAATAGTGAAAACGCTTGAGTAGTAAAATAATGTACTTACATTCATTATATTGAAAGGGAATTATTTTATTTAACGTGGACAGGGCCTAACAGCCGCACGGGTCGATCGATCATAAAGTTAAGCAACGCTTGGCGCGGTCGGTCCGTGGATGGGTGACCATCTTATCATGACGAGTTCCTCCGTGTTTCGGAAGGCACGTTAAATTGGTGGGTCATTTGAACATCTTTGGCAGTCGTTACGGGTAGTCAGAAGCCAGAAAGTCTAACAACCAGACTTACCAAGGGGGATTGTGTTGCCCACGCAACTGGGTTGTGGAGGTCAGATAGGCAGTCGCTCCATGTAAAACACTAGTACTCGGCTGCACCCGGTTAGACTGGAAGCCGACCCCAACATAATTGGGAAAAAGCTAGGCAGATGAATTATTGATCATACACCGCTGTGTAACATAAGTTTTGTATAAAATTGCCTTTTAGTCTCTTTTTTATAAGTCTGAGTGAATAATTTGCTTTCGTGATACAATTTTATTTTTAGTATTTATTAATTATGGCATTTATTAATAAAAGCGAATGATCAACTTGAATTGACGATAAATGATCTCCCGGGTGCAGGTAGCTAGTCAGTTTCTTTTCTCAGCAATCGGATAATTTTCACCCACTTGTCACGGCGTGCTGCATCTTTAGGCACCCTGCAGCGTTATTATTATAACAAAAAATATTTAAAATCTCCTTTTCCATAAATTAATAATTCTCCCACAAATGTGGGAAACTAAAACTAAGTTTTTAGTGGTATCACTGAAGCTAATTATGAAAATTCAACATTTTATCTATTTTACTGTATTTAAATATTAATGTAAACATTAATCTTACGTGTGGAAAGTAATTCCGGTTAATTTCTTATGGGTTTCCGATCTTGAATCGCACTCTTTTACTACGCATTTACCCATTTTGTACCTATTGTTATTCGGTTCGCGTCTGACAGATGACTGAATTGACATAAGCTTCGCATAAGCCTGTAGGCTTATGGCCAGTGGTCACGCTTTGAGAAGGTTGCTACATGTCTAGAACGTATAGGTCAATGTGTTTGGGTAACACTCCTGTTCGGTCTTTATGCCAGAGATTATAAGTCACTAACTAAAATTGGCGGTAGATCTATAAAACTACCGCCTTGGAAGAGATATGTGCATCTCTTCAGTCACGTCTAAAGCGCCGGTACGACAGCACGCACGCTGTAGCGAAGTTCGGCCTCACAAGAAGACGGATTCAAATATAGCGACCGGTTCCGTGGTGTGGATGACCGATCTTATGTATTAACTTTCCCGACGGATGCTGGTGCCTTAGAGATATCTGGGAGTGGTCACAGGCAACGTTTGCCGCGCAGTCAAGCAGACAGTCCGCATATCAGGTTAGTGGCTTTGAAAACAATCTCTTGGCTGGGGCTTGGACATACACCGAGCCGCCCTCTTTGGAACTATCTCCACAAATAAAACATAGTCCACTAAACTCACAACTGTGCATATCGTACAACTCCATACATTTTTTTTGCCCGATTCAAACCGCGTTTATATGAATACTCGAAGGCGGTATCCGGCTCGAAGGACCATAAAGTGCTACTATGCTAATATTAAAACATTGCAAATATAAATATAATAGAGACGTTTTACCTGAAATAAAACGATTATTATATACTTACCTTAGTAGAAGCTTATATATATAGAGATGGCAACCCTATTTCCCGTGTTGTACAACTCTCTCTTTCTACCCTAATACATCTGTCTCTTTCGCACACCCCTCCATTATCACCAGGCGCCTTGCTTGCCTTTGAACTTTGCTGCAAGGATCTTACTCATATGTCGAAATAGCACCAGGCAGAGGTAAAAGTAAGCTTCTACTAAGGTAAGTATATAATAATCGTTTTATTTCAGGTAAAACGTCTCTATTATATACTTGACCGTTAGTAGAAGCTTATATATATTGAGACCTGTTTGTTATCGCCTGGTGAGATGGAACAACGCCAATGTGATATTGAGTAACTCTTCAAAAATAATAATATTAATAATTGTAAAAATGAAGTAAAAATGTGTGCGAAATGGAAAAATTTATTCAGCATAAAAATACTCCAAATATATGATTAAATGTAACTTATTCGTATATGTAAATTGTAATGTATTATAACAATAATCAACTTAACTAAATGACATTAAACAGCAATACATTATCAGCATTAAATTATTTTACAGCAAATTACTATAGAATATTAAATTGTAACAATAATTAAGAAATTGGATCAAAAAGTGTGGATAAAGATATTGAATCACGATTGACGGGCAAATCACGAACTTCACGGCAGTAAAATTTCTGAAATGTCTTCACTGATTTCCAGTTTCCTTTAGATAAAATATCTTCCAAGGGAACATTATCAATCCAACTTTTAGAGGCTACTGCAGAACGCACACTACCCGGAGTGGCCATAATGCCAGCAGCTTTCAGAAGAGATTTGAACCATCCTGCCAAGATTGTTCTAGAGGCCGGGGATGGTGCTCCGCGTAAAGTAATAAATAAATTTGATACACCCGAACTGATTCGTCTTTCATTAAGAACAGATATAGTTCTGTTGATCCAGTAGACGGGATTTAGATTCTGATTTTGAGTGTTAGCTAAAAGTTTCCACCCAGATTGTCTATAATCTCTGCAATCCGTCTTTGACCCGAATTGAGGCCAAAATATAACGTAATCATCGTTGATTAGACAATGCTCACGGTCAATACATAGCAAGGTCAAATCATGAATTCTGCGACCTGAACAATGACTCAAAAGTGCAACTGTATGTCTGACGGTTTGAAAAACGTTTGTACTATCCACTGAATATGTGGTCATAAAAGTTGTAAGTATGTTAACGTCCCAAACGGGTGTTTTAGTAAATTTAGGATTCTTTATGGATATAGCTTTTAAGACATGTTTCACTATAATATCTTCACTGAGTTTACTATTCCACTCTGCATTACATAGCGTGGAAATGACCGATTTGTGGAGAATTATTGTATTGTATGAGAAATTATGTTTCAAATGTAAATCAGCGAGGAAACGTGCTAATTCAGAGCCGTCAGGTTGCATCGGGTTTATCTTATATTGTTTCGCCCAGCAGACCCATCGATTCCAGGGTGCTTTATAAGTCTTCCAAGTAGACAGTCGCCACGAAGACTTAAGTAGAGTTATTTGATCTGAATCCCAGGCCTTTAATTTCTCTTCCCACCCCCACATTTCCAAACTTCCAGACTCATATCCTGTACCTTCGGGGGTGGCAGCCCGGTCACGGTGTCTATTAAAAAGCGTTTCACGTTTTTGAGGGTGAATGGGGGTGCGATCGCACGGGATTTCAAATCTGCCCTCCAAAAAACTTTCTCCCACCGCGGCACTACGATCAGGTAAATCCCTGTTGCCTGATTGAGGTGCATCAGCACTCGGGGAACCAAAAACGGGGGCGGAAAGATCCATGCCAGTTGAAAACACCATGTTATGCTGAACGCATCGTGGAACATCGCTTCGTGGTCGTTGAGGTCTAGACTCGCATAATTCGACACTACCCGCGCCGTTTTCGATGCGAATAAGTCTATCACAGGTGTCCCCATTTTTGCAAATATCATTTCCGTGCAACTTTGAATCAAATGCCATTCTGGGGCTCGATGGTGCCGAGACAAGGAATCCGCATGATTGTTGAATCTCCCGGGTATATGGTAAATTTTGAAGTGAAGTTGGTGCCTGTCTAGAATTTGTAAAATTTTTGTTGTTACATTCATTAGCAGTTGGGACTTGGTTCCCCCTTCGTTGCGGAGATAGGCTACCGCGGATTCTGATTCTTCTACTCGATTGTCTGACTGCATGAGAATTGATCCCTTTGACATGCTTGTGGCGTGTAATTTCAGTCCCTTCAGAATTACTAATAACTCTTTTACATTGCCATGTAGATTCTGCTCGCCTTCCTCCCAGACACCTGATATGAGCTGGCCGTTTAGTAATGCTCCCCATGCTGTATCTGAGGCATCCGTCGTCAAGAAATGTGTCGTTTGCGGTATGTGCATCAGTGATCCTAGATGACAATTTTGAAGCCACCAATGCAACTCCGACTTGACAGGGAGGGGAAGGTTGAAATTGGTTTGAGTTGGAGATTCCAACAGCGTATTCAAAAACTTCAGAATTTTTCGGTGATTTAGTCTGCCTCGAGGGACAGCAAAACTGGCGAAGTTTAACAAACCTACCAGGCTTTGGAGTTCTTTGAGTGTTGTGTTGCCTGTTTTTAAGATCTGAGATACTTTTTTGAATAGAATAACTGACTTTTCTGCCGGCAGTTTTTTGCAATTGAGCCACGGGAGCCAGACTATTCCGAGGTATGTGATTTGTTTTTGTGGAATAATTATCGACTTTCCGTAGTTTATTTGGAGACCTAGAAATTATAGTGTCTCTATCAACAGGCATATATGTTGTACTAGAACATCTGAACTTTGATGTACAATGAGAAAATCGTCTAGGTGCACGATTATCCTCAGATCTTTTTCTCGAAGAATTTGTGCAATCCAATTCGTAATGCACGCGAACACCTTGGGAGCTGTGCTGAGTCCGAATGGAAGGCAAGTCATTTCGAGTATTTCGTTTTTGTAAAGAAGACGTAGAAATCGTCTGTGTGACTGAGCTATTGCTAGATTGAAATATGCTTGCGACAGATCGACTTTGCACATCCAATCTCGACTTTGTAGAAAATCTGGTACCCGGTACATGTTTATTAGGCGAAACCGATCTGTCGATATGTAAAAATTTAGCGCCTTTAGATTGACTATTGGTCGGTATGAGCCGTCGCTCTTCCGTATTAAAAACAGGGTGGACAAGAAACTTGGAGACAGAGGTACTACTTTTAATACGCCTTGTTGCTTCATTTGACATATTACTAAGTCCATCTCGTGTGACTCTATTGTGCGACAGCGATTGCCTCTTAGATTTGGTATTATCAAGGGAGGCTTCTGTAGAAAGGGTATGCGATATCCTTGTAATATTTTCAGTATAAACTCTGGGGCACCTTTTTCTTTCCACCGACTGACGTAATGTACTAGACGACCGGCTTGAAAACTCTGCAAGTCATTGTTTTTGTTTTTTATTGATCTTATAGCCAGAGGGGGAAAACCGACGTTTTTGACCCCTTTGAGGTTACCTTGATCCGCGGGATCGAAAGGAATTCCTGTTATTATAATTATTGTATCGTGGCTCTGATGTCACAAAGCTTTGCGCTTTCCAATTATACGCCTGTGGATTACCCTGCGAGGGCTGAGTGTGATAGTGGCGTATGATATTCTGTGCGTCATAGTGACGACTTGAATGACCATGCGATGGTACTTGATGTGCAGACCCCTGCGAGGGGTGCTGTACTGCGGTAGTAAGCTTTGCTCGCGAAGCATTAGCTCTATTATTTTGATTTATAGGCCAAAAAGCCTTTCTAACACCACCGGCTTTTTCTAAAGTAGACGTGAGCGTCTCAGAATCAAATATATGCGTATTTGATGGAGGGATTCTGTTTACAGCTGCTTTTACTAATGGGTCCCTAATCGATTTCATAATACTATCTCTTCTCATTTCTATGGTTTCAGCTCTATGGCCGCAAGTTATTTGCAACAGATCTCGGGAATTTTTTTGAAAATCTCCTTTTAAAAATAATTCATCTATTTTCTCATCAAGATTAGCCAGAAGGGCTTCGGGAGATCTCGACCAAGTCATTAATTTACGTAAACTACATAAAAAAGCCTCTTTCTGTTTTAAAATGCAAAATGTAATAGCTGCATAAGCTTTATCCGAGTAAGCTAGATGTCTAATATTATCGTAACCCTTAACCTCTTCATTAATTTCTAACTCGGTAAATCCCGGCTTATAATTATACATTTTTTGAGTATCGGCATATCTAATGTCTACCCACGACGTTTTTCCAAAATGTTGAACTTCATCTAACATTCTTAAATATTCCGGTGGAGTATGAGGAACAGCGGGTTCCTTAAGTTTTGTTTCGTAATCAAAAGACAACTCCAGACAAGCGTCCGAAGTTAGATCGTTTGATGTGGGTAGATTTAATGTCTCACGTGTGGTGCTAAGTTCATTATATAAATCGGGAGCTACATCGCGACTCACACCACTTAAACAAGATTGATTGTCATCATCCTGATACGTACAGGTATTCCCGTAGTTCATAACGGTTTGTTGTAACACACTAATGTCATTTGCCAGTTTTTTTATCAAACGGCGGTCGCGCTGTTTTTGATGAGATCGATGACGGCGACGCCGCCGTGATTTTTTGTTTTTTCTTTTCGAATTATGATCACCAGAGCTAGACGAGGATGACGACGATGACGAACTATCACTACTATTACTTGATGAAGATACCGATCGCTGCTCACAAGAGCTTCGTCTATTAGTTTGAGTTTTGTTAGTCGGTTCTATTGCGGCAGAAATCTGCTGTTCGTTTGGGTTCATATTTATGCTCAATACACCTCCTTAAATTCTAAAAACGAAAAACAAAAAAAATAAAAAAAAAATAATTAAATATGAATTGCAATCATGAAATGATTAAAGAAAAATAATATGAGGGTAGAAATAATTCTAGTTTCAAATTAATAGTGAACGGAAGCACCGTTGCTTAGTGATATAAAAAGAACTAGTGCACTTACATAAGGTTTCTGGAAACACACTTTATACTTAGAGATATGCACTTTTTAGAGCACTTGTAAACTAGCTGGGAAATAAAACGCCAATGAGTAAGATCCTTGCAGCAAAGTTCAAAGGCAAGCAAGGCGCCTGGTGATAATGGAGGGGTGTGCGAAAGAGACAGATGTATTAGGGTAGAAAGAGAGAGTTGTACAACACGGGAAATAGGGTTGCCATCTCTATATATATAAGCTTCTACTAACGGTCAAGTATATAATAAGGATAAATGGAAATATGTACGTCCTGCCGTTTACGCACCGTACACATAATGTTCTTACTACAGTTTGATTGGAGATGCAACATTAACCTTTGAGGAACTGACGACGGTACTTACCCAGATAGAGGCGTGCCTCAATTCACGCCCACTTTCCTACTTGAGTGACAACCCTGAAGATCCAGTGCCTCTCACCCCAGGACACTTTCTGGTGGGAGAGCCCCTCATTACAATACCGGACGAAATACCCGAGGAGATGAGTACCATATCTAACTTGAGACGATGGAAGTATTGCCAGAAAATCATGTCAGACTTCTGGAGGAGATGGTTCGACGAATACGTAGTCACTCTGAACCAGAGATACAAGTGGAATCAAACGAGATCTGAACCAGAAATCGATGACATCGTGCTGATCCGTGATAAGAGCTTGCCCCCGGCGAAATGGTTGATGGGTAGAATCATCGAAAAACATGCTGGCCAAGATAACCTGACTCGCGTCGTATCAATCAAGACGAAATTAGGCATCTGCAAGAGAACGTGTAACAAACTTTGTTTTTTGCCTAAAGCAACAGAGTAGTTTTGCTTTTCGATGTAACTTTTCTGTTTATTTGTGTTGTGTAATTTCGAGTTAACTTAGAGTCAATTTGTTTTTTTTTGTGTAGAGTCAACTTTAATTGTATTTTAAATTGTTTTGTCATGGTGAGCGGTGCAACGACTCATAATCTAGAACCACATAGCAACTTTTCTTTTGAGTAAATTCAGTCTAAGGCAAGTGTAAGTTGAGATTTTGAGAAAGGACGAAGTCCTTTGGTGGGCGGGATGTTTAAAACGTACTGGTAGCGCCACGGAGGCGAGATCATAAATTAAAATCAAGTTATCAGAGTTAAGAATTAGATGGCGCTTATTAGTTAAGACTTAAATCGCGATATGGTTTCGTTGCACTGCGATCATCATGTGGAGCCTGTGTGAACGTCTTAAGAGAGAGGAGTCCAGGAGTTAAGTGTACTAGTGTGTGTAATAAAAGTGCAAATATAAATCGGTGTGTTAATTAATTATTCCATTGAGAACCTTATTGTGAGTGGTGAGTACAGTGACTTTAAACAGTCCAAATACTTTAAGATTAGAACAGTTTGGGTTCAAAGAGATATTTCAAACCACTTTAGGGTAGAAAAAGGCGTGAAGTGGTATAGTGGCAGAGTCACGCAATTCGCTGCTTACTTCGACCTCTCAGAATATCGACGTAAAGTGGCTCTCGCCGCGTTTCGCTCGGTGATAGAGGTATCCGGAGCTCCGACTCCTTTTCCTCTTCTCTTTCCAATTATCAGATATATCCCACTTTCGACCCCTTCCGTATTCCATCGTGAGGGCCGGCAACGGAACTCTAACAAAGACTATACGCGTTCAGGTGTCCGGGGGCGCCGCCAGTCGCTCACCATCAGGCGACACGCCCGCTCGTTCGCCCCCTATACCATGGAAAAAAGTTACGCACCGATGCGTCGACATCCAATCGATATACAATTCGTACGCTACGTCAGCAGAAGGAACACCATTCGAAATATCCGTAAAGTATTCACGAGCGCGCCGCATATCGATCGCAGGTTTCTTCGCTTTGCTGATGTCGGTCGGCAGCCTGGCGCTGTTCGCGCTCATGTACCTGGTGAGCTTCCGGTTCGGCGAGAACAACTCGAGCGCGGTGCTGGTGGCGTGCCTGTTCGTGTTCGGGCTGGTGCTGCCGATGACGCGCGCGCTGTACGAGGTGCTGGGCGGGGCGGGCGGGGCGGGCGGGGCGCTGCGCGTGGTGCTGGCGGCGTGCGGCTACGTGGCGCCGCCCTACGCGATGACGGCGGGCGCGCTGCGCGCCGTGATGCGCGCGCGGCTCAACGCGCTGTGCGTGGCGGCGCGCGCGCGCTGCCCGGCGCTGTTCCTGTACAGCGAGCCGGGCTGGGTGGACGAGCTGGACGACGCCGCCTGCTGCGCCGGCCGCAAGCCCAAGTGCTACTTCTGCGTGGACGACTCCTCGCCGATGTTTTACGTCGCGGTCCTCGCCGCGCAGTTCCTCGTTCTGATGGTGATACATACTTACCGCTTTTTACGGGAGGGATCTCCGGATACTTCTTTCGCCGAACGAAATGCGGTATGCGTCGTTTTCTTGTCGCTTATATTTTTATTTCTGAATATTCCGGGATACGAGGTTTCGCTTCTTCCGCGCGGAGGGACTCCGCACTCGATTTTTATCACCGATTAACCGTTCACCGCCGGTGCGGTCTCCGCGATGAGAGAACGTGACCGGATAGACAGAAACGAATACGTTCATAGGGGAACGACGGCGCCCTTTTTTACTAATGGTATCGGTCAAAACGCTCGTTGCCCTCAGACGCTGGTGATACTGACGGAGCGGGGCCTGCTGAACGCCGCCTACGACTACTTGCGGAACGTCGGCTACAAGCGCGACCGCCTCGCCGACGGCGACCGGATGGTGCGAGCTGAACGCACATACGTGGAGAAAGAAATCTCTAAGCGTTAGTCGCTACTTGCATTCGGGTTAAATCATTCGCTTACTGCTCGCCGTATGTGGCCACTGTGGGGCGCCGTGAGGCCCGCCCCATAAATAACATCACGAGCTAATCGGTTTCACAACATTCTTACCTTCCTTTCAGTTGCTCACTAATGAGGCCTGTATTTGTTCCTCAACTAGTTGATATTGGATCGGTTCCTTCCAACAATTTGACTGCGGGATTTGTGGTAGGGCTCTCTCTTTCTCTCTCTCTTACCTTACATCTTATATTTTCACACTAACAGCGCCCAACGACATCAAGAAAGACTCTATGCTGATAAATGACGTCCACAAGAACTACGCTTCGCTCCTTGGGAAGAGTTGCAACGCTGTCAGGGGAGTCAGCTTCTCTGTTAAAAAGGGTGAGAGCTTTAAGAGGATTGATTAAATCGTTTTCAACAAACCTTACGTTCACGTTCGCAGTGACACTTGTTGTTTGTATTCAGGCGAGTGCTTCGGCCTGCTGGGCGTCAACGGCGCCGGGAAATCTACCATCTTCAAGATGATGACTGCCGAGGAGTGCACCACCAGGGGGAACATCTTCGGTAACGGACAGCATCTGCGCGCCGGCAACTCTAAGGTTAATAACACTATTACGATCGATCACTACTTCGGAATCCCGAAGAGGGGCTCACAGTGTGAAGGAATTAGATTTGCGGTATTCATATGAGAAGAAAGTAATAGTGAAAATAAAAGTTAGTTTATCTACCGCTAGCCAATGAGCAGTAAGAACGTGTATTCTCGTTACAGTATTTACAAACACTGGGCTACTGTCCGCAATTCTTCGGATTGGACACGTTCCTGACCGGCGAACAAAACCTAGAGCTCGTGCTGACTTTCCGAGGTTTCAAGGAGGAGCTGGTCAAGAAGGAGGCCAAGTCTTGGATTGAAGTTGTCGGTGAGTTCTAAACATTGGGAAACGTCGCGTTTGGTTTTCGACCATGGCGCCTACATTCACCTCCACATTATGTTTGGCGCTGTTGCGCTCGAATATAGCCGCGCCAATTAGGTCGTTGTGCTGCCAGGTTCTCTCATTTAGTAGACTCAATGTCACATCTTGTCATGTGACGTTTTACGACATCCTAGTATCGAAGAACTTGTCCACCGCGATTTCGCTTGCCCTTCTCGAGTTCCGAATACAAGATGCGCTTCGCCACTATCTCCTCTCCCATTCGCGACACATGCCCGCACCATCGAAGTTGCCATCGCATTATGCAGGCTTCAATGCCATCTACGTTGGCCACCACGGTCAGACCACTTTATATTCATAATTTTGCGAAGACCTTTCAGGTGGAAGCGGTCTAAGGTGCGTATTGGGTGACGATATAAGCACCCACGTTTCAAAAGCATATAAGAAGGCAGAGTAACAGCTATATATATATATCGAAAGTTTAGTGGGCAGCCTAATCTCATGCGAGCAGCAGACCTTTGATCATCCTTTGTACATCTTGCCCAAAGCCGCCGCAGCAGCTCTAATTCTGCTGTTGATTTCTGCAGCAAGGTCACACTTAGATGTTATGGTGCTCCCTTGGTATCTGAATTTATCCACCTGCGTCAGTACATTATCGCCGAGTTTTATGACTAGTGTGTCATGACCGTCGTGGGTATCTAGGCACATTACCTCTGTCTTTTTGTCACTTATTTTTAGGCTAAACTTGTGACAAGACTGGTGCAAAACTGACATCAGTTGTTGGAACTCTCGGAACTAATAAATCAAACGCTTGAATCACAGATACGAACTGAACTGTATTCCAAAATGTCACTTTTTACTACACATGTGCAATACAGTATTACATATATGAAGGTAGATGGCGCTACTGGTATATTTGACTGATATTGTCGATACAAAATAGACATAAAATAACACCCCTACTTATCGCAATATCCACTATTACAGATAAATACAAATTTAATCTAAACAAACTATCCCAAGAAGTAACATAAATTTATAATGCTTTGCTGAACATAAACTTTTCATTAAAATGTCAGCTGGCATATCAGCTGTTGGCACATACAGTACTTTAACAATTTTATCTTTTACTAAATCACGACAAAAATGATATTTGATATCAATATGCTTTGTACGTTTATGAAAGACTGGGTTTGCACACAACTTCTGTGCGCCCTGGTTATCATTGAATATGCTTATTGTGTACATCTTATTGGTTATTTCATACTGTAATTCCTTAAGATATAATGCTTCTCTACATGCCTCAGATAGACCAATATACTCTGATTCAGTACTGGAGAGGGCTACACATTTCTGTTTCCTACATTCCCATGATATTATACCATGAGACAACAAAAAACACATCCCAGTATATGATCTCCTATCTTCAGAGTTAGAAGCCCAATCAGCATCTACATAGCCTCTTATTTCTGAGTTACCGTCTTTACAATATTTTATTCCATAAGATTTAGTTCTTTTAAGATATCTCAATACTCTCTTTGCATATTCCCAATGCTGTTTAGTGTGGCAATTATTGAATTGACTCAAAAAAACTTACAGAATAACTAATATCTGGCCTAGTTAAGACCGACAGGTACATCAAACTACCAATTAGTTGTTGATAGGGCACACATTTATTTACACCTACTTCACCTTTACTTACATTTAATTTGACCTCCATAGGTGTATCAACAACCTTACAATCAGTTAAATTAAATTTGCTCAATAATTGATCAATATAAGTTTGCTGGCTCAAAGTTACATATCCTTTATCTTTGTTAAAGGTTACATTCATTCCAAGACATAGTTTAACATCACCTAAGTCTTTAATGCTAAACTTATTAGATAAAATCTGTTTCAAGCTCTTAGTTTCAGTTTTATCGTTGGAAAATATAAAGAAATCATCGACATAGACTGTTACAATGGTCTTACATTTGTTATTATCCTTTATATACATACATGGCTCTATTTTTGATCTTTCATAACCATTACTGATTAAACAATCATCTACCTTTTTATTCCAGGCCCTAGAGGCCTGCTTAAGTCCATAAATGGCCTTTTTAAGTTTTAATACTTTACTAACTGAACTACTACTATTATAACAATCTGGCATTTTCATATAAATGCTTTCCTCTAAATCACCATTTAAGAACGCAGTCTTAACATCTAAATGAGTGACATCTAAACCTAACTTTACAGACAATGCAAATAATAGTCTAAGAGTTGTATGTCTCACTACAGGCGAAAATGTTTCAGTATAGTCCACACCATGTTTTTGGGTGAAGCCCTTTGCGACCAGACGAGCACGGTAACGCACATTGTTTTCACTATCGTACTTTTTCCGCAACACCCACTTGCACTGCACTATAGTACCATCTTTTGGAACATCTACGAGTTCCCACGCACTATTTTTCTCGAACGACTGTAGCTCTTCCTGCACTGCCGCTAACCACTGTGCTTTCTCAGGTCCTTCCAAGGCTTCTTGCAACAATATCTCACCAGTGAACATCTGGTCATCTATGCAAGCACTTGCAAATCCAAATCTGTCTGGCTGCTTTCTACGCCGAGGACCACTTATTGTGTTGACATTGTTGAGTATTATGGAGTCTTCACTGTCTGTTGCACCAGACTCTAAGCTATCCAATGTTTCATCTTCACAAGGTACATACATTTCACCACTGTCATCCATGTTCAAGCTATCTGATTGTTCATGTGAATCTTCCTGAAGTGTCAAATCTTCTTCCCCTACTGGAACTATATTCACATCATCTGAACAATGTTCCTGTACCTCCAGAAGATTATTCTCTGTCTCTATCTTCTCCAATACTATAACATCCCTACTGGTAGTGATGACATTAGACTTCGGGTTGTAAATCCTGTACCCTTTGACATCATTAGAATAGCCGACAAGGATACATTTTTCAGCTTTTCTGTCCCATTTCAATCTCTTTTGTTTTGGCACATGTACCATAATTATACTACCAAAAATACGTAGGTGACTTACATCAGGCTTTCTATCTGTCCATATCTCGAAAGGAGTTTTATAATTTAAGGATGTAGTCACAGTCCTGTTCTGTAAGTACACTGCAGTGTGTGCAGCCTCTGCCCAAAACCTTTTCTCGAGACCTGCATCGAACAACAGACACTTGGCTTTCTCAACAATAGTCCGGTTATATCGTTCTGAGAGTCCATTCTGCTCTGGTGTGTATGGGTTTGTTTTGTGATGTACTATCCCATGCGACATCAAAAAATCATCAAACTTGCTGTTGCAGAATTCTGTCCCATTGTCACTTCTCAAAATCTTAATCCTGCGATTAAGTTGATTCTCAACCTCTGCTTTGTATTGTTGAAAGCATTTCAACGCCTCATCCTTTGTTTTTAGGAAATAAATATATGTCATACGACTAAAATCATCGATGAACAGCATGAAGTATCTCGAACCACCTATTGACCGATTTTCCATTGGTCCACAGAGATCGGTATGCACAATATGTAACAACTCAGTACTTCTGCTACCTTCTTTGGGAAAAGGCAACCGGCTTTGCTTGCCCTCACAGCATGTGACACATGATGACTTGGACATATCAATCTTACTATCAATTGTCAATCCCTCTACAGCATCTTGCATCTTGTTCAAATACTGGCTGTTGACATGACCTAAACGTCGATGCCAAACTTCACTGGACACAGTCATTGCAGTTGCTGAACAATATTCAGACATATTCAGTTTATATACACCATTCAACAGACATGCTGTAGCCACAAGTACTCCTGCCTTATTGAAAATCTGACAACCATTGTTTTTAAATAAAACTTTGTTTCCTTTGGATATAAGTTGACTAACAGACAACAGATTTGTAGTCAACTTTGGTACGCACAATACACCTTCCACTGTAATATCGTATTCACAGGCGTGCGTCTTTGTCGTAATCTGCACATCTCCAGTACATAATACAGGTACTTTGTTTTTGTTTGCCACGACAATTTCCTTAATCTTATGATCCCGCGACACATTTGACAACCATTCTTGGTTCGCGGTAAGATGAACACTCGCCCCGGAGTCAATATACCAATCGCTTTTGCAAAATTCACCATTCAAGAACACGGCGCTAAACGCATTACTACTTGTACGTTCATTATTATTTGTATTCGATGAATTTTTGTTCGAAAATGTACACTGATTACGGTAATGCCCTGTTTGTTTACATTTATAGCATGTTATGACCTTTGGTTTTGACTTTGACATATGGGCATTGTCTTTGGTTGAAGTGCCACCAACATTCCGGTTCTTCTTATAACTCGCAAACACACCACTGGAATTGAAAGCGCTGCTGTCGCCACCGTTTCCGCTTTCTTCCATGTCTAACAACTTTGTTTTAATGGCGTCTGCTGTCAATGGTATGCCGCAATGCTCGATCGCCATTATCATAGGGGAATATTTTTCTGTTAATCCCGCTAACAAAAGCGATGCGACCCACTCATCATTAATGTTGAAACCCGTACCACTCAATTTCTGGCTTGTTTCAATTATCTGTGTCACGTACGAAGTCATTGAAACACTATTCTCGAGTCGAATGGAAATCAAACTCCTCAGCAAACTGATCCTTCTCGTAAATCCTGAGTCATCGAATAGGTTCTTCAATTTCTTCCACAGTTCATGGGTCGTTTGTACATTTTTTATGTGTACGTACAGCGACGAATCTATTGTGAGAATAAGTTTGGCTCTGGTTTTCGCGTCACCTGCTGCTCCTATCTCTTCTGGTACTGTCTCCGACTTGATGCAATCAGACAGCCCCTCCAGAATTAAGAAATTCTCAGCCGCGAAAGCCCATTCACTGTAATTCTCCCGCCCTTTCAGTTTAGGCACAATGACATGATAGTTCGTCATCATTTTCACAGTCACAGCTTTAATTTCAGTTTATCTCAATCTGCAAAGTCTATTTCACTAATAATGTCCACGAAAATTGCGAGAAAAACTAAAAAATACTGGTAAAACTGAGCACATTTATCAAGTAGCTGGCCGCCATTGTAATTCGGAAAAAAAATGCTTATTTCACGAATGTCCAATCAATCTTCACTACACAGTGAAAAACGCGAATCCAAAAGTCTTTTAACACTCGTACCGTAACGAAATTCTTGTTAAAACCACTTTTTACTTATTTTAAACCGGGCGCATAACCTCTAATAAATCAAACGCTTGAATCACAGATACGAACTGAACTGTATTCCAAAATGTCACTTTTTACTACACATGTGCAATACAGCAGTCGGTCGTTGCTGTTCATGTTGCCGACCCCGTGTCTACCCAACACTCGTGACAACGTGTCATGGTCCCAACCAACCCCTGCATTGAAGTCACCCAGCAATAACATTTGTTTTTCGGCACCAACATTGGGATAATTCTTGGTAGAATTTATCCTTGATGTCATCAGATAAGTCTAGCGTTGGAGCATAGACACTGATGACAACCAGGAAATTGTCTTTGTCCAGATGAAGACGCATTTTTTTGTGGGATAAGAGGGCAAACGAGCAAGCGTGTCACCTGATGGTAAGCAACCTGCACCGCCCATGGACACCAGCAACACATATAGTGTCACCGTTGCGTTGCCGACGTTTAAGTGAGTAGAATGGGGAAGGGTGATGGGCCTCCGGGTACCTCTCTCATTGAACGAAACACCTCATGAGCCACTTTACGTCGATCTTCTAAGGGGTTGTGGTATTTCACTGGTCGAGCCAGCCCATTCAGCGAATTACTTGGCTCTATCAATGTACCAATGTAATATAAAATATGCTAACGCGATCATTGGCCAAATGATTTTTTATTGCAAATCCCACACTGCGCCTGGGCTCCGAAGAAGCGGTGCCCTTCCAAAAGAAAATATAACCACCGCCATCTTCCACCAACTGACTCTCATCGGCAATACGTGTTTCGCTGAGAGCAGCTACATCTATATTATAGCGATGAAGTTCACGAGTCACTATGGCGGTTTTGCGCTCAGGGCAGACATTGCAATCACGATCCATAAGCGTCCTCACGTTCCACGCGTCAAAAGTCATAAGCAGTGATTTGGGGGTATTTGCGTATTCTTTTTTGTTTTGTCGACCGTGATATTGATAATTCAGTGACAGCCGCGGTAACTGCCACATTTTAGTTTGGGACGGGTATTTGTTTAGGGCACCTTTTCTAGCTCTCTCCCCAGCTGAGCGGGAAAGCAGCGCTTCCCCAAAAAGAGCTGCGTTGTCATCCCGGGTGTTGCCGAATCTGTTCTGCCGTACCCAATTAGCTCGGCACAGAAGCGACACGGTGTGTGATCACACCCCCGGGATCGCCCGTGAGCAGGAGTTAGACAAAGCTCGGCTTGCATCCAGGTGAGCCTTTCTATCTCGACCTCTCGCCACGGGGCTTTCAACGTCAGCGGTGTCCACAGCACGGAAGCGGTTAGGCGCGCAGGATATATTAAGGTGCGCAAACGTCCGCGCAGGCGTAAGCGCACACACTCGTCCGTTCTCTTCCTAGGCTCAGCGGAACGGGCTCGGTGCTACGACCGTAGGAGAGATCTGATGATGTGTCCGACCGGCGGCAACTATACGCCCTCTGCCGTCGCCCTTAGCCATCCACCCAAATCCGTTTGCATATTCGCTTCGAGTAGCTTACCTCGCCAGAACAGACTTTCAGTCTTGCAGGAGGGAACCGCAACAGGTGAATTCGGATAGGGGAAATTCGGTATTCGGGTAGGATAGGCGTGGGGTACTATGGCAGCGGATTCGGATAAAATCCCTAACGCCCCAGTAGCTAGGAAGCTCCGGGGTCGCTCACCCGTATATCTCTTACCGGGCGCAGGGCTCGAGCGTTACGCGCGGCGCGCCGTGGAGGGCTACAGCGGCGGCATGGCGCGGCGCCTGGGCGCGGCCGCCGCTCTGTGCGAGGGCGCGCCGCTCACGCTGCTGGACGAGCCCAGCGCCGGCGTGGACGTGGCCGCGCGCCGCCGCCTGTGGGGGGCGCTGCGCCGCGCCCAGGCCGCGCCCGCGCCGCGCGCGCTGCTGCTCACGTCGCACAGCATGGACGAGATGGAGGCGCTGTGCGCGCGCATCGCCATCCTGGGCCGCGGCCGCGTGCTGGCGCTGGGCGAGCCCGCCGCGCTGCGCGCCGCGCACGCCGCCGGCCACGCCGTGCACTTCAAGGTGCGCCCCGCGCCCCCCGCCCCGCCCGCCGCGCCCGCCGCCCCGCCCGCCGCTCCGCCCGCCGCCCCGCCCGCCGCCGACCAGCCCGACGGCCGGAAGTCGGCGCTCGGCGCGCTGAAGGGCAGACTGCGCGAGAAGTTCGACTGCGACCTCAAGGACGAGCACAAGGTCGGTATTTAACGTTGCGGATTTGATCGAAAAATACTGTACGTCGCGGCTCGTATCATCTGTCACCGTTTCGCTTCCAGACGATGCTGCATTATCATATAAACGAGACGATGCGCTACAGCGAGCTGTTCTCGGCGCTCGAGTCGCTCCGGCACGAGTTCCCGCATCTGATAGAGGACTACTCCGTCACGGAGACCACTCTCGAGGAGGTGTTCTTGTCGTTCGCGAAGGAGACCGAGACGGGACCGGCACAAGTTTAACTTACTTTTATTTGTTTTGTGTGCGAGTTAGGACGCCACCCAACATTGTAGCCTGTGCGTGCGTGTGTATGTGTATGTGTGCGTAAGAGCGTGTGAGTCTGTGTGTGTATGAGTGCTTGTGCGTGTGCGTGCGCGGATGCGCGCCGCACTGGCAGTTGTAACATGTCAGCACTTTAACGATGTTGTACAACACTTAATTTTATTAGTATAGACACTTTCGAATGTAATAATGTTTAAATAATAACTAATGTGATGTCCTAGTTATATGAATGCGTTATTATTTTGTATCTGTATACAATTTGCGAGAAACGTTACCGACACGATCACGTTAGTAGGTACCTACAACTACTACATTTTGTTTTTCTTCAAGTAGATATTATTATTTCATTAATACAATTATTTTAATAACATTAATTGTTCTACAAGCCAATGTTAGATAATTGGTGAGCAGCTCCTTGTTATAACCAGGCGGCAAAATGCGTATTAAAATAAATTCTCTCAGATTAAAATTGAGCTGTGTGATGACAATTGAAGACTGTAATGATCGTGACCTCAGTAGTGTCAGGGCGAGCGGAGTGTCGCGCTCGCAACTCAAATATATTTTCTTAACATTTACTGTAATACAATGAATTATGAACTTGTCGTGTTACTCACTTAATAAGTACTCACGACAGACTTAATCTCATGACTTAGTATCTAAGAGTGTATTATTATTGATGGATAATTTTGTAAACTATTTAATATAATATGTAAAGGTCATGTCGTGTTCACAAACTAACCACACGCGACCCTACTCCTGCATGTATGTCGTCATGTGCTATAGTTTTGTGAACACAGTATTATAAAACAAACCAAAATAAGACGTTCGACGCTAACAAGAAACAAATATATTTAGAGTTATTAATTTTAGAGGCTTCTGAAGCATTATTATATAACAATAAAAATGTGGCTTTATTTCTAGATATATATAAATATAGCATTTATAGATATTTTAAGTAAACTTGTATGTGATTAATGTGATTATGAAAGTCATTCTAGGTCGTAGATAGTACATTATGTATATGTCGGTGTGTAGTGGCGGACCTGTCTGTCCGTGTGTCACACGCGTGATATTGACAAACAAAAGACTTTTGTAATGGATGGATTGATATAATTATTAATTATTCGTTTGCACTATTGGTTGTATATATATTAGTATATACATTCATTGTCTCGTTTAATTTCGTACATTGGTATAGACGTCTCTGTTCGTCTCATGTTTTGTAACATAATTGCTTACATTCCCACACATAACACATACACACACACACATACACATACACATACACACATACACATACACATACACACACGCACACACACACGCGCATACACACACACGCACGCGCACGCACCCACACACGCACCCACACACGCACCCACACACGCACCCACACACGCACCCACACATGCACCCACACACGCACCCATACACGCACCCACACACGCACCCACACACGCACCGACACACGCACCGACACACTCACCCACACACTCACCCACACACACACCCACACACACACCCACACACACACCCACACACACACCCACACACACACCCACACACACACACACACACCCACACACACACCCACACACACACCCACACCCACCCACACACACACACACACACACACACACACACACACACACACACACACACACACACACACACACACACACACACACGCACGCACGCACGCACGCACACGCACACGCACGCACACACGCACACACACACACGCGCACACACACACTGACACTCACATTCCCACACATACACACACTCGTTTGATGATATTATTACTACTTTGTATTGTACTTACAGGCAGTCCTGTAATTATTTGTAGCTAGATTAAACTTGTCTACGCTAAGCTAAATAAAGAGATAAGACTTTGTGAACATGGCACTCAATTATTTTATGTTATATTATATTAAATGTATATTATATATTTAAACTTAGATGTATTGGTACGTGAATGAATTATATACTGGCTACACGTTTATTCATTGGCTATTTTCATTTGTAACTAACCTTTACACGTGACCTACAGTGCGGGGCTCGGTTTGGAATAAAGTTAACTTGTGGAATTAAGTTTCCATTTGACTTATAATGAGACGAGTCGCGCTCTGCCCACACTGACATGTTACTGTGACGTGTTTGTGTACTCTTTTTTATGAGATATGAGGGCAAACGAGCAGGCGTGTCACCTGATGGTAAGTGACCAGCGTCGTCCATGGATACCTGCAACACATATAGTGTTACAGTTGCGTTGCCGACGTTTAAGGAAGTGGGATAGGAAAGGGATGTGGAAGAGGTAGGGGGCCTCCGGCTACCTCTCTCACCGAACGAAACGTGGCATGTGCCACTTTACGTCGATCTTCTGAGGGATCGTGGTATTTCACCGGTCGAGCCGGTCCATTCATACAGTGAACTGCTTGGCTCTACCACTGTATCTTGGTTTGTTGGTCATTATCGTAGTTTTATTCAGGTTCATTTTTAGCCCGGCGAGCTGGCTAGCTTTGTTTAGTACAATGTACTGTAATATATTTCCTTTCTCTGATATTAGAACCAAGTCGTCGGCAAAACGTAGGTTTTTTTTTATGGGATAGGAGGGCAAACGAGTAGGCGTGTCACCTGATGGTAAGCAATCAATGCCGCCCATGGACACCAGCAACACATATAGTGTTACTGTGACGTTGCCGACCTTTAAGGGATTGGAAAGGATGGGGAAGGAAGATGGGCCTCCGTATATCTCTCTCACCGAACGAAATGCGGCATGACCCACTTTTCGTCGATCTTCTGAGAGGTCATGGTATTTCACCGGTCGAACCGGCCGATTCATGCAGCGAACTGCTTGGCTCTATCACTGTTAGAGTGGCTAAGAGAAAAAGAAGTGCTAGAATGGCTGTTAGGTGGCTAAAATATTTTGTTTTTATTTTTATGCCACATTCATTTCAATTGAATTTGCTTATTATCGGCTCTAAGTATTATAGGTGACAGTGGATCTCCTTGTCTCACGCCTCCCTTGACAGAAAATCAAGAACCGGCTATTTGTAGTTAACTCTGCTTTTGCTTTTTCTGTGTATGCTTTTGCTGTTATATATGCATTGTCTTATTGTGCATTTTTGTAATCGATAAATGCCAAGGACAATGGTCTACATCTTTCTTGATATTTCTCTATGATAAGTTGGAGTGGTAGAGAATCTTTTTCTGAATCCTGCTTGTTCAACGCGCTCTCTTTTTTTCAATATAGAGCTTATTTTAAGGTTAGGATTGTAGTTTGGCAATTGAGAACATAGTTCATCTATTACATTATTAAGGTCTTCGTTGTGGGTTTCAAAATGAGATAAGGCGCCGGCATTGGTATTGTATTTGCCTTTTTGTATATTACAGTGTAATAGTATTCACTAAGTTTTAAACGCCATCTGGTAACTCAAGATTTAGGTTCTTTAAGGTTTACCATCCATTGCAGCGGTTTGTGATCGCTTATGATCTTGAATTTTCGACCAAACAAATATGGACGGAAATATTTCGTAGTCCAAACTATGGCTAACAGTTCCTTCTCGACGGTACTGTAATTAAACACAGGTTTATCAGATCCAATGGGACCTTAGGATAGCACGGCTCCTATAGCAAGATTCGGTGGTGAGGTTGAAATCTTTTTCGGAAACAGGATATTAAAGAGTAGGGTCATTACTTAAGAGGGTTTTGTATTTTTCAAAACAATTAACTAAGGTCTAAGAATATCTTTTTACCCTTTTTTAAACATTGTGTGAAGGGTTTAGTTTAGTTAGCATAGTTTGGTATAAATTTTCCATGGTAACCAACAAAACCTAAAAATTGTTTGATTTCTTTGGGAGTTATGAGAATAGGATAATTTTCAATAGCAGAAATTTTGCCAGAATTAGGTTTCACTTCACTTCCACTGATAATATGTCCAAGATATGCAGTTTCAAGCTTAAGGACTCCACTCACTCACTCACTCTTGAAGTTTCCGAAACACTTTTTCAAGGTGTACCATGTGCTTCTGGAGCGAGGTGATAAATACTACGATGTCATCGAAATATACTAGACATATGTTATTCTGAAGGCCTCTGAGAACATTATCCATCACCCGTTGATAGGTAGATGGCGAGTTCTTAAGTCCTATGGGCATTCTGAGAAGTTCAGTGTCCGTGCTCGACATTAAGTACTGTTTTTGGAATATCGCGGGGAGACATTTCTACCTGGAAGAAACCACTAGCCAAATCAAGTATAGTAAAGTATTGGCAGGGCCAATATTTATCGAGTACGTCACTAATATTTCACTTTGACATTTCATCTGAAAGTAATACTAGTTGTCCTTAGTTAATATGTTCGTTACCATACTCAATCTTGTTGCCATCTACCATAACGTCTATTTTCCTTGAGTTTGTCATCAATTTTTGTTTTCTAGGCCAACTTCTCTACTTATAATTGCTAGGTTCGGCATCATTTGTTCTATTGCAGCTGGATTCTCCTCAAAAAGCACAATATCATCAGCAAACCTTAGGTTATTAAGGCGAACTCCATTTATGATCAGAACTAAGTGATCCCAGCTTAGCTGTCTAAAGATGTGCTCGAGTACGGCGATAAACAGCGTAGGGGAGAGAGTATTATACAAACTATATATATTGCCTTGGCGCTCGCCATTTTTTATGAAATATTTTAATACTGGCCTTGCTGGATTTATATAGAGTAACAGGCAGAAAAAATAAAATAAAGTGATCAGACAGTCATCAAATAACAGAGTATTCAAGAAAAACCAGATCCATATCAATTAATGGTCCAATAGCTTGACCGAGCTAAATTACTACTAAAATACTACAGTCCGCGCCGTATGCTTTCTTGTGCTTCTGGGTCACAGAGACACAAAGGCCTCCCGTTACACCTGTATTTAAATAGATGTTCTATACAGGTGCTCGGAGAACCCCTCGTGCCCCGTGAGCACCTACTTAAGTACATGGTTCGGTTTTAGGTTTGGGTTAGGATTGGATTAGGTTTGGGTCAATATTTTTTAAGCTCGTAATTTATTGTTTAAAAGCCAAAGTAAAGTAATGTAAATAACTCATTGAAGTTCGAATCCATTGACAAGCAAGATATATTTTAAAATGGGTTATAACTAGAGCAAACAAGAGGAAAAGATTATTGTCGCTGAAAAAGTTACCCAAAATTGCATCAAGGATAATTTAATCAACACGAGTAAATTCTAATAGCACTAATTATTTTGTATGTAGTCATCATAATAGTTTTAACCATGTTGGTAAAACTTGGCTCATAAAATTCTTGTGACGTCTTGGTACCCTGTCTAGCTAGAGATAATACTATAAAGAGCTGTTTCGATTCGCCCGTCTGAGAAGTTATTAATCAAAGCTGTTCTAATACCTAACCAGCTATCTGGTATGCCGTAAGAATTAATTGTACTGGCGGTTGGACCAGTAATTTTTTATTTTTATTAAGATTCCATTTATTAGACATAAATTAGATAATTCACTTCCTGGTTGGTCACATAAATATTGTACGACTACTTTTTCACAAATGTTAATAGATCTAGTGAATATATTCGGGTTACCATTAAATTCACTAGGCGAAGTGCATTATAATAGTGTCCGGATCATGGATTGTCATTTCTACATTACTTTATCCCTGAGCCATATTTTGTGAGCTCTGTTCTAAATCTAAATTCCTAATTAAATCTACAGTATTAGGTTTGGGGGGCGCAGTCAGACCACCTCCTCGTGCGCCCGGGTGTTCCTTCCGGGGCCGGTGCTCCCAGGGCAGGACCTGGCAGAGTAAATTCTGTCGGGTCTTGCCTGAGAGTCTGACAGGAGGAAGAAAACCTCCATAAAAAATCACTCTATTAAGGGTCGGGAGGATGCGTCTGGTACAGACCGTCGCCCGGCCCGGCTCGTAACCCGACCCGTCGGGTTGATACGAGGGCCGCCACCTCCCAGTGGGGGCCGCGAGGAAGAAAACCTCTATAAAAAATTACAAAAAACGAAATGGACTTAAAATGGCAGAACCTAAAAATACCAGGAATCCTCGGGGGAATCCCTCACGGAGGGTAGTGTTGACGATTCGTCGTCGACACTGCTCCCCGTCTGCCCCGTGTATACGAGGGGGGCAAGTAATGCCATATCGGTAGCTGCGCGTGCAGCTGCTGACCGACGACTAACGCTTTCGCAAAGGATAACCGATTCTTCCGATACGGAAACGACGACTGGGAAAACCAAGATAATAATGGCAAAGGCTCAAAATACATTGACTCCCCGGGAGGGTCCCTGCGCTGCAGGGGAATCCCTCATGGAGGGCGGCGTACCGCTGTCCTCCGTCTGCCCCATGTATAAGGGGGGGGGGGGGGGGGGGGGGGGGCAACCGATGCCACACAAGAGAAGACGACGGCGCGACCACCAACGCGCAATAAGTTTTTTGGGGTTGTCTCCAACGGATCTCCATCCATCCATCGGATCCATCCATCGGATGACGAGGAGGCAGGAGGGGCCTCTATGACAATTAAAAAAGTAGCTGGCGACGCTGACGCTAGTTTTGCCCGTCCAGGCGGGAAACGGCGTGCGTCTCCACGCATTCAATCACGAAACTGGGACACGAGTGCTTCGGAGCTGGAGGGTGCTCCGGTTGAGAAGGAGTTCCGCGCCTCATCCTTGAATGGCGTGGCACGTCGTGAGAAGAGCCACAAGACTGGGCTAGCAAAGGCCAGGGCGACCCTCAAAAGTAAGAAATCGGAGGATTTTGAATTTGCCTTCCATTCTGAGTTAGCTAAGTACCATACAGAGTCACTTGAAGAGACAGATGAAGCAACCCAGGTACAGGAGCAGAATTTAAATGTCATGTCTTCAGAGGAGCTGCGTGCCTTGGGAGGCCCAGCTGTGGCGTCCGTATTGGAGGTCGCAGCAAAGTCCTCTAATCTGAAGGGCACAATGATCAAGCAGCTTAAAAGAGGGAGCGACCAGTTTCTGGAGATCGTTGCGGAGCTGGTCTCCAGACAGGACGATAGTGAGACTGGCCATCTGAGAGTGCAGCTGCGTAACCAACAGCGTCAAATTGCGCAACTACAGGCGGAATTGAAGACATATGACGGAGGGGCGTCCCCCTTCGGCGTACAGACCGCTGGTGTTGATGGACGAGAGGCCAAAATGTTCGAAAAGATTCTGGCTGATCGTATATTCTCTGGGAGGGGGGTGACGGGCGTCTGCTCCGGCATCGAATGGCGTGCGGCGTTCCACAGGGGTCGGTCCTCGGCCCCGTTCTGTGGAACGTCGGCTACGATTGGGTCCTGCGCGGGGTTCTCCTGCCTGGCATGGGTGTACTCTGCTACGCTGACGACACCCTTGTCACGGTCAGGGGAGACAGCCTCGCGGCAGTGACCCGACTAGCGGAAGTCGGAGAGGAGCTCGTGTTACGTTGGGGGGTAGTCATGGACCGGATAGGCATGCTGGGCCTGAGGGTCTCTGTCGGTAAGACGGAGGCCCTCCTCTTCCATGGCCCGCGCCGAGGCCCCTCCCGTGGAGCGAAGCTCTCCCTGTGTGGAGGTACCGGTGCAAGCCCATATGAAATACCTGGGCCTGCACCTGGACGGAAGGTGGAAATTCGGGCCGCACTTCGCCCGGCTCGCCCTGAAACTGGAAAGAGCGGCTGCGTCGCTCGGTAGGCTGCTGCCAAATGTCGGTGGTCCCGGGTCGCTCTGCCGTAGGCTCTGCAGCGGAGTAATCCGCTCCATGGCGTTGTACGGTGCGCCAATATGGGCGGACTCCCTCGCCGCTCGCGGGAACAGGGCCCTTCTGAGATCTTCTCTGAGGGTCATAGCGGCGACGACAATCAGGGCGTACCGTACCGTGTCGTTGACGGCATTCGGTTGCCCTGGCGGTGGTCGCCGAGCCCAATCACGTCCCCGTCCACCCGCGCTGGTTCGGGGACGACGCGGGCTCGGTGGCCGTTTACTGGGCAGAGGGAAGCTACTGCTACCTCCTGTGGAAAGGTCCAGGCTACGTCGCCGTGGAGTGGGGATCCATGGTCGTAGTGGGCTGCTACGTCTCTCCGAACAGCGGCCTCGCCGCGTACGAGGCATACCTGGACGGGCTGGCGAACCGCCTTCGCGGTTGCGCCCCCCGTCCGGTATTCGTCCTGGGCGACTTCAACGCTCACTCGAGCGAGTGGGGCGACGCCCGGGACGACGTCAGAGGGGAGACGCTTCTGGAGTGGGCGGCAGGACTCGACCTCCGGTTGCTCAACCGGGGGTCGGTCAGCACCTTTGTGCGGTGGCAGGGGGAGTCGATCATCGATCTATCGTGGGCGACTCCCTCGGTCGCCGCCATGGTGACCGGATGACGGGTGGCGGAGGAGGTGGTCAACCTGTCTGACCACCGACACATCCTTTTGGATGTGTCGCTCCGCCGCCCAAGCCGCCCGCGCCAGACTAGCGGCCCTCCGCGGCGCTGGTCTCTCAAGCGGCTCGACCGAGACATGGTCGTGGCCGCCGCCAGCGTCGCGGACTGGACGGAGGAAGCGGGATCGCCCGATCCCGAGGCGCAAGCGGCCTGGCTGCGCGACACGATGACGTCGATCTGCGACGCTTCGATGCCGCGAGTCGGGCCGCCCCGGCGGGGCTCCGTGTACTGGTGGAGCGAGGAGATCGAGCGGCTGCAAAAGGCCGCCTTCGTCTCTCGCCGCCGGTACCTGAGAGCCCGGAAGAGAAGGCGAACCACGGTCGAGGAGGCTCTCAGAGTCAGACGGGAATACGGGGCCGCCGCGCACGCCGTATGCGTAGCCATCGCTGCGGCTCGCGAGCGGTCCTGGAACGAGCTCGTCGAGGGACTGGACAGGGACCCATGGGGACGCCCGTACAGAATGGTACTGGGCAAGCTGACCCCGTGGGTCCCTCCGTTGACGGAATCCCTGGACCCGGAAGTCGTGGGAAGAGTCGTAGACGCACTCTTCCCTAGAGTCCAGGGCGGTCCCTCGGTTCCTCCATCACAGTCGGACCACGCCCCGTGGTCCGACGAGCTGGAGGTGACGGAGGACGAGCTCGGGCGAGCCGTCGCGCGGCTCGCCTCCCGCAGCGCCGCGCCCGGCCCGGACGGAGTTCCTCGGAACAAGGCGAGGCGGCTGTTCACCAGCTGCCTCCGCCGCGGGGTGTTCCCCCTCGACTGGAAGTCGGCGAGACTGGTGCTCATCAGGAAGGAAGGGAGGACCGGAGACGCTCCGTCGTCGTTCCGGCCGATATGCCTGCTGAACGAGGCGGGGAAACTCTTCGAAAGGGTTATCTCCGCCCGTATCAGCAGCCACCTGTCGCAGGTGGGCCCGGACATATCGGACTGTCAGTTCGGGTTCCGGCAGGGGCGCTCGACCATCGACGCGGTGCGTCGGGTGCGGGCCCTGTCGGAACCGGCAGTCCGATCGGGGGGGGTCGCGCTGGCGGTGTCGCTAGACATCGTCAACGCCTTCGGGACCCTCCCCTGGCCGGCCATCAGGGAGGCCCTCGTATACCACGAGGTGCCTCCCTACCTCAGGTCGGTCATCGGGGCCTACCTGCAGGAGAGACGGGTGGACTATGTCGACCGGAACGGGACGGAGCAAAGGAAGGAGGTTACGTGCGGGGTTCCGCAGGGGTCCGTGCTCGGACCTCTGCTGTGGAACCTCGCCTACGATCCGGTCCTCCGCACCAGTCTGCCCCGTGGCGTGAGTGTCGTTTGCTACGCAGACGACACTCTGGTGGTCGCCACGGGGCCCGACTTCGAGCGGACGCTCAGGTTCGCCGAGCTGGGGGTGGCAATCGTCGTCAGACGGATCCGCGGGCTGTTTACTGTTTTGGGAGTCCCACACTACCCCCTGCCGTCCCCAGGCGGGGGGTGTGCATAAAGCATTTCCTCGCGTAAAAAAAAAAAAAAAAAAAAAAAAAAAAAAAGGTTAGGTTGGGGGGCGCCGTCAGACCACCTCCACGTGCGCCCGGACGCTCCTTCCGGGCCGGTGCTCCCTGGGCGGGACCTGGCGGAGTAAATTCCGTCGGGTCTCGGCTGAGAGTCTGACACCATTGGTGAAGTCTGAGTCCATTGCCCCACGGACTGGATTACGATCCAGTCCGTGGGGCTGGGACGATGGCCGCCGCAAGGGGGCCGCGAGGAAGAAAACCTCTATAAAAAATCACCTTGTGGAGCTCCGCCTACCCTCTGCGTATCAGAGGGTAGAGTGTGACGCTACCGCGTAGGGTGGCAGTTTGCCACGGCTCAGGGCGACGGACCAGGGGTCGTGGACCCCCCCGTTCGGCCTGCAGCGTGTTTCGGGGTGGGGGCGACGGACCAGGGATTGTGAATCCCCCCGTTCGGCCCTACCGAAACGAAGGAGCGCGGGACAGGGCGTCGGTCAGGGGTTGTGAACCCCCCCGCTCGGCCTGTCTCGGTATTCGAGGAGGGAAGGGGCGACGGACCAGGGGTTGTAAACCCCCCCGCTCGGCCCTACCCGGGACGGTCTTCTGGAGAGGGGCGGTGGACCAGGGGTTGCTAACCCCCCCACTCGGTCCTCTCCGAGGAAGGCGCTCCGGGGCGACGGACCGTGGGTCGTAGACCCCGCCGCTCGGCCCGGCCCGCAACCCTCATTGAGAGGCGCGGGGGTCGTCGGACCGCGTGGAGTAAACCACTATAAAAAATCCGTGAATCCCAAGTTCTGATGCCCGGCGAGGGGATGCATGTTCGACGCGGAGGTCGGACCCGAGGGCATCACTTTAGGGGAGCTCACCCCTGGGCAGGAGGGAAAAAAGCCGAGGGAACTCACCCTCGTTAATCAAAGTGAACTATAAATGGCATCTTTGAAAAACAAAATACCTCAGGTGGGTACCGGCGTAGCCGGAGAATCCCACCCTGGCGGAGTCCCGCCAGGCAGCCCCTCCGTATCTGAGGGGGGCACAAACTGCCATGCTGCCGTTGGGGGCAGCCCAAGCTCAGATGGAGCGATTCGCGCTGACACGTCGGCTTCTGCCGATATCAACGCGACTACTGGACTGGACACTACACCCACCTCCGGAAAGTTCTGGAGGGGTGATGGAGGAGAGGACGGGGAGCCCAGCTCTGGGCGGTCCCGTTCCTCCTCATTAACGGACTTGACAAAGGGACAGGACTTGTGCCTCAAATTCAAGAGGCCCAAGTCTCCTCTGACAATTGGGACGATAGTGAGGGCGGACGGCGGCGGGGATAGCGATAGCGCTATGTCCGCCGTCTCCGTCTTCTCTACGCACTCCGTGGCCTCCGAGGGACCCGGGACGCAGCGGCCGCGAAAGCGGAAACCGCGCAGTCCTGTGGACCGAGGGGGCCATAAGAAGCGGGCTGCTGAGGCAGCGAAAGTCACGGACGAGGTTGAGGCGCCAAGCTCAGCTGAGCTTGGCGCAGAAATTTATGACATTTTTGAGAGGATGGAGCGCACCGCCGAGCGAGCAAAGAGCTCGAAGGCAGACATTGCCAGAGCGGTGGGCTCGGGAATGGACAGAGCGAGGGAGCACATCGCTAAGTTGTGTGCCAGGGCCGACACCCAAGACAGGGAAAACGAGAGCTTTCGCTCTCAAATGACAGGGTTGTCGGCTCGGATGATAGAGCTGGCAAATGAAAATGCGGAGCTTCGAGCCAGGATGGCCGTAATGGCGGCCAAACTGGAGGCTCCGCAATCGCAGGACACGCAGGTGGCGGGGACATCCCGGGGGAACTCGGTTCCCCCGGTAGCGCCGCCGCCTGCGAAACAGAAAAAGGCTGGTGCAGACAGGGCTGCCCCGGGCCCCGCGAAACCCGCGGAGGCCCCGCCGCGGCCCTCCGCCGTCTCCGATGGAACCCGGGAAATGGCCCAAATGGCCAGAGAATTCGCCCGGTTCCAGTCGGAGATGGCGGCGAAGTATTACCCTGATATGGCAAAGAGGTCTCCCCTGAGGCACGAGCGACCCGCCGCGGTGAATCAGTCGCCGCCAGGGCCGCAGATGCCCCAGGGGAACAAGAAGACCAAAAAAAAGAAAAAGAAGAAGAACGCGCAGGAGAAGCAGGCGGCTGCCGCGGAACGCTCGCGGGCACCGCCGCCTCCGCCTGCGCCTGCAGTCGGGCCTGCGTCGGGAGCGGGAGCTGGTGGCGAGACCTGGGCGACGGTGGTGGGCCGCAAGGCCGCTGCCGCCGCCAGGAAGGCTCGCGCCGCCGCCGCCGCTCCTGCACCGGCGCAGGGGAAGGCCAAGGCGAAGGCCAAACCTGCGGGGCTGCCGAAGCCCCCCAATACCGCCGCTGTGGTGGTGACGGTGCCTCCGGGCGTCGACACCACGCTCGCGGCGGTGATGGAGGTTGCCAAGAGCCGCATTAAACTTGCGGATCTTGGCATCTCGGGGGGGCTGAAGGTCCGGAGGGCAATGACCGGGGCTCTCATGCTCGAGATCCCCGGTCCGGACAGCTCCGCCAAGGCCGACGCCTTGGCCGACAAAATGAGGGTGGCCGTCGCCGACACGGGCGCGATTATCTCGCGCCCGTGCAAAATGGGCGACTTGAGGGTGATGGACTTGGACGAGTCCATCACCCCCGCGACCGTCGCCGCTGTGATCGCCGAGGCGGGCGGATGCGCCCCGACCGACGTAAAGGTCGGGGAGATCCGCTCCAGCCCGTCTCGGCTGGGCTCGGCCTGGGTCAGGTGCCCGCTCGGAGTCGCCAGGAAACTGGCGGCTCAGCGGCGGGTGCTGATCGGGTGGACCGCGGCGCGCGTCGAGGCGCTGGCAGCACGGCCTTTGCAGTGCTTCCGGTGCCTCGAAAAGGGGCACGTCCGCGCGAGGTGCCCCTGCGCCGTGGACAGGAGCGGGCGGTGCTACCGATGTGGCGTGGCAGGCCACATCGCGAGCGCCTGCACCGCGCCCGCTCCGCGCTGCCCGGTCTGCTCTGACCTGGGCTGCCGAGCGGATCATAGAATGGGGGGGAAGAAGTGTTCCCCCCCCAAGAGGAAGGCGGCGGCCGCGAGGCCACCCTCCCCTGTTAGGGGACAGGCGGGCGGATCAATGGAGGTCCAATAACGGACCTCCACGCTCGCTTCCTCCAGGGCAACCTGAACAACCGCCGCGCTGCGCAAGACCTGCTTGCGCAGACGGTGGTTGAGTATTCGGTTGCCCTGGCGGTGGTCGCCGAGCCCAATCACGTCCCCGTCCACCCGCGATGGTTCGGGGACGACGCGGGCTCGGTGGCCGTTTACTGGGCAGAGGGGAGCTACTGCTCCCTCCTGTGGAAAGGTCCAGGCTACGTCGCCGTGGAGTGGGGATCCATGGTCGTAGTGGGCTGCTACGTCTCTCCGAACAGCGGCCTCGCCGCGTACGAGGCATACCTGGACGGGCTGGCGAACCGCCTTCGCGGTTGCGCCCCCCGTCCGGTATTCGTCCTGGGCGACTTCAACGCTCACTCGAGCGAGTGGGGTGACGCCCGGGACGACGTCAGAGGAGAGACGCTTCTGGAGTGGGCGGCAGGACTCGACCTCCGGTTGCTCAACCGGGGGTCGGTCAGCACCTTTGTGCGGTGGCAGGGGGAGTCGATCATCGATCTTTCGTGGGCGACTCCCTCGGCCGCCGCCATGGTGACCGGATGGCGGGTGGCGGAGGAGGTGGTCAACCTGTCTGACCACCGACACATCCTTTTGGATGTGTCGCTCCGCCGCCCAAGCCGCCCGCGCCAGACTAGCGGCCCTCCGCGGCGCTGGTCTCTCAAGCGGCTCGACCGGGACATGGTCGTGGCCGCCGCCAGCGTCGCGGACTGGACGGAGGGAGCGGGATCGCCCGATCCCGAGGCGCAAGCGGCCTGGCTGCGCGACACGATGTCGTCGATCTGCGACGCGTCGATGCCGCGGGTCGGGCCGCCCCGGCGGGGCTCCGTGTACTGGTGGAGCGAGGAGATCGAGCGGCTGCAAAAGGCCGCCTTCATCGCTCGCCGCCGGTACTTGAGAGCCCGGAAGAGAAGGCGAACCACGGTCGAGGAGGCTCTCAGAGCCAGACGGGAATACGGGGCCGCCGCGCACGCCGTATGCGTAGCCATCGCTGCGGCTCGCGAGCGGTCCTGGAACGAGCTCGTCGAGGGACTGGACAGGGACCCATGGGGACGCCCGTACAGAATGGTACTGGGCAAGCTGACCCCGTGGGTCCCTCCGTTGACGGAATCCCTGGACCCGGAAGTCGTGGGAAGAGTCGTAGACGCACTCTTCCCTAGGGTCCAGGGCGGTCCCTCGGTTCCTCCGTCACAGTCGGACCACGCTCCGTGGTCCGACGAGCTGGAGGTGACGGAGGACGAGCTCGGGCGGGCCGTCGCACGGCTCGCCTCCCGCAGCGCCGCTCCCGGCCCGGACGGAGTTCCGGGTCGGGTCCTGGCGCTCGCTCTGGGAGTGTTAGGGAACAAGGCGAGGCGGCTGTTCACCAGCTGCCTCCGCCGCGGGGTGTTCCCCCTCGACTGGAAGTCGGCAAGACTGGTGCTAATCAGGAAGGAAGGGAGGACCGGAGACGCTCCGTCGTCGTTCCGGCCGATATGCCTGCTGAACGAGGCGGGGAAACTCTTCGAAAGGGTTATCTCCGCCCGTATCAGCAGCCACCTGTCGCAGGTGGGCCCGGACATATCGGACTGCCAGTTCGGGTTCCGGCAGGGGCGCTCGACCATCGACGCGGTGCGTCGTGTGCGGGCCCTGTCGGAACCGGCAGTCCGATCGGGGGGGGTCGCGCTGGCGGTGGCTGGGAAATGGCCCTTATGGCCAGAGAATTCGCCCGGTTCCAGTCGGAGATGGCGGCAAAGTACTTCCCCGACGCGGGGAAGAAGCCTCCCCTGAGGCACGAGCGGCCCGCCGCGGCAAATCCGCCGCCGCCGGGGCCGCAAGTGCCCCAGAGGGGAAAAAAGAAGAGCAAAAGGGAGAGGAAGGCGGCTGCCGCGGAGCGCTTGCGGGTGCAAGAGCCTCCGCCTCCATCTGCTCCTGCAGCTGGAGCTGCGCTGGGTGCGGGAACTGGTGGCGAGACCTGGGCGACGGTGGTGGGCCGCAAGGCCGCTGCCGCCGCCAGGAGAAAGGTCGGGGAGATCCGCTCCAGCCCGTCTCGGCTGGGCTCGGCCTGGGTCAGGTGCCCGCTCGGAGTCGCCAGGAAACTGGCGGCTCAGCGGCGGGTCCTGATCGGGTGGACCGCGGCGCGCGTCGAGGCGCTGGCAGCACGGCCTTTGCAGTGCTTCCGGTGCCTCGAAAAGGGGCACGTCCGCGCGAGGTGCCCCTGCGCCGTGGACAGGAGCGGGCGGTGCTACCGATGTGGCGTGGCAGGCCACATCGCGAGCGCCTGCACCGCGCCCGCTCCGCGCTGCCCGGTCTGTTCAGACCTGGGCTGCAGAGCCGATCACAGGATGGGGGGCAAAAAGTGCTCCCCTCCCAAGAGGAAGGCGGCGGCCGCGAGGCCACCCTCCCCTGCTAGGGGACAGGCGGGCGGAACAATGGAGGTCCAATAACGGACCTCCACGCCCGCTTCCTCCAGGGCAACCTCAACAACCGCCGCGCTGCGCAAGACCTGCTTGCGCAGACGGTGGTTGAGTATTCGGTTGCCCTGGCGGTGGTCGCCGAGCCCAATCACGTCCCCGTCCACCCGCGATGGTTCGGGGACGACGCGGGCTCGGTGGCCGTTTACTGGGCAGAGGGGAGCTACTGCTCCCTCCTGTGGAAAGGTCCAGGCTACGTCGCCGTGGAGTGGGGATCCATGGTCGTAGTGGGCTGCTACGTCTCTCCGAACAGCGGCCTCGCCGCGTACGAGGCATACCTGGACGGGCTGGCGAACCGCCTTCGCGGTTGCGCCCCCCGTCCGGTATTCGTCCTGGGCGACTTCAACGCTCACTCGAGCGAGTGGGGTGACGCCCGGGACGACGTCAGAGGAGAGACGCTTCTGGAGTGGGCGGCAGGACTCGACCTCCGGTTGCTCAACCGGGGGTCGGTCCTCCACGTGCGCCCGGACGCTCCTTCCGGGCCGGTGCCCCCTGGGCAGGACCTGGCGGAGTAAATTCCGTCGGGTCCTGGCTGAGAGTCTGACACCAGTCGCGTAATCGTAATCCAGTCCGTGGGGCTGGGACGATGGCCGCCGCAAGGGGGCCGCGAGGAAGAAAACCTCTATAAAAAATCACCTTGTGGAGCTCCGCCTACCCTCTGCGTATCAGAGGGTAGAGTGTGACGCTACCGCGTAGGGTGGCAGTTTGCCACGGCTCAGGGCGACGGACCAGGGGTCGTAGACCCCCCCGTTCGGCCTGCAGCGTGTTTCGGGGTGGGGGCGACGGACCAGGGATTGTGAATCCCCCCGTTCGGCCCTACCGAAACGAAGGAGCGCGGGACAGGGCGTCGGTCAGGGGTTGTGAACCCCCCCGCTCGGCCTGTCCCGGTATTCGAGGAGGGAAGGGGCGACGGACCAGGGGTTGTGAACCCCCCCGCTCGGCCCTACCCGGGACGGTCTTCTGGAGAGGGGCGGTGGACCAGGGGTTGCTAACCCCCCCACTCGGTCCTCTCCGAGGAAGGCGCTCCGGGGCGACGGACCTTGGGTCGTAGACCCCGCCGCTCGGCCCGGCCCGCAACCCTCATTGAGAGGCGCGGGGGTCGTCGGACCGCGTGGAGTAAACCACTATAAAAAATCCGTGAATCCCAAGTTCTGATGCCCGGCGAGGGGATGCATGTTCGACGCGGAGGTCGGACCCGAGGGCATCACTTTAGGGGAGCTCACCCCTGGGCAGGAGGGAAAAAAGCCGAGGGAACTCCCCCTCGTTAATCAAAGTATTACAATCATGGCAACTAGAAAAAACATAATTCCTCAGGTGGGTACCGGCGTAGCCGGAGAATCCCACCCTGGCGGACTTCCGCCAGGCAGCCCCTCCGTATCTGAGGGGGGCACCTACTGCCATGCTGTCCTCACGGACAGCACTGCTGTTACGGCCGACGCGACAAGCGTCACCACGCAAGGCCGTTTTTGGAAGGGTGGAGAGTTGGAGGGGGGAGAGCCCAGTTCGGGCAATTCCCGCTCCTCCTCTAAAGACCGGAGGGAAGAGGGTGAGAAAGGTCTCGTCTTGAAATTCAAGCGGCCGGACTCACCTCGACCCAAGCAGCAGGTCTCGACGGCGGACGGCGGCGGCGATAGCGACAGCGCTATGTCCGCCGTCTCCGCCGCCTCAGAGGCCTCTACGAGCAAGGGGGTGCGACCTCGAAAGAGGAAGCCGAAGAGCCCTGTGGACTCGCGAGGCGCTAAGAAGAGGCCTACCAGCTCTGCTAACCTCGCTGACGAGGTGGAAGCGCCAAGTTCAGCGGAACTCGGCGCCGAGATATTCGAGGCGTTGGCAACTATGGAGCGCTGCGCCGAAAGAGCTAAAAGCTCAAAGGCGGACGTTGCCAAAGCGGTGCGCACCGGCATCGAGAGGCTTCGCGAGAACGTCGCGGAGATCTGCGCAAGGGCCGACACCCAGGACCGGGAGAATTTAAACTTCCGGACCCAAATGTCGGAGCTGTCGGCCCGAGTGATAGAGGTGGCCCGGGAGAACGCGGAGCTCCGGGCCAAGATGGCTGAGATGTCGACTAGGTTGGAGGCGCCTAAATCGCAGGCGGCGGGGACATCCCGGGGGGACTCTGTTCCTCCGGTGGCGCCGCCGCCTGCAAAAAAGAAGAAGGCTGGGGCAGAAAGGGCTGCTTTGGGCCCCGCGAAACCCGCGGACGCCCCGCCGCAGGCCTCCGCCGTCTCCGACGGAACCCGGGAAATGGCCCTTATGGCCAGAGAATTCGCCCGGTTCCAGTCGGAGATGGCGGCAAAGTACTTCCCCGACGCGGGGAAGAAGCCTCCCCTGAGGCACGAGCGGCCCGCCGCGGCAAATCCGCCGCCGCCGGGGCCGCAAGTGCCCCAGAGGGGAAAAAAGAAGAGCAAAAGGGAGAGGAAGGCGGCTGCCGCGGAGCGCTTGCGGGTGCAAGAGCCTCCGCCTCCATCTGCTCCTGCAGCTGGAGCTGCGCTGGGTGCGGGAACTGGTGGCGAGACCTGGGCGACGGTGGTGGGCCGCAAGGCCGCTGCCGCCGCCAGGAAGGCTCGCGCCGCCGCCGCCGCTCCTGCACCGGCGCAGGGGAAGGCCAAGGCGAAGGCCAAACCTGCGGGGCTGCCGAAGCCCCCCAATACCGCCGCT
The DNA here is from genome assembly GCA_905147225.2 of Euproctis similis. Classification (NCBI taxonomy): domain Eukaryota; kingdom Metazoa; phylum Arthropoda; class Insecta; order Lepidoptera; family Erebidae; genus Euproctis; species Euproctis similis. Next base: position 18,551,443 of record LR990121.1, read on the forward strand.
GTGGTGGTGACGGTGCCTCCGGGCGTCGACACCACGCTCGCGGCGGTGATGGAGGTTGCCAAGAGCCGCATTAAGCTTGCGGATCTTGGCATCTCGGGGGGGCTGAAGGTCCGGAGGGCGATGACCGGGGCTCTCATGCTCGAGATCCCCGGTCCGGACAGCTCCGCCAAGGCCGACGCCTTGGCCGACAAAATGAGGGTGGCCGTCGCCGACACGGGCGCTATTATCTCGCGCCCGTGTAAAATGGGTGACTTGAGGGTGATGGACTTGGACGAGTCCATCACCCCCGCGACCGTCGCCGCTGTGATCGCCGAGGCGGGCGGATGCGCCCCGACCGACGTAAAGGTCGGGGAGATCCGCTCCAGCCCGTCTCGGCTGGGCTCGGCCTGGGTCAGGTGCCCGCTCGGAGTCGCCAGGAAACTGGCGGCTCAGCGGCGGGTCCTGATCGGGTGGACCGCGGCGCGCGTCGAGGCGCTGGCAGCACGGCCTTTGCAGTGCTTCCGGTGCCTCGAAAAGGGGCACGTCCGCGCGAGGTGCCCCTGCGCCGTGGACAGGAGCGGGCGGTGCTACCGATGTGGCGTGGCAGGCCACATCGCGAGCGCCTGCACCGCGCCCGCTCCGCGCTGCCCGGTCTGTTCAGACCTGGGCTGCAGAGCCGATCACAGGATGGGGGGCAAAAAGTGCTCCCCTCCCAAGAGGAAGGCGGCGGCCGCGAGGCCACCCTCCCCTGCTAGGGGACAGGCGGGCGGAACAATGGAGGTCCAATAACGGACCTCCACGCCCGCTTCCTCCAGGGCAACCTCAACAACCGCCGCGCTGCGCAAGACCTGCTTGCGCAGACGGTGGTTGAGTATTCGGTTGCCCTGGCGGTGGTCGCCGAGCCCAATCACGTCCCCGTCCACCCGCGATGGTTCGGGGACGACGCGGGCTCGGTGGCCGTTTACTGGGCAGAGGGGAGCTACTGCTCCCTCCTGTGGAAAGGTCCAGGCTACGTCGCCGTGGAGTGGGGATCCATGGTCGTAGTGGGCTGCTACGTCTCTCCGAACAGCGGCCTCGCCGCGTACGAGGCATACCTGGACGGGCTGGCGAACCGCCTTCGCGGTTGCGCCCCCCGTCCGGTATTCGTCCTGGGCGACTTCAACGCTCACTCGAGCGAGTGGGGTGACGCCTGGGACGACGTCAGAGGAGAGACGCTTCTGGAGTGGGCGGCAGGACTCGACCTCCGGTTGCTCAACCGGGGGTCGGTCAGCACCTTTGTGCGGTGGCAGGGGGAGTCGATCATCGATCTTTCGTGGGCGACTCCCTCGGCCGCCGCCATGGTGACCGGATGGCGGGTGGCGGAGGAGGTGGTCAACCTGTCTGACCACCGACACATCCTTTTGGATGTGTCGCTCCGCCGCCCAAGCCGCCCGCGCCAGACTAGCGGCCCTCCGCGGCGCTGGTCTCTCAAGCGGCTCGACCGGGACATGGTCGTGGCCGCCGCCAGCGTCGCGGACTGGACGGAGGGAGCGGGATCGCCCGATCCGCGAGGGCGCACACCCCGCGGGTGCGCCCGGGTCGCGGCCCGGGAAGGATGACCCCCCGGTGCGGCCGGGGAGGGTCGTCCGGGGCGCCACCGGCCGCGCGCCTCTTTACAGCGCGCGGTCGGAGCCGCTCCGCCCGGGGGAGCCTCGCCAGGCTCCCCGAGGATGAGCACCCCCTCGAGACTGAGGGGGGGCGACGGCGGGGTGGACCAGAGGGGTTTATCCGAATCCTGGACCACCCCAACGCCGGAGGAAGGCCGCCGCGAGGTTTTAGTGGGTAACCCTAGGATCGGATCTCAGTTTACTGTTTTGGGAGTCCCACACTACCCCCTGCCGTCCCCAGGTGGGGGGTGTGCATAAAGCATTTCCTCGCGTAAAAAAAAAAAAAAAAAAAAAAAAGGTTAGGTTAGGTTAGGTTAGGTTTTTTTTTTTTTTTTATATTATTCCGCCTTATGCCCTACCGGGCCGCGGGAACTACGTTAGTATACGTCCGCGGCCCGGCAAGGGGGGGCCCCTTTTAGTCGGGGCCCTACGTGGTACGACCCACTCCCATGGAGTGGGGAGGGGTCGTCCGCCGTTTCCACGGCGCGACGCGTCTCACGACGCGCCGCGCGTGGGGTTATGTCCCGGTCAGGGCCGCCATCAGACTCGACGGCGGCCCCGGGCCGGGGCCCGGCGGGGCGGGAGCGTGCCGCCAGCACGCTCGCGCTCCCGCAGGGCTTCTCTTTTGGCCGCCATCACCTCGCTAGCGAACGAGGCGACGGCGGCCCAACACTGGTCGCTGCCGGCCATGGCAGCGACGACGGCCGGCAGCGACAAGTCCACCCCGACCGCGCCAATGAGCCTGGCGCGTTGAGCGCCCCAGCCCGTGCACACGGCCAGTGTGTGTTCGGCCGTGTCCACGGCACCGGACGCGCAGTGGTGGCACACGGGCTCCGCGAGGAGGCCCACCAGTTCCCACAGGTACTTGCTGAAACAGCCGTGACCTGTGAGAAGCTGGGTGAGCCAATAAGTGGGAGCCCGGTGCCTCGCCTCGACCCATTGGCGCAGTACGGGTCGGACAGCCTCGGCGAGCCGCCTGCTCGCCGAGGGGTCCTCCAACCTTTGAGCCCATCGCTGGAAGAGATCCTCGCGACATTCGCTCCTCCAGCGAACGATCTCTTCCGCGAGGGGCTCCGACGATGTTTGCCGCATCAGGGCCCTCCTTCGGTACACCTCCGCCAGGACCCCGGCCTCGAGGTCCCAGGGGAGGCTCCCGGCAATTAGGCACGCCGCCTCGTAAGAGACGGTGTGGTACGCCCTGGAGGCCCTCTGTGCCATGACCCGCTGCGGACGCCGCAGCAGGGCCACGTTCTCGGCACTGAGGGCCCCCGCCGCCCATATTGGCGCCCCGTAGAGCGCCATGGAGCGAACCACACCGTCATAAAGGCGGCGGCCGACACTCCCCGCCCCCCCACAGTTGGGGAGTAGGCGTGCGAGCATTCCCGCGCACGACACCAATTTTGGCGCCAGCGCACGGAAATGCCCGCTGAACCCCCACCGACCGTCGAGGACGAGACCGAGATATTTTATGGTCTCCCCGACGGCGATGCGGGCTCCGCCCACCGTTATGAAGTACCCCGGGGGGGGCTTCGTCCGAGGCCCATGGAAGAACAGGGCCTCGGACTTCTCAAGGGCCACCCGCAGCCCGAGGGCCCTGATGCGGCCGACAACATGGGCCGTGCCCGCCGTGGCGAGCACGCCCGCGTCCCTAACCGATTTGCCCTGCGCGGTCACTAGGGTATCGTCGGCGTAGCATATTACGCCGACCCCCCGAAGATTAGCGCCGCGCAGGGCCCAGTCGAAACCGATGTTCCACAGGAGTGGGCCGAGAACCGACCCCTGCGGAACACCTCCCCCCGGGAGACAGCGCTCTCGACGCTGTCCCGCAGCCGAGAGACGGCGTCCAGCGTGGACCTCCCGCGGCGAAAGCCGAATTGGCCGTCACTTAGATTCGGGCCCACCGCCTCCAGGTGCTCGACGAGGCGCGCAGCGAGCACGCGCTCGAAGAGTTTGCACGCCTCATCGAGCAGAACGATGGGGCGGTAGGCCGACGGCGAGTCGGGGGGTCGCCCGCGCTTCGGGAGAAGCACGAGCTTCCCCGACTTCCACCGCCGCGGGATCGTGCCGGACGCCATCATCTCCGACATGAGGGACAGCGTCTCCTCCCCGAGGACCGGCATCACGCGGACGAGGATCCGCCCGGGGACACCGTCCGGACCTGGGGCGCGGTTCTTCAGCTTGAGCGTCTGAACCGCAGCCCCCAGCTCGTCCTCGGACACGGGCGGAATGACCTCGCCCGCGGCCGGTCCTTCCTCGGGAAGGTTAGGTTAGGTTAGGTTAGGTTAGGTTAGGTTAGGTTCACTCCGTGGTCCGACGAGCTGGAGGTGACGGAGGACGAGCTCGGGCGGGCCGTCGCACGGCTCGCCTCCCGCAGCGCCGCTCCCGGCCCGGACGGAGTTCCGGGTCGGGTCCTGGCGCTCGCTCTGGGAGTGTTAGGGAACAAGGCGAGGCGGCTGTTCACCAGCTGCCTCCGCCGCGGGGTGTTCCCCCTCGACTGGAAGTCGGCAAGACTGGTGCTAATCAGGAAGGAAGGGAGGACCGGAGACGCTCCGTCGTCGTTCCGGCCGATATGCCTGCTGAACGAGGCGGGGAAACTCTTCGAAAGAGTTATCTCCGCCCGTATCAGCAGCCACCTGTCGCAGGTGGGCCCGGACATATCGGACTGCCAGTTCGGGTTCCGGCAGGGGCGCTCGACCATCGACGCGGTGCGTCGGGTGCGGGCCCTGTCGGAACTGGCAGTCCGATCGGGGGGGGTCGCGCTGGCGGTGTCGTTAGACATCGTCAACGCCTTCGGGACCCTCCCCTGGCCGGCCATCAGGGAGGCCCTCGAATACCACGAGGTGCCTCCCTACCTAAGGTCGGTCATCGGGGCCTACCTGCAGGAGAGACGGGTGGACTATGTCGACCGGAACGGGACGGAGCAAAGGAAGGCGGTGACGTGCGGGGTTCCGCAGGGGTCCGTGCTCGGGCCCCTGCTGTGGAACCTCGCCTACGATCCGGTCCTCCGCACCAGTCTGCCCCGTGGCGTGAGTGTCGTGTGCTACGCAGACGACACTCTGGTGGTCGCCACGGGGCCCGACTTCGAGCGTACGCTCAGGTTCGCCGAGCTGGGGGTGGCAATCGTCGTCAGACGGATCCGCGGGCTGGGCCTGGAGGTGGCGCCTCACAAAAGTGAGGCGCTATGGTTCCACCGCCTCACCAGAGGCAGGGAACCCCCGGCCTCGCGGATCCAGGTGGGTGACACGGCTGTCCCGGTGGGGCGGTACATGAAGTACCTCGGCCTCACCCTGGACAGCCGCTGGAGCTTCGAGGAGCACTTCGTACGGATGGTCCCCCGAGCGCGACGGGTGGCGGGCGCCTTACACCGCCTGCTGCCCAACCTCGGGGGACCGGGGGAGGGAGTTCGCCGCCTCTACGGTGGCGTCGTGCGGTCCGTGGCCCTGTACGGGGCCCCCGTTTGGTCGCGAGACCTCGCGGGGGCCTCCCGCTCCAGGGCTCTGCTGAGGAGCCTGGAGCGGATCATGGCCATACGGATCGTACGGGGCTACCGTACAATCTCGTACGAGGCGGCGACGGTCCTCGCGAGTTATCCCCCCTTCATCATCCTGGCCGAGATGTACGCAGCCGCGTACGATCTCGGCCGGGGAGGGGGGGACGCGCGGGGACACGAAGTGCGGAGGCGGGAGGCCTTCCGGCGGGTCCTGGGGGACTGGCGCGACGCGCTGGTCCTCCAGGGCGGTACGCGTTCGCGCGCCGTCGGGGCCGTCCTGCCCCACCTCGAGGCCTGGGTGCTCCGCAAATGGGGCACTGTCACCTACAGGTTGACTCAGATACTCACCGGGCACGGGTGCTTCGGTGAGTATCTGAGTCGAATAAAACGCGAAGAGACGGCGAGATGCCACCATTGCGCATCCGACCTGGACTCGGCCCAGCACACGCTGGAGGTCTGCCCGGCTTGGGCGGCCGAGCGCCGAGTCCTGGTCGACGGGATCGGGCGAGACTTGTCCCCGCCGGCGTTGGTCGCGGCAATGCTGGCGGGCGAGGAGGAGTGGAGGGCTGTGGTCTCCTTCTGCGAAGCAGTCATGCTCCAGAAGGAGGCCGCCGAGCGGGGTCGGGAGAGAGCCGACCCCGCTCGAAGACGGCGGCGGCGAGCTCAGTGATCGCCGCCGCCGACGGGCCGCGCGGGCGCACACCCCGCGGGTGCGCCCGGGTCGCGGCCCGGGAAGGATGACCCCCCGGTGCGGCCGGGGAGGGTCGTCCGGGGCGCCGCCGGCCGCGCGCCTCTTTACAGCGCGCGGTCGGAGCCGCCCCGCCCGGGGGAGCCTCGCCGAGGCTCCCCGAGGATGAGCACCCCCTCGTGACTGAGGGGGGGCGACGGCGGGGTGGACCAGAGGGGTTTATCCGAATCCTGGACCACCCCAACGCCGGAGGAAGGCCGCCGCGAGGTTTTAGTGGGTAACCCTAGGATCGGAGTTCAGTTTACTGTTTTGGGAGTCCCACACTACCCCCTGCCGTCCCCAGGCGGGGGGTGTGCATAAAGCATTTCCTCGCGTAAAAAAAAAAAAAAAAAAAAAAAAAAAAAAAAAAAAGGTTAGGTTAGGTTAGGTTAGGTTAGGTTAGGTTAGGTTAGGTTAGGTTAGGTTAGGTTAGGTTAGGTTAGGTTAGGTTAGGTTAGGTTAGGTTAGGTTAGGTTAGGTTAGGTTGGGGGGCGCCGTCAGACCACCTCCACGTGCGCCCGGACGCTCCTTCCGGGCCGGTGCCCCCTGGGCAGGACCTGGCGGAGTAAATTCCGTCGGGTCCTGGCTGAGAGTCTGACACCAGTCGCGTAATCGTAATCCAGTCCGTGGGGCTGGGACGATGGCCGCCGCAAGGGGGCCGCGAGGAAGAAAACCTCTATAAAAAATCACCTTGTGGAGCTCCGCCTACCCTCTGCGTATCAGAGGGTAGAGTGTGACGCTACCGCGTAGGGTGGCAGTTTGCCACGGCTCAGGGCGACGGACCAGGGGTCGTGGACCCCCCCGTTCGGCCTGCAGCGTGTTTCGGGGTGGGGGCGACGGACCAGGGATTGTGAATCCCCCCGTTCGGCCCTACCGAAACGAAGGAGCGCGGGACAGGGCGTCGGTCAGGGGTTGTGAACCCCCCCGCTCGGCCTGTCCCGGTATTCGAGGAGGGAAGGGGCGACGGACCAGGGGTTGTGAACCCCCCCGCTCGGCCCTACCCGGGACGGTCTTCTGGAGAGGGGCGGTGGACCAGGGGTTGCTAACCCCCCCACTCGGTCCTCTCCGAGGAAGGCGCTTCGGGGCGACGGACCGTGGGTCGTAGACCCCGCCGCTCGGCCCGGCCCGCAACCCTCATTGAGAGGCGCGGGGGTCGTCGGACCGCGTGGAGTAAACCACTATAAAAAATCCGTGAATCCCAAGTTCTGATGCCCGGCGAGGGGATGCATGTTCGACGCGGAGGTCGGACCCGAGGGCATCACTTTAGGGGAGCTCACCCCTGGGCAGGAGGGAAAAAAGCCGAGGGAACTCACCCTCGTTAATCAAAGTGAACTATAAATGGCATCTTTGAAAAACAAAATACCTCAGGTGGGTACCGGCGTAGCCGGAGAATCCCACCCTGGCGGAGTCCCGCCAGGCAGCCCCTCCGTATCTGAGGGGGGCACAAACTGCCATGCTGCCGTTGGGGGCAGCCCAAGCTCAGATGGAGCGATTCGCGCTGACACGTCGGCTTCTGCCGATATCAACGCGACTACTGGACAGGACACACCACCCACCTCCGGACGTTTCTGGAGGGGTGAAGGAGGAGACGACGGGGAGCCCAGTTCTGGGCGATCCCGTTCGTCTTCAATAAACACGGACATGACGAAGGAGAGCGGCTTGGTCCTCACATTTAAGAGGCCCAAGTCTCCTCTGACAATTGGGACGATAGTGAGGGCGGACGGCGGCGGGGATAGCGATAGCGCTATGTCCGCCGTCTCCGTCTTCTCTACGCACTCCGTGGCCTCCGAGGGACCCGGGACGCAGCGGCCGCGAAAGCGGAAACCGCGCAGTCCTGTGGACCGAGGGGGCCATAAGAAGCGGGCTGCTGAGGCAGCGAAAGTCACGGACGAGGTTGAGGCGCCAAGCTCAGCTGAGCTAGGCGCAGAAATCTATGACATTTTTGAGAGGATGGAGCGCACCGCCGAGCGAGCAAAGAGCTCGAAGGCAGACATTGCCAGAGCGGTGCGCTCGGGAATGGACAGAGCGAGGGAGCACATCGCGAAGTTGTGTGCCAGGGCCGACACCCAAGACCGGGAGAACGAAAGCTTCCGGTCCCAAATGTCGGGGTTGTCGGCCCGTATGATCCAACTCGCGAACGAAAATGCGGAGCTTCGGGCCAAGATTGCCCTTATGGCAGAAAAACTAGAAGCTCCGCAATCGCAGGACACGCAGGCGGCGGGGACATCCCGGGGGGACACTGTTCCCCGGGTGGCACCGCCGCCTGCGAAAAAGAAAAAGGATGGCGCAGAGAGGTCTGCTCCGGGCCCCGCGATGGCCGCGGACGCTCCGCCGCGGCCCTCCGCCGTCTCCGACTGTAACCGGGCCATGGCTGATATGGCCAGAGATTTCGCCCGATTCCAGTCGGAGATGGCGGCGAAATTCTATCGCCAGATGGGACAGAGGCCTCCTCTGGGGCAAAAGGCGCCTGCTGCGGCGAATCCGCCGCCAGCGGGGCCGCCAGTGCCCCAGGGGAAGAAGAAAAAAAACAAGAAGAAAAACGCGCAGAAGAGGCAGGCGGCCGCCGCGGAGCCCTCGCGGGCGCCGCCGCCTCCGCCAGCGCCTGCAGTCGCGCCTGCGACAGGGGCGGGGACTAGCGGCGAAACCTGGGCGACGGTGGTCGGCCGCAAGGCCGCTGCAGCCGCCAGGAAGGCTCGCGCCGCCGCCGCCGCTCCTGCACCGGCGCAGGGGAAGGCCAAGGCGAAGGCCAAACCTGCGGGGCTACCGAAGCCCCCTAATACCGCCGCTGTGGTGGTGACGGTGCCTCCGGGCGTCGACACCACGCTCGCGGCGGTGATGGAGGTTGCCAAGAGCCGCATTAAACTTGCCGATCTTGGCATCTCGGGGGGGCTGAAGGTCCGGAGGGCAATGACCGGGGCTCTCATGCTCGAGATCCCCGGTCCGGACAGCTCCGCCAAGGCCGACGCCTTGGCCGACAAAATGAGGGTGGCCGTCGCCGACACGGGCGCGATTATCTCGCGCCCGTGTAAAATGGGCGACTTGAGGGTGATGGACTTGGACGAGTCCATCACCCCCGCGACCGTCGCCGCTGTGATCGCCGAGGCGGGCGGATGCGCCCCGACCGACGTAAAGGTCGGGGAGATCCGCTCCAGCCCGTCTCGGCTGGGCTCGGCCTGGGTCAGGTGCCCGCTCGGAGTCGCCAGGAAACTGGCGGCTCAGCGGCGGGTGCTGATCGGGTGGACCGCGGCGCGCGTCGAGGCGCTGGCAGCACGGCCTTTGCAGTGCTTCCGGTGCCTCGAAAAGGGGCACGTCCGCGCGAGGTGCCCCTGCGCCGTGGACAGGAGCGGGCGGTGCTACCGATGTGGCGTGGCAGGCCACATCGCGAGCGCCTGCACCGCGCCCGCTCCGCGCTGCCCGGTCTGCTCTGACCTGGGCTGCCGAGCGGATCATAGAATGGGGGGGAAGAAGTGTTCCCCCCCCAAGAGGAAGGCGGCGGCCGCGAGGCCACCCTCCCCTGCTAGGGGACAGGCGGGCGGATCAATGGAGGTCCAATAACGGACCTCCACGCTCGCTTCCTCCAGGGCAACCTGAACAACCGCCGCGCTGCGCAAGACCTGCTTGCGCAGACGGTGGTTGAACATTCGGTTGCCCTGGCTGTGGTCGCCGAGCCCCATCACGTCCCCGTCCACCCGCGATGGTTCGGGGACGACGCGGGCTTGGTGGCCGTATACTGGGTTGAAGGGAGCTACTGCTCCCTCCTGTGGAAAGGTCCAGGCTACGTCGCCGTGGAGTGGGGATCCATGGTCGTAGTGGGCTGCTACGTCTCTCCGAACAGCGGCCTCGCCGCGTACGAGGCATACCTGGACGGGCTGGCGAACCGCCTTCGCGGTTGCGCCCCCCGTCCGGTATTCGTCCTGGGCGACTTCAACGCTCACTCGAGCGAGTGGGGTGACGCCCGGGACGACGTAAGAGGAGAGACGCTTCTGGAGTGGGCGGCAGGACTCGACCTCCGGTTGCTCAACCGGGGGTCGGTCAGCACCTTTGTGCGGTGGCAGGGGGAGTCGATCATCGATCTATCGTGGGCGACTCCCTCGGCCGCCGCCATGGTGACCGGATGGCGGGTGGCGGAGGAGGTGGTCAACCTGTCTGACCACCGACACATCCTTTTGGATGTGTCGCTCCGCCGCCCAAGCCGCCCGCGCCAGACTAGCGGCCCTCCGCGGCGCTGGTCTCTCAAGCGGCTCGACCGAGATATGGTCGTGGCCGCCGCCAGCGTCGCGGACTGGACGGAGGGAGCGGGATCGCCCGATCCCGAGGCGCAAGCGGCCTGGCTGCGCGACACGATGACGTCGATCTGCGACGCGTCGATGCCGCGAGTCGGGCCGCCCCGGCGGGGCTCCGTGTACTGGTGGAGCGAGGAGATCGAACGGCTGCAGAAGGCCGCCTTCGTCGCTCGCCGCCGGTACCTGAGAGCCCGGAAGAGAAGGCGAACCACGGTCGAGGAGGCTCTCAGAGTCAGACGGGAATACGGGGCCGCCGCGCACGCCGTATGCGTCGCCATCGCTGCGGCTCGCGAGCGGTCCTGGAACGAGCTCGTCGAGGGACTGGACAGGGACCCATGGGGACGCCCGTACAGGATGGTACTGGGCAGGCTGACCCCGTGGGTCCCTCCGTTGACGGAATCCCTGGACCCGGAAGTCGTGGGAAGAGTCGTTGACGCACTCTTCCCTAGGGTCCAGGGCGGTCCCTCGGTTCCTCCGTCACAGTCGGACCACACTCCGTGGTCCGACGAGCTGGAGGTGACGGAGGACGAGCTCGGGCGGGCCGTCGCACGGCTCGCCTCCCGCAGCGCCGCTCCCGGCCCGGACGGAGTTCCGGGTCGGGTCCTGGCGCTCGCTCTGGGAGTGTTAGGGAACAAGGCGAGGCGGCTGTTCACCAGCTGCCTCCGCCGCGGGGTGTTCCCCCTCGACTGGAAGTCGGCGAGACTGGTGCTCATCAGGAAGGAAGGGAGGACCGGAGACGCTCCGTCGTCGTTCCGGCCGATATGCCTGCTGAACGAGGCGGGGAAACTCTTTGAAAGAGTTATCTCCGCCCGTATCAGCAGCCACCTGTCGCAGGTGGGCCCGGACATATCGGACTGTCAGTTCGGGTTCCGGCAGGGGCGCTCGACCATCGACGCGGTGCGTCGGGTGCGGGCCCTGTCGGAACCGGCAGTCCGATCGGGGGGGGTCGCGCTGGCGGTGTCGCTAGACATCGTCAACGCCTTCGGGACCCTCCCCTGGCCGGCCATCAGGGAGGCCCTCGAATACCACGAGGTGCCTCCCTACCTAAGGTCGGTCATCGGGGCCTACCTGCAGGAGAGACGGGTGGACTATGTCGACCGGAACGGGACGGAGCAGAGGAAGGCGGTGACGTGCGGGGTTCCGCAGGGGTCCGTGCTCGGGCCCCTGCTGTGGAACCTCGCATACGATCCGGTCCTCCGCACCAGTCTGCCCCGTGGCGTGAGTGTCGTTTGCTACGCAGACGACACTCTGGTGGTCGCCACGGGGCCCGACTTCGAGCGGACGCTCAGGTTCGCCGAGCTGGGGGTGGCAATCGTCGTCAGACGGATCCGCGGGCTGGGCCTGGAGGTGGCGCCTCACAAAAGTGAGGCGCTGTGGTTCCACCGCCTCACCAGAGGCAGGGAACCCCCGGCCTCGCGGATCCAGGTGGGTGACACGGCTGTCCCGGTGGGGCGGTACATGAAGTACCTCGGCCTCACCCTGGACAGCCGCTGGAGCTTCGAGGAGCACTTCGTACGGATGGTCCCCCGAGCGCGACGGGTGGCGGGCGCTTTGCACCGCCTGCTGCCCAACCTCGGGGGACCGGGGGAGGGAGTTCGCCGCCTCTACGGTGGCGTCGTGCGGTCCGTGGCCCTGTACGGGGCCCCCGTCTGGTCGCGAGACCTCACGGGGGCCTCCCGCTCCAGGGCTCTGCTGAGGAGCCTGGAGCGGATCATGGCCATACGGATCGTGCGGGGCTACCGTACAATCTCATACGAGGCGGCGACGGTCCTCGCGAGTTATCCCCCCTTCATCATCCTGGCCGAGATGTACGCAGCCGCGTACGATCTCGGCCGGGGAGGGGGGGACGCGCGGGGACACGAAGTGCGGAGGCGGGAGGCCTTCCGGCGGGTCCTGGGGGACTGGCGCGACGCGCTGGTCCTCCAGGGCGGTACGCGTTCGCGCGCCGTCGGGGCCGTCCTGCCCCACCTCGAGGCCTGGGTGCTCCGTAAATGGGGCACTGTCACCTACAGGTTGACTCAGATACTCACCGGGCACGGGTGCTTCGGTGAGTATCTGAGTCGAATAAAACGTGAAGAGACGGCGAGATGCCACCATTGCGCATCCGACCTGGACTCGGCCCAGCACACGCTGGAGGTCTGCCCGGCCTGGGCGGCCGAGCGCCGAGTCCTGGTCGACGGGATCGGGCGAGACTTGTCCCCGCCGGCGTTGGTCGCGGCAATGCTGGCGGGCGAGGAGGAGTGGAGGGCTGTGGTCTCCTTCTGCGAAGCAGTCATGCTCCAGAAGGAGGCCGCCGAGCGGGGTCGGGAGAGAGCCGACCCCGCTCGAAGGCGGCGGCGGCGAGCTCAGTGATCGCCGCCGCCGACGGGCCGCGAGGGCGCACACCCCGCGGGTGCGCCCGGGTCGCGGCCCGGGAAGGATGACCCCCCGGTGCGGCCGGGGAGGGTCGTCCGGGGCGCCGACGGCCGCGCGCCTCTTTACAGCGCGCGGTCGGAGCCGCCCCGCCCGGGGGAGCCTCGCCAGGCTCCCCGAGGATGAGCACCCCCTCGTGATTGAGGGGGGGCGACGGCGGGGTGGACCAGAGGGGTTTATCCGAATCCTGGACCACCCCAACGCCGGAGGAAGGCCGCCGCGAGGTTTTAGTGGGTAACCCTAGGATCGGATCTCAGTTTACTGTTTTGGGAGTCCCACACTACCCCCTGCCGTCCCCAGGCGGGGGGTGTGCATAAAGCATTTCCTCGCGTAAAAAAAAAAAAAAAAAAAAAAAAAAAAAAAAAAAAAAAAAAAGGTTAGGTTAGGTTAGGTTAGGTTGGGGGGCGCCGTCAGACCACCTCCTCGTGCGCCCGGATGCATTTACCCGGGACGGTGCTCTCTGGGCAGGGCTTGACGGATTTGACGGAATCATTTCCCTCGGGCCCTGGCGAAGAGTCTGACAGGAGGAAGACAACCTCGATAAAAAATCACTAGCAGTTAGGGGCGGGCGGATGCGTCTGGTACAGGCCGTCGCCCGGCCCGACTCGTAACCCGACCCGTGGGGTCGGCACGAGGGCCGCCACCTCCCAGTGGGGGCCGCGAGGAAGAAAACCTCTATAAAAAATTACCAACAACGAAACGAAAATCAAAATGGCAGAAGTGAAAACTACTAAGACTCCCCGGGAGGGTCCCCGCGCAGCGGGGGAATCCCTCACGGAGGGCAGTGGCGCTGAGTCGCTGTCCTCCGTCTGCCCCAAGTATACGGGGGGGGCAACCTATGCCAGAACGGTGGCTGCCGGTGCAGCCGCCAAACGACGACCTCAGCTTAATCTGAAATGGACAACCGATTCCGCCTCTGATGTGGACAGGACGACGAAACCAGCGCGACTTCCACCGCGCGACTCAGCTGGGCGGTTCATCCCGCGACCGTCCAGCTCGAAGAGCATAATGGACTCGGATGACTACTCATCTGAGGAAGATATTGTGATACCTTCGGGGATCAAGAGGCCACATAGCGTTAGGGCAAGCGACCCCCCTAACCCCGAGCTCGACAGTGAGCCTCTACGGAAGGAGAAGCCGTCGGGCCGGGGCAAGATGAAAAAGACAAGCTCAACCAGAGCTCGTTCATCAACAAGGCGGAGAGAGACAGACGAAGATGAGGCCCTGATGAGGGAGCTCCAAAAGGCCTTGGGCACGGACGCTCCAATGTCCGCCGCCACAAGCGACCAGGAAGAGGACGAATCAGCAGATTTTGCTATACCGGACTTAAAAACTTTGGGTCCGGAGGAGTTGCGGGCCCTAGGGGGGAAGGCTTCGGCGGCAATTTTGTGGGTCGCCGCTAAATCTGGCCACCTTAAGGGCACATTCGTTAAGAGGTTAAAAAACAGCGCGAACTTATATACATGCGTCGTTGCGGAGCTTTCAGCCCGCCAAGATGACAAAGAGAACGAGCGTCTGAGGGCCCAATTGGCCCGCCAACAGCGGCGTATTGAGGCGCTGGAGGCGGAACTGAAGGCTCACAGGATAGAATTTGCCAGATTCAGAGTAGCAGCCGCCTCTTCAACCCAGAAGAAGGCAACAGCAGCAACGCAGACCTCCTTGGACACCACTATACAGGAGCTGAAGGAGTCCCTCACAACTACGCTGAGGGACATGCTGGACGCGCGCCTGGCGGGATTGGAGGATAGGATCCTTCCATCTAGGACCCACCATGTTCCAGTTGCGTCAAACCAGAAGACGACGACGGTTACAACAGAGGACAGTGCCCCTCAACGTACAAGCTCCCTAGCCCCTACAACTAAACAGGGAAAGAAGAAAAGAACCACCCCGCTGCAACCTGCGGTTGCACAAGACGGCCCCTCCATGGCACCTGGAGAAGTGTCGTGGGCCACAGTGACAAAAATGAAGCCACAAAAACAGAAGCCAGCGCAGCAGGCGGCGCATGCCGCGTCCACCTCCGCTACGCAGGCCCAGCCGGGACAGAAGAGGAAAAAGAAACGAAAGCCGCGCAAGCGGAAACGTTTTGTCGAACGCCCTCCGGCGGTGATTCTTACAATCCCGCCGGAGATCGAGAAGAGGGGCGTTACTTACGCCCGCGTCCTGGAACGCGCTAGTTTCCAAGTAGATCTGGCCTCGCTCGGGATCGAGCCGGGCATACGCTTCCGCCGAAGCGCCACGGGTGCTCGGGTTTTGCAATTTCCTAAGACCCAGTGCGCCCAAGCGGTGCAGAAGCTGGCGGACGAACTCAGTAGAGTCCTAGACGGCGTGGTCGAGGTCCGTGTCCCGCAGACCCTCTTGGACCTGCGGGTGTCGGGTCTCGACGACACGATTACGCCAGAAGACGTTGCAGCGGCCATCGCAAAGGCGACGGGCTGTGCTGCACTCAATGTTAAGGTGGGCCCCGTGAAGGAGGGCCCTTCCAAGATGGGAACAGCCCACGTGCGGTGCCCGGTTGGCGCCGCCAAAAAGCTCGCCGAGGCCGGGAGACTACTGGTCGGCTGGAGCTCGGCCCGGGTGAGGGTCTTGGAGCGGCGCCCCATGCGCTGCTTCAAGTGCCTGTCCCTGGGCCACACGGGAGCAGTTTGCCCGTCCGGTGTAGACCGGTCTGGGCTGTGCTTCAGGTGTGGAGGCGAGGGTCACAAGGCGGCGGACTGCACCAGTGCAACCCTACGCTGCGCAGTGTGCGCCGCCGCAAATAAGCCATCCGCACACATAACGGGAGGGCGTAACTGCGTCCCTCCCAAGGTGAGGCCGCAGCGTGCGCTGAAGAGCACGCCCACGGATCCGGCCCCCGGGGCCGTAGAAGAGGAGGAAGAGGAGGCCGCAATGACCGAGTAGCATTGCGGCGTAGCGTCCCCGCCAGGTGAGCGCCGCCTGTGCGTGGGACTAGATCCGGGCCTCGGCTCGTCGCCTTCTGTGCGGCGAGCTGGGTCCCAATAGGTGAAGTGAAGACCCCAAGTCGCGGCCTTGTCCGTCAGCTCAGCGCTCTGCGTTGGGTGGCGGGCGGGGCCCAGTTCTTCGCCTGACCGGCCCCCCTCTGTGCTCGCGCGCTGCGGGGCCGGTCGGGCTGCCGTCGGGGCGTGACAGGGTAGAATGCTCACCGCGACCCCCTGGCGCCCCATTAAGACGGAGAAGTGCGCCGCAGTGGTTTAGTGGGTATTCCGGCTTCCACGCCGGCGAGTCCCACATCCCCCCGTCGGTGGTCCGGTGTAGGCCGGCGCCGGCGGGGCAATGCGTAAACCCCTGGCATTACACTGCGTAAACAAAAAAAAAAAAAAAGGTTAGGTTAGGTTAGGTTAGGTTAGGTTTTTTTTTTTTTTTTTTTTTTTTTTTTTCCGCCTTATACCCTACCGGGCCGCGGGAACTACGTGAGTATGACCTCCGCGGCCCGGCGAGGGGGGGCCCCTTTGCATCGGGGCCCGACGTAGAACGACCCACTCCCGGGATTGGGGAGGGGTCGTCCGCCATTTTCCAGGCACGGCGCGTCTTGCGACGCGCCGCGCGTGGGATTATGTCCCGGCCAGGGCCGCCATCAGGTTTGACGGCGGCCCCGGGCCGGGGCCCGGCGGGGCGGGAGCGTGTCACCGGCACGCTCGCGCTCCCGCAGGGCTTCTCTTTTGGCCGCCATCACCTCGCTAGCGAACGAGGCGACGGCGGCCCAACACTGGTCGCTGCCGGCCATGGCAGCGACGACGGCCGGCAGCGACAGATCCATCCCGACCGCGCCAACGAGTCTGGCGCGTTGGGCGTCCCAGCCCGTGCACACGGCCAGTGTGTGTTCGGCCGTGTCCACGGCACCGGACGCGCAGTGGTGGCACACGGGCTCCGCGAGGAGGCCCACCAGTTCCCACAGGTACTTGCTGAAACAGCCGTGACCTGTGAGAAGCTGGGTGAGCCAATAAGTGGGAGCCCGGTGCCTCGCCTCGACCCATTGGCGCAGTACGGGTCGGACAGCCTCGGCGAGCCGCCTGCTCGCCGAGGGGCCCTCCAACCTTTGGGCCCATCGCTGGAAGAGATCTTCGCGACATTCGCTCCTCCAGCGAACGATCTCTTCCGCGAGGGGCTCCGACGATGTTTGCCGCATCAGGGCCCTCCTTCGGTACACCTCCGCCAGGACCCCGGCCTCGAGGTCCCAGGGGAGGCTCCCGGCAATTAAGCACGCCGCCTCGTAAGAGACGGTGTGGTACGCCCTGGAGGCCCTCTGTGCCATGACCCGCTGCGGACGCCGCAGCAGGGCCACGTTCTCGGCACTGAGGGCCCCCGCCGCCCATATTGGCGCCCCGTAGAGCGCCATGGAGCGAACCACACCGTCATAAAGGCGGCGGCCGACACTCCCCGCCCCCCCACAGTTGGGGAGTAGGCGTGCGAGCATTCCCGCGCACGACACCAATTTTGGCGCCAGCGCACGGAAATGCCCGCTGAACCCCCACCGACCGTCGAGGACGAGACCGAGATATTTTATGGTCTCCCCGACGGCGATGCGGGCTCCGCCCACCGTGATGGAGTACCCCGGGGGGGGCTTCGTCCGAGGCCCATGGAAGAACAGGGCCTCGGACTTCTCGAGGGCCACCCTCAGCCCGAGGGCCCTGATGCGGCCGACAACATGGGCCGTGCCCGCCGTGGCGAGCACGCCCGCGTCCCTAAACGATTTGCCCTGCGCGGTCACTAGGGTATCGTCGGCGTAGCATATTACGCCGACCCCCCGAAGATTAGCGCCGCGCAGGGCCCAGTCGAAGCCGATGTTCCACAGGAGTGGGCCGAGAACCGACCCCTGTGGAACACCGCACCCCATCTCCCTGCGGACCACCCGCCCCCGGACCGGGTATGTGATGGCCCGGTCGGCGAAGTAGTCCGCAAGGACGCGCCTGAGGTACCACGGGACGTTGTGGTACCTCAGGGCCTCCGCGATTGTCTCCCAGGGGATGGTGTTGAAGGCGTTGGCGATGTCGAGTGACACCGCCAACAACACCTCCCCCCGGGAGACAGCGCTCTCGACGCTGTCCCGCAGTCGAGAGATGGCGTCCAGCGTGGACCTCCCGCGGCGAAAGCCGAATTGTCCGTCACTGAGATTTGGGCCCACCGCCTCCAGGTGCTCGACGAGGCGCGCAGCGAGCACGCGCTCGAAGAGTTTGCACGCCTCATCGAGCAGGACGATGGGGCGGTAGGCCGACGGCGAGTCGGGGGGTCGCCCGCGCTTCGGGAGAAGCACGAGCTTCCCCGACTTCCACCGCCGCGGGATCGTGCCGGACGCCATCATTTCCGACATGAGGGACAGCGTCTCCTCCCCGAGGACCGGCATCACGCGGACGAGGATCCGCCCGGGCACACCGTCCGGACCTGGGGCGCGGTTCTTCAGCTTGAGCGTCTGAACCGCGGCCCCCAGCTCGTCCTCGGACACGGGCGGAACTACCTCGCCCGCGGCCGGCCCTTCCTCGGGAGTCGGTGCCGCCATTCTGGGCGGCACCCATTCTTCTCTGGGGCTCGGGAATAGGGAGCTGACCACGCGCTCCAGCAGGGGGGGGTCAAGGGTCATCGTCAGCGGGGGCGCCGCGGGTCGGAGCTTCTGCCTCACGACCTTGTACGGGCGCCCCCACGGATCCCCGTCGATGCTGTCGACCCACCCCTGCCAGGCCTCCGCCTTGGCGGCCCTTATAGCGGAGGTCAGGGCCGCGCGAGCGGCCCGGTACGCGGCGAGCAACACCTCCTCGTGTGCCGGGTCCCTGGCGCTTCTTCTCCGGCTTCTGGTGCACCGGCGGCGGGCCGAGGCACACTCGGCCTGTAGCCCCGTGAGGTGGGGCCGCCACCAGTACACCTGCCTGCGCTTTTGAGAGGGACCCGCTCGTCGCATCGCCGCGTCGCAGACGCGAGACAGCGCTCCAGAGAGCCTCTCGCATCTCGCGTCCACGTCCGGGCCGCTATCGGCGTTTGCGGCGGCCCATCGCTCCACGATGGCCGCCTCCGTGGCCAGCTCCGGGTCCAGGGTGGACAACCGCCACCGCGGACCCTCCTCCGACCGGGGTCGGTCCACACCGCCCGCTCCGGCGTCCGAAGGGGATGGGACTAGGTCGAACCTTATGTATAAATGGTCCGACAACGTCTCCACCCCCTCCTCAACCCGCCACCCGATTGCGCGGCGGGCCAGGGCGGGACTCGCGAACGAGACGTCTACGATCGACCCGCCCTGTTGACGCACGCACGTGTGGACCGCTCCCCGGTTCAGGAGGACCATTCCCGTGGACACCGCCCACTCTTCCAGGGTCTCGCCCCTGGCGCTGGTCGCCGGAGATCCCCACGAACGGGATTTGGCGTTGAAGTCTCCGGCGACCACCACAGGGGTGGGGTGCACTTCCTGGACCAGGTCGCCGACCTCGACCAGCAGACGCTCGAAGTCGGCGAGGGTCCTGTTCGGAGAGAAGTACACCCCGATCACTGCAACGTCGCCCAGCAGCACGAGGACGCATCCGCGCCCCCTCCGCACCCTGCGGAAGGGGAGGCACAGCGAAGCGTCGCGCTGCCAGGCGACGATAGCCACCGAACCGTCGTCGGCGCCCGCCCAGTTGTCGCGGGCTTGGACGCGGTACGGCTCGGCGACTATGGCGACGTCGATTTGCCACCGCGCAGCCGTCTGGAGAAGCAGGTCCTGTGCGGCCGCGCAGTGGTTCACGTTCGCCTGCAGGATCGAGACCCTGTGAGCCATTTAATTGGTGGCGGTGTCCATTGCCTCCTCAACAGCTCTCGGAGCTGTTACTGACGCGGCGGGGGCGTCGCGATTACCCCCGCCCGTCTTCTTCTTCTTGGCCATCGCCGGGCACTTTTTGTGCCCGAGGCGATGGCCGGCGTCGCCGCCCTCGGTCGCGCAGATTGCGCACCTAGGGTCGGCGACGCAGGTGGCCGCCTTGTGGCCCGGCTGGCCGCACCGGAAGCACAGCGCGCTGCGGTCTACCTCGCAGCTGCACTGCACCCCCAGGTGGCCCGGCACCAGGCAGCGGTAACACCGCTGCGGCCGCGCGTCAAGGAGCGCGGCCCGGGCCATCGACCAGCCGATGGTGAGGTGGCCAGCCCCCGTAATCGTTTTGGCCGCCAGGACCGGGCATTTTACCCAGACGGTCCCCGGGCGGCCAGATGGGCGGTTGATGGTGCCCACCTTTACCGATTCGGGGCGGCATCCCCCCACCTCGGCCACTCGCGCGGCCACCATTTCCTTGGTGGCCGCGTCACTCAGGCCGGAAATGCGCATCTCTGCGCACCGCTCCGGCCTGGCGACGCGGGCCACCTCGCCGACGACCTCGCGCAGCTTCGACGCGAGCTCGTCGGCCTTCCTCGTCCTGTCGGCGCCGGACACCTCCAGCAGCCGTCCCCCGGTGCGGGCCGTGCGGAAGCGAAGCCCGCTGATCTCCAGGGCCGCGAGGTTTATTCCCCTCTCGGCCCTGGATAACACGTCGGCATAGGTCACCGCTGAGTCCCGCGGCAGTGTGATGGTCACTGCCTCCGACGCAGGGACTCGCAGGCGACGGCCGCGCTTCCGCTTCCGCTTGGGCTGGGCTGCCGGAGCAGCCGGCGCCCGGGACGCCACTGGAGCGGCCGGCCTCGGCGCTCGAGACGCCGGAGATGCAGGCCTCGGCGCTCGGCCCCCCCGCGCCACCACATTCCACGCCTCTTTGAGAGGCGGCGGTGGCGGAGCAGGTCGGACGGCGGGACGAGTCGGGGCCGGAGGAGCGGCTCCGCGGGCCGCCTCGGCCTCGCGGGTCGCCAGGCTCCTCCTGCCACCCCTCTTTTGACCCTTCGCCCCCGCATTGGATGTTGCGGCGGGGGCGGAGGAGGTTGCGGCCGTCGGCGCAGGGCCGCGCGCCGGGGAGGCCACCGCCGGCGGGGCGGCAGAGGCGTCAACCGCAGGCGCCGGGGCACCGCGCTCCGGCGTTTTGCGCACGTAGGCCGTTATGGGCGGGGATAGTCGCTTCTCCGGAAGGAGCCGGTCCTGGATGCCCGACATCCTAGCGTCGACCAGGAAGAAGATTTCCTCCCTGGTCATCGCTTCGGGTGCCGGGGCGGGGACGGAGGCCGCCACTCGCCTCTGGGCCTCGACCTCGGCCCTGAGGGCGAGGATTTCAGCCCGAAGCTGGGCGACCTCCTCCGACTCCTTCCTGGCGGCAAGCCTGTGCACGGCCTCTGCCACCGTCGCCACCGCCTTCCGGATGTCCGCCACGTGCTGGCACTTCATCCTTGTTTGTTTCCGGGCAAGTGAACCGATCAGCTCCAAGGCTGAATCGGCCACCCCCACAAGGTCTTCAGCGCCGCACGTGGCCGCCACCTCCCCTTCCTGCGCAGGGTCCGCCGGCGACACCGCCCGGGACCGGTCACGCAGGGCCGCCTTCTTTGCGGCCACCTCGGCCGCCAGCTCCTCCTCGGCGCGCAGTTCGAGCTCGCGCTCTCGCTGCGCGCACAGTTCGGCCTTTGCCTTTGCGAGGCCGACGTACTCGCCCGTTGTGGGCGGGCGCCCTCGACCCCGCTTAGGCCGCGCACCAGCTTTGGCCAAGGCCACCTCCTCACCCTCGAGAGGCCGCTTCCGCCACAAGCGGCCCATCGGGGAGGGGGAGCTCGATCTTGAGCGCTCCCCCACCGACATGCAGCTGTCCGAGGACTCGGACAGCCGCAACTCCTGCGGCGCCTGCAGCTCGCAGCGCGCGAGCACCACGCGCGGCACCTTCTCTTTTGCCACAAGGGCCGAGGCCCTTGTCCTTGAGGACACCCCGTCCTCCCCTACCCCCTCCGAGGATTCGCTCCTCCTTTCTTCTTTTATTTGTTTGTTAGTTTTAAGATTTTCCATTTTTGTTCCCACGAGTGTGGGGGAAAAGATTACCAAGACTAGCAGAGCCCCCTGTACTAGCTTGGGCGTATATACGCACGGAGGTCCGCCAGTTTCCGCGGGTTTTTACGACTTCGCTGTCGGGTGTTATTGACTTTTCCTTGTCTCGGGCCGGCCAATTAAGGCAAGCCCCCTGTCCCGGCGCCACGCCGCTAGACATGACAACGACACGCGACGCCGAGACAGGTTGCTCGACGTTGTCCCCGGGAAGGGGACATCCCCCTGAACACGAGTTAACGCATCCAGAGGGACCGCCGAGCCGCGGGGTACTCCCGCCCACAACCACGTCCAAAAGGACCGCTGTCCATGAAGGACCCTCAAAGAGCGAAGCGCTCTCGCGCCGGAGCGGCGCCCGATGTCGGGAGAGACCGCCCCGCATCGCCAGTCAGCTCTGATGATCAGAGTAGTACCGGGAGCGGGGCAGTCGCCGACACTCGCGGTGGCGAAGCACCGCCGCGGACCTTGCAGGTCCGCCATACCACGACCCCTCCGCGGGTCAACTGGTGGGATATCAGTCAACAACCTCGCCTACGATCCGGTCCTCCGCACCAGTCTGCCCCGTGGCGTGAGTGTCGTTTGCTACGCAGACGACACTCTGGTGGTCGCCACGGGGCCCGACTTCGAGCGTACGCTCAGGTTCGCCGAGCTGGGGGTGGCAATCGTCGTCAGACGGATCCGCGGGCTGGGCCTGGAGGTGGCGCCTCACAAAAGTGAGGCGCTATGGTTCCACCGCCTCACCAGAGGCAGGGAACCCCCGGCCTCGCGGATCCAGGTGGGTGACACGGCTGTCCCGGTGGGGCGGTACATGAAGTACCTCGGCCTCACCCTGGACAGCCGCTGGAGCTTCGAGGAGCACTTCGTACGGATGGTCCCCCGAGCGCGACGGGTGGCAGGCGCCTTACACCGCCTGCTGCCCAACCTCGGGGGACCGGGGGAGGGAGTTCGCCGCCTCTACGGTGGCGTCGTGCGGTCCGTGGCCCTGTACGGGGCCCCCGTCTGGTCGCGAGACCTTGCGGGGGCCTCCCGCTCCAGGGCTCTGCTGAGGAGCCTGGAGCGGATCATGGCCATACGGATCGTACGGGGCTACCGTACAATCTCATACGAGGCGGCGACGGTCCTCGCGAGTTATCCCCCCTTCATCATCCTGGCCGAGATGTACGCAGCCGCGTACGATCTCGGCCGGGGAGGGGGGGACGCGCGGGGACACGAAGTGCGGAGGCGGGAGGCCTTCCGGCGGGTCCTGGGGGACTGGCGCGACGCGCTGGTCCTCCAGGGCGGCACGCGTTCGCGCGCCGTCGGGGCCGTCCTGCCCCACCTCGAGGCCTGGGTGCTCCGTAAATGGGGCACTGTCACCTACAGGTTGACTCAGATACTCACCGGGCACGGGTGCTTCGGTGAGTATCTGAGTCGAATAAAGCGTGAAGAGACGGCGAGATGCCACCATTGCGCATCCGACCTGGACTCGGCCCAGCACACGCTGGAGGTCTGCCCGGCCTGGGCGGCCGAGCGCCGAGTCCTGGTCGACGGGATCGGGCGAGACTTGTCCCCGCCGGCGTTGGTCGCGGCAATGCTGGCGGGCGAGGAGGAGTGGAGGGCTGTGGTCTCCTTCTGCGAAGCAGTCATGCTCCAGAAGGAGGCCGCCGAGCGGGGTCGGGAGAGAGCCGACCCCGCTCGAAGGCGGCGGCGGCGAGCTCAGTGATCGCCGCCGCCGACGGGCCGCGAGGGCGCACACCCCGCGGGTGCGCCCGGGTCGCGGCCCGGGAAGCATGACCCCCCGATGCGGCCGGGGAGGGTCGTCCGGGGCGCCGCCGGCCGCGCGCCTCTTTACAGCGCGCGGTCGGAGCCGCCCCGCCCGGGGGAGCCTCGCCAGGCTCCCCGAGGATGAGCACCCCCTCGTGACAGAGGGGGGGCGACGGCGGGGTGGACCAGAGGGGTTTAACCGAATCCTGGACCACCCCAACGCCGGAGGAAGGCCGCCGCGAGGTTTTAGTGGGTAACCCTAGGATCGGATTTCAGTTTACTGTTTTGGGAGTCCCACACTACCCCCTGCCGTCCCCAGGCGGGGGGTGTGCATAAAGCATTTCCTCGCGTAAAAAAAAAAAAAAAAAAAAAAAAAAAAGGTTAGGTTAGGTTAGGTTAGGTTAGGTTAGGTTAGGTTAGGTTAGGTTAGGTTTTTTTTTTTTTTTTTTTTTTTTTTTAGTCCGGACGCTATGGCCCGGCCCGCGAATTTTCCTCCACCGTAAGCGGAGACCTTATTTAGGGGGTAATAAGTTCTTCAGGGTCGAGGTTTTTTAATTTAAATCTACATAGGTTCTTAATTATCCTTATCTTAGTACATGATATTATTATGCCTTATCTATTATACATTTTTATTTATACAATCCTGTTAACCTTATATTTACCTTCGTACAATATATATGTTTTAAAGTTACTTCTTTATTCGTACTTGCTTACATCTATGGTTTGTTCATTTACCTTTCGATTACATGTTTCAATAGTATTTAATCGAGTCTGACAATACGTTATAGATTTATATTATACAACTTACATTTATATTAATAGCTTTACTTTTGTTTTTTTTTTTTTTTTTTTTTTTTTTTATTGTAATCTTACATCTATCAATTACTAATTTAACTTATTTATTACAGCTTTTGCATATGCTTAGTTATATCTATTCTATATTTAGTTACTAATTAGGTTGTCTTATATGTGATAAGGAGTCTTTTCCTGTACAATATTTATTAATTTGTAAATATATATCGCTTAGATTGCTGAGTGCGCTACAGTAATTGCATGCGTATTTCTTGACTTACAATCTCTTAACCGATATTTAAGATTTTTCTTATTTAACTGTTTCTTATTATGGGATAGTGTTGATGACAAGTATGTGCAGTTAGTGTTATTATATGCTGCTATGAATATTGTTTTAGAGTTTTATTATGTCCTACCTTCTATGATTATGTATCTGACTATTGTGTAGTATGTTGTGTGTATATATTATATAATATATATTTCAACATTTTGTTGCTTAACCTTGTTGTGTTTGTCGACGTTGTATTTTGGATTTGCGTGTTCTGTTAAATTGTCACCATTTGCACTAAATAGTGCTCAATTTTATTGAGCGGTATCCCTGTTAGGGGGTGCTACTGGCTGCCTCAGCTATAAGCTACGGCAGATCTTGCCAGAGCATCCCATTTCCTACGAACAGGGCAATCGTCGCTGTACGCCGTGTGGTTGTTTACTGGCAGCTTCGCTCTGATGCAGTTTTTGCACGAAGGCTCCTGGCCTCCGAGCAGCTGCGTGCACTCAGACTTCAGGTGCGGACCCCCACAGTAATTGCAGAGGTCCACACCCTCTGTGCAGAGCTTCCGCCCGTGTCCGAAGCCCAGGCACCTCGTGCACTGCACCAGGGGCGATTGGTCCTGAATTTTGACCACCTGCAGGTCGATGTAGACCCTACCGGCGGACGTGAGCCGTTGCCAGAGTTTTGGCGAGACCCGGAGAACAGCGTGGCATTCCATAGGATTCCTCGCTCGCCTCCGGTATCTCACCTCCACTTTTGCTTCGTCCGCCGATAATGCCTCCATCAGGTGTTTATTCTGGTTGTACAGAGCAGCTTCAATATCGGCGTCGGTATTGTATGCCATCAAGTTCTTTAATACGACTAGGGGGCGCTTATTTGTGGCTTGTTCCACTTTCAGCCGCGTATCGCCAGCAAGTTGAGCCTCGACCTTGCGAAGCTCGTCCCTGTCGGCGCAGCTGAGCACCACCTTGCCGTCCTTTATCTTTCGCAGCCTCTCTATTCTTGCGCCACTCTGCCTCGCCTTTACGGTGTCTTTAATATGCTCTATTGTTTGAGAGCTTGTCTCCTGATCATCGGATGGCGAGATGATCAACGAGTGCATGGGTTTTGGCAGCTTAGGTGGGGACTGGGTCAGAGCCTGGGCGTATGTGTTGGTGCTTTCGCACCTTTCGGCTATCACCCTTTCAACGTCCTTGGCCGCATTGCTCCATTTGCCACTGACTTCCGCCACCTCCCTAGCCACACCCCGATGTATGTCCAGGCACTCTTCGGATGTCTTTTGAAGCCCGTAACCAACAGATTTTATAGTCTCTACCCCCTCGCGCCATTCGGTTATCGCTACGTCCACGTTTTCGCTTTGGTAGGATAATTTTTCGGCCAAAATTTCTAATTTTGCGCCGTTGGTTTGGAGGCTGCTGTTTACATTTTCTACTGCCGTTGTATTCCTCTTCATGTATTCAACCATGGCAGCTAATGTGTTCGCGGTGTCCTTGTTTGCCTCCGCATTTGCCATCATTAAGTTTTCGGCGTTCTGCAAGTATTGCATTGTTAGTGTAGGAGATTGAGGAGACCCTTTTTCGTTCTTATGGACCTGCTCTATCTCCTTTACAAGGGCTACCATTTTGTCTATAGTGTTGAATACTGCTAACTTTATCTCGCTTTTCAAATTTCTGGCCTCACTTAGTGAGCCCTTGGCTGACTTGCCTAAGGCCACCGCCCTCTCAGACCAGCCCATCTTTCCTGCTCCACTGGTGGAGGTGCGGCCAGTAGAGGTTTTACTCGCGGGGCTGCTCATAGTGCCGGTGTCAAGTTATGGTTTTGTAAATCAATTAGTTTATACTGGTGTTAATTACCTACAACTTGTATTGTTTATATGCTAAATAGATAGAATCAGTATATTTCAACTTCAATTCTATTTATTTTATGTTTAGTAGTTTATGTATATTGTTTATAGTGTATTAATATAATATATGCGGATTGTTATGATAAATAGATATACTTTATATATAGTAGATTTGTAAAAGATATGATATGATATTTTACTATAACAATATAAAATAAAAATATAAAATTGGAGATTTTAATTCTGTATGTTTGTGTAAGAATATAATAATACAGTATGTGTCTAGTTATAGAATAATGATAAAATATGTGTAGATTATTGATATAAGTATGTACTAAATAAGATAATATGATATATATTTGTAGATTAATATAAGTAAGTATATACTAAATATTGTTGATAATATGGTATATTGAGGTGTTGAAATAATAAAGTAGATATGTAATACTTATATTATGGTTAAGAGTTTAGATTTTATTTATTTTCTCACCAAATGAGTTGTGTATTTGTATATATAGTTGGTAATTTAATAGTATAATGTATATGTGTATTTATATGTGCATGGATTATTAATATAGATAAAATATGTAAAGTTGATAGTACAATTCCAACTTAAGAGTTTTAGTTTTACTTATTTTATGCTTTGGTAGTATATGTGTATTGTTTATAGTGTATTAGTATAGTACACAAATTGTTATGATGAGTAGATGTGCTTCATATAGCAATTTGTATAGATTATGATGATATTTTGTATAACAGCATAAGTTTGGAAATTTAAATTCAATATGTTTGTGTAGAATATAATATGTATATAGATAGTTTTAGGTATATAGTATATAGGTTATAGAGTTGTGATATAATATGTGTAGGAGTATTGTGTTGTATAGAATAGAGGTTGTATAGAGAATATTATATAGTTATATTCTAACTAGAATAGAAGTAGAATAAGTTATATAGAGTGTCAATAGTTTGTTAAAGTAGGTTTAATTGGTTATGTATTTAAATTTGTAACACCAGTATACCTTACATTTAATTGTCAATATATAATTCAAGTGTTGGTGTATAGGGCCAGATCACTTAATTGTTAGGTTAGTGCAGTATCGGTGTAAAAAGCCGTGTTGTGTATATTTTTAATTCCTATAAAATTTGTCAATAAAGATAGTCAATATATTTATTAGATTTGTAAATATCTGTCAACTGTATCATCAATAAAATGAAGGTTAGTAGACCCAATAGGGGCCTGTCTAAACAATAAATAGTAACTATGTACAGTCTTAATATTAGTCAGAATACAGCATGAAGTATTTATTACAACAATATGTTTTGTTTACAACAAGTATAACCTATAACAATAACAAGTTTTCAGCTCTACTGTTGAAAGTCACACTTTGGTCACCTTTATGTTATCTATGTCGGCCACAATAATATTGTGTTGACCGTTAAATTATTATTTCACCCCAATAGGGGTTGTTATTATGCCTAGTACTTTGTCTAGATTGCATTTACCTTCCACACATTACTGTTTAAGGTCTCTGTGTAGGTTGCTACTGTTGTTTGGCAGGCGCTCCGATGTGCGACAAATGCATGAAACAGAGCCTACAGTTTTAACACACCGAAATCCACAAGCGTGTGCAAACTGCTCTGCAACTTCTACAGGCGTTACAAATGTTTTAGATGTTCGTGGAATAAAAGTTACTATTTTTTCAAATTTATTAAAATTGCAATTGCAATTAGTACAGATTGCTAAATAAATTCTTTAGGCGTTGTAATATTTTCAAAAATAGGCAAAAGAATAGTTACAGTTTCTCTAAATTTAAGTGTTGTTTCTAGTTAGAGCGTGGAAAAAATAGAAAGTAAAAACATAAATAGTTGTCAGACAAAAAATTTTTGACAATAAAGCCCTGTCCATTAGATAATTAAGTCAAAATAAAGTACATAGTTAACTCCCACTGGGGCGTAGCAGTTTTCTTCCAAAAACCTTCAATATTTTATTAGATGTTGTAGGTTAGGGCCTACAGCTAGAGTAAATAATCTGTTTGGCAGCGAGTGATATAGTTGCTATGCAGTTTTCGTAGGCGTCGGGTAATTTACAATTGTATGGAAACTAAAACTTGTTATTTCTTAAAATTTTGGTGTTATTTCCAATAAAAAATGTCCAAAAGGTGTGTGTTTGGATTACTTACTATTAAATATTAAATATCTCAGCCTATGGTGCGTTCTAAGGTATCAAACTCAGAAACCGAAAAATTTCAACAGCAAAATTTTAAAATTCAATTAAAAGTCATATTTTGGTAGATTTTTGCGAGTATCTCCATCCAGATTTTACCAAAATACAATCAAAAGCCAAAAAAAAACAAATAAAAACAAATAAACAAAATTTTGAAATTTCCTAATTTTGGTGGACGCGAACCTCGGACTCTCCAAGGACCCGCCCACTTTTATGCTTCACGCCTAGTCCCGTACGGGGTAGGCAGAAGGTTTATTTATAAGAATGCTTAAGAAATAACGTATCTTCACGCGATTTCTCCAGCGAGGATAGGCAGAGAAATAATAGATTTAATTTAGATATCAGACTGAAGAAATTTTTAAGCAACAAATTAAATATAATTGGATGAGATATAGATTGTAGTTAAGTTGTAAGGTTAAATTAGGTAGATTATTCGGGTGCTCTTTGGATGATTGAGCGTTATTGCACGCTGTCCCAAACAGGGTAGGCAGCGAGATATGCCAACTGTATGTTGAAGTAATAAAAATAAATATATATCTAGACCACTTAAAAATAGCTTAAAGTATAGCCCTAACTTTGAACCCGGTCTCTACGGGGTTATGCAGGAAGGTAAATAAAATGTTCTTAAAATCTAAAATAATTAATACTACGTCACACTTTGTCCTTTACCCTATTCAAATATATATATATGTCCAAAACTTCCACCTGCCTACCTCCCTCAGTTTAACAAGCGTAATTTTTCACTTTAAAACTTTTGTCTTATAACGTGCATTGGAATGCGGTGACCTCGCCGCTCGCCGCTCGAGCCGCACGACAACTTTATCGCGAGTTCACCGCCGAGTTCGAGTTTTGGAAAAACTCGTGCAGACGCTTTCACTTTTCACTTTTTATGCGGAAAATTGTTGATTTAGGCAGCTGATTAAATGCACTATCTAGTCTATATGGAATTTTACGTATGGAGTAGTATGCGTCCACTTAATGCGCGAGACAAAAAATTTCCACTTATGCTACCAACCGCAAATAAAAAGGAAAATTGGTCCAAAAAGA
The DNA here is from genome assembly GCA_905147225.2 of Euproctis similis. Taxonomy (NCBI): domain Eukaryota; kingdom Metazoa; phylum Arthropoda; class Insecta; order Lepidoptera; family Erebidae; genus Euproctis; species Euproctis similis. The sequence continues at coordinate 18,580,823 of LR990121.1, forward strand.
AAACTATGTGTAGAAATGTTTTGAAAAACTTTGTAGGGGTAGACGGGGTGTTGAACTATCTATTGAGATGTCTTTTGAGGTGGTCCGACCACTTATACACTATAAAAAACACTATTTAATATTTATATAAAATGTCACTGTCATAAAAATTCTGTTTTCTGATATACTAAAAATTGTTTTTAAATAGGTTACACTAGTCCAAAAATTCTAAAAGTCACACAAATTGTACTCACATATATGCTTTATCGAACGCACTGATAACGCTCGGGGGTCATCGATCGATTTTCGGAGATATTTGGCCCCGAAAATCGCCGACGGTTTTTCTTAAATAACTCCTCTGCCGAGCCTCCAAAATAGACAAGCGAGGTGTCTAAAGAAAGCCCTGGGTGGCCTCCGTCCAGCTGCACCGGTCTCGGTGGTCCCAGGAGACCAGAACCGGAGCTCCGAAATTGCACCAGTTTCGGTTTTTGGTGGATAACTCGTAGAGTACCCGCCCAAAAATTCCGAAATTCGGCACAGGGGTGCTCCTTTGGTCCCCGCAGGGGGCCACAGTCTTCGAAACGCGATGGTCCACTGAAAAACAGAAGTTAAGGCCACTTTAATATTTTTCGCACTATCTTGATGTTTGTTTACGTTTTTAAAGCGCGGTTTTTGCTTTATTTTGGCGAAACTATTGGAGATATTGTAAAAATTTTTTCACTATTTTGTCGAGTAAATTAGCGCGCAACTTTTGACGCTAAATTTAGGTTTTTATGTGAAACTTTGGTGCAACTTTGAATTTTACAGCGTGGAGCGTTTAAAAATCGTGACACTCGCATCCAACGCCAAAGTGTGACGGTTGGTTAGGTTAGGTTAGGTTAGGTTAGGTTAGGTTAGGTTAGGTTAGGTTAGGTTAGGTTAGGTTAGGTTAGGTTAGGTTAGGTTAGGTTAGGTTAGGTTAGGTTAGGTTAGGTTAGGTTAGGTTAGGTTAGGTTAGGTTAGGTTAGGTTAGGTTAGGTTAGGTTAGGTTAGGTTAGGTTGGGGGGCGCCGTCAGACCACCTCCACGTGCGCCCGGACGCTCCTTCCGGGCCGGTGCCCCCTGGGCAGGACCTGGCGGAGTAAATTCCGTCGGGTCCTGGCTGAGAGTCTGACACCAGTCGCGTAATCGTAATCCAGTCCGTGGGGCTGGGACGATGGCCGCCGCAAGGGGGCCGCGAGGAAGAAAACCTCTATAAAAAATCACCTTGTGGAGCTCCGCCTACCCTCTGCGTATCAGAGGGTAGAGTGTGACGCTACCGCGTAGGGTGGCAGTTTGCCACGGCTCAGGGCGACGGACCAGGGGTCGTGGACCCCCCCGTTCGGCCTGCAGCGTGTTTCGGGGTGGGGGCGACGGACCAGGGATTGTGAATCCCCCCGTTCGGCCCTACCGAAACGAAGGAGCGCGGGACAGGGCGTCGGTCAGGGGTTGTGAACCCCCCCGCTCGGCCTGTCCCGGTATTCGAGGAGGGAAGGGGCGACGGACCAGGGGTTGTAAACCCCCCCGCTCGGCCCTACCCGGGACGGTCTTCTGGAGAGGGGCGGTGGACCAGGGGTTGCTAACCCCCCCACTCGGTCCTCTCCGAGGAAGGCGCTCCGGGGCGACGGACCGTGGGTCGTAGACCCCGCCGCTCGGCCCGGCCCGCAACCCTCATTGAGAGGCGCGGGGGTCGTCGGACCGCGTGGAGTAAACCACTATAAAAAATCCGTGAATCCCAAGTTCTGATGCCCGGCGAGGGGATGCATGTTCGACGCGGAGGTCGGACCCGAGGGCATCACTTTAGGGGAGCTCACCCCTGGGCAGGAGGGAAAAAAGCCGAGGGAACTCACCCTCGTTAATAAAAGTACTATATAAAATGGCAACTAGAGAAAACAAATGTCCTCACGTGGGTCCCAGCTGCGACGCAGCTGGGGAATCCCACCCTGGCGGAGTCCCGCCAGGCAGCCCCACCGTATGTGAGGGGGGCACCTACTGCCACGTTGTCGATAGGGACAACATAGAAGAAGGAGCTACGGGCGTCGCGGCTGAAGCCGGCACCCCGACTATCACTGGACTAGACAATCCACCCACCTCCGGACGTTTCTGGAGGGGTGAAGGAGGAAACGAGGGAGAGCCCAGCTCTGGGCGGTCCCGTTCGTCCTCAATATCGGACTTGACCAAGGGCTTGAGCCTCAAATTTAAGAGGCCCAAGTCTCCGCTACTGGCTGGACGAATAGGGAGGGCGGACGGCGGCGGGGATAGCGATAGCGCTATGTCCGCCGTCTCCGCCGTATCAGAGGGAGTACGGGCGCGTAAGCGCAAGCCGCGGAGCCCTGTCAACATTGGGGGCGAAAAAAAAACGGCCTACACGCGCCGTAAGATATGAGGAGGAGCCTTCGGAGCCAAACTCCACAGAGATTGGCTCCGAAATATTCGAGGCGCTCGAAAATATGGAGCGAACCGTCGGCCTAGCGAAATGCACAAAAGCCGAAATCGCGAAGACGGTTCGTTCCAATGCCGCCTCGATACGCGACAAAATTGCCGTTTTGTGTGCCAGGGCCGACACCCAAGACCGGGACAACGAAAGTTTCCGGTCTCAAATGTCTGGGTTGTCGGCCCGCATGATAGAGTTGGCCCAAGAAAACGCCGACCTTCGGGCCAAGATGGCCGAAATGTCGGCCAGGTTGGAGGCGCCTATATCGCAGGCGGCGGGGACATCCCGGGGGGACTCTGTTCCCCCGGTGGCGCCGCCGCCTGCGAAAAAGAAAAAGGCTGGTGCAGACAGGGCTGCCCCGGGCCCCGCGAAACCCGCGGAAGTCCCGTCGCGGCCCTCCGCCGTCTCCGATGGAACCCGGGAAATGGCGCTTATGGCCAAAGAATTCGCCCGGTTCCAGTCGGAGATGGCGGCGAAGTATTACCCGGAGATGATAAAAAGGCCTCCCCTGAGGCTCGAGCGACCCGCCGCGGCGAATCAGTCGCCGCCGGGGCCGCAGATGCCCCAGGGGAACAAGAAAAAAAAAAAGAAAAAGAAGAAGAACGCGCAGGAGAAGCAGGCGGCCGCCGCGGAACGCTCGCGGGCGCCGCCGCCTCCGCCTGCGCCTGCAGATGGGCCTGCGCCGGGAGCGGGATCTGGTGGCGAGACCTGGGCGACGGTGGTGGGCCGCAAGGCCGCTGCCGCCGCCAGGAAGGCTCGCGCCGCCGCCGCCGCTCCTGCACCGGCGCAGGGAAAGTCCAAGGCGAAGGCCAAACCTGCGGGGCTGCCGAAGCCCCCCAATACCGCCGCTGTGGTGGTGACGGTGCCTCCGGGCGTCGACACCACGCTCGCGGCGGTGATGGAGGTTGCCAAGAGCCGCATTAAACTTGCGGATCTTGGCATCTCGGGGGGGCTGAAGGTCCGAAGGGCGATGACCGGGGCTCTCATGCTCGAGATCCCCGGTCCGGACAGCTCCGCCAAGGCCGACGCCTTGGCCGACAAAATGAGGGTGGCCGTCGCCGACACGGGCGCGATTATCTCGCGCCCGTGTAAAATGGGCGACTTGAGGGTGATGGACCTGGACGAGTCCATCACCCCCGCGACCGTCGCCGCTGTGATCGCCGAGGCGGGCGGATGCGCCCCGACCGACGTAAAGGTCGGGGAGATCCGTTCCAGCCCGTCTCGGCTGGGCTCGGCCTGGGTCAGGTGCCCGCTCGGAGTCGCCAGGAAACTGGCGGCTCAGCGGCGGGTGCTGATCGGGTGGACCGCGGCGCGCGTCGAGGCGCTGGCAGCACGGCCTTTGCAGTGCTTCCGGTGCCTCGAAAAGGGGCACGTCCGCGCGAGGTGCCCCTGCGCCGTGGACAGGAGCGGGCGGTGCTACCGATGTGGCGTGGCAGGCCACATCGCGAGCGCCTGCACCGCGCCCGCTCCGCGCTGCCCGGTCTGCTCTGACCTGGGCTGCCGAGCGGATCATAGAATGGGGGGGAAGAAGTGTTCCCCCCCCAAGAGGAAGGCGGCGGCCGCGAGGCCACCCTCCCCTGCTAGGGGACAGGCGGGCGGATCAATGGAGGTCCAATAACGGACCTCCACGCTCGCTTCCTCCAGGGCAACCTGAACAACCGCCGCGCTGCGCAAGACCTGCTTGCGCAGACGGTGGTTGAACATTCGGTTGCCCTGGCGGTGGTCGCCGAGCCCCATCACGTCCCCGTCCACCCGCGATGGTTCGGGGACGACGCGGGCTTGGTGGCCGTTTACTGGGTTGAAGGGAGCTACTGCTCCCTCCTGTGGAAAGGTCCAGGCTACGTCGCCGTGGAGTGGGGATCCATGGTCGTAGTGGGCTGCTACGTCTCTCCGAACAGCGGCCTCGCCGCGTACGAGGCATACCTGGACGGGCTGGCGAACCGCCTTCGCGGTTGCGCCCCCCGTCCGGTATTCGTCCTGGGCGACTTCAACGCTCACTCGAGCGAGTGGGGTGACGCCCGGGACGACGTCAGAGGAGAGACGCTTCTGGAGTGGGCGGCAGGACTCGACCTCCGGTTGCTCAACCGGGGGTCGGTCAGCACCTTTGTGCGGTGGCAGGGGGAGTCGATCATCGATCTATCGTGGGCGACTCCCTCGGCCGCCGCCATGGTGACCGGATGGCGGGTGGCGGAGGAGGTGGTCAACCTGTCTGACCACCGACACATCCTTTTGGATGTGTCGCTCCGCCGCCCAAGCCGCCCGCGCCAGACTAGCGGCCCTCCGCGGCGCTGGTCTCTCAAGCGGCTCGACCGAGATATGGTCGTGGCCGCCGCCAGCGTCGCGGACTGGACGGAGGGAGCGGTATCGCCCGATCCCGAGGCGCAAGCGGCCTGGCTGCGCGACACGATGACGTCGATCTGCGACGCGTCGATGCCGCGAGTCGGGCCGCCCCGGCGGGGCTCCGTGTACTGGTGGAGCGAGGAGATCGAACGGCTGCAGAAGGCCGCCTTCGTCGCTCGCCGCCGGTACCTGAGAGCCCGGAAGAGAAGGCGAACCACGGTCGAGGAGGCTCTCAGAGTCAGACGGGAATACGGGGCCGCCGCGCACGCCGTATGCGTCGCCATCGCTGCGGCTCGCGAGCGGTCCTGGAACGAGCTCGTCGAGGGACTGGACAGGGACCCATGGGGACGCCCGTACAGGATGGTTCTGGGCAAGCTGACCCCGTGGGTCCCTCCGTTGACGGAATCCCTGGACCCGGAAGTCGTGGGAAGAGTCGTAGACGCACTCTTCCCTAGGGTCCAGGGCGGTCCCTCTGTTCCTCCGTCACAGTCGGACCACGCGTAGTAGGTTAGGTTAGGTTAGGTTAGGTTAGGTTAGGTTAGGTTAGGTTAGGTTAGGTTAGGTTAGGTTAGGTTAGGTTAGGTTAGGTTAGGTTAGGTTAGGTTAGGTTAGGTTAGGTTAGGTTAGGTTAGGTTAGGTTAGGTTAGGTTAGGTTAGGTTAGGTTAGGTTAGGTTAGGTTAGGTTAGGTTAGGTTAGGTTAGGTTAGGTTAGGTTAGGTTAGGTTAGGTTAGGTTAGGTTAGGTTAGGTTAGGTTAGGTTAGGTTAGGTTAGGTTAGGTTAGGTTAGGTTAGGTTAGGTTAGGTTAGGTTAGGTTAGGTTAGGTTAGGTTAGGTTAGGTTAGGTTAGGTTAGGTTAGGTTAGGTTAGGTTAGGTTAGGTTAGGTTAGGTTAGGTTAGGTTAGGTTAGGTTAGGTTAGGTTAGGTTAGGTTAGGTTAGGTTAGGTTAGGTTAGGTTAGGTTAGGTTAGGTTAGGTTAGGTTAGGTTAGGTTAGGTTAGGTTAGGTTAGGTTAGGTTAGGTTAGGTTAGGTTAGGTTAGGTTAGGTTAGGTTAGGTTAGGTTAGGTTAGGTTAGGTTAGGTTAGGTTAGGTTAGGTTAGGTTAGGTTAGGTTAGGTTAGGTTAGGTTAGGTTAGGTTAGGTTAGGTTAGGTTAGGTTAGGTTAGGTTAGGTTAGGTTAGGTTAGGTTAGGTTAGGTTAGGTTAGGTTAGGTTAGGTTAGGTTAGGTTAGGTTAGGTTAGGTTAGGTTAGGTTAGGTTAGGTTAGGTTAGGTTAGGTTAGGTTAGGTTAGGTTAGGTTAGGTTAGGTTAGGTTAGGTTAGGTTAGGTTAGGTTAGGTTAGGTTAGGTTAGGTTAGGTTAGGTTAGGTTAGGTTAGGTTAGGCTAGGTTAGGTTAGGTTAGGTTAGGTTAGGTTAGGTTAGGTTAGGTTAGGTTAGGTTAGGTTAGGTTAGGTTAGGTTAGGTTAGGTTAGGTTAGGTTAGGTTAGGTTAGGTTAGGTTAGGTTAGGTTAGGTTAGGTTAGGTTAGGTTAGGTTAGGTTAGGTTAGGTTAGGTTAGGTTAGGTTAGGTTAGGTTAGGTTAGGTTAGGTTAGGTTAGGTTAGGTTAGGTTAGGTTAGGTTAGGTTAGGTTAGGTTAGGTTAGGTTAGGTTAGGTTAGGTTAGGTTAGGTTAGGTTAGGTTAGGTTAGGTTAGGTTAGGTTAGGTTAGGTTAGGTTAGGTTAGGTTAGGTTAGGTTAGGTTAGGTTAGGTTAGGTTAGGTTAGGTTAGGTTAGGTTAGGTTAGGTTAGGTTAGGTTAGGTTAGGTTAGGTTAGGTTAGGTTAGGTTAGGTTAGGTTAGGTTAGGTTAGGTTAGGTTAGGTTTTTTTTTTTTTTTTTTTTTTTTTTTTTTTTTTTTTTTTTTTTTTAGTCCGGGCGCATATGGCCCGGCCCGCGACTTTCCCCCTAACATGATTAGGGACCTTGTTTTGGAATGAGTTATTCAGCGTGAGGTTCTTTATTTTTTGGTAGCATATTTCCTTTTTTACATTATTCTTAATTTACATATTTTACATCATTCTTTCATTTTTTGTTGCTTAGACTAGTAATATATATTCCTTAATGCTAGTTTACATATTTATTTCGTTTATTTGTGTCGTGTAATAATTACATAGTTATTTCTTGTATTTGAACAATAAGTCAATTAACGTAGTCATATTTATTATATTGTTCTACATATTTACGTTGTGTTTTACACAAATTACATATTTACATGTTAAACATTTCCTTTGCTGTTATATGCACTCATTGCCATAGGTGCTGTCTACAAGGTACATTTGTCAGTTTAAGAACATTGTTTGTTTTTTGGGACGTTTGACTTATGAGGTTAGATCCTCATTGAGACCGTCTGCTGGTCATCTGTGTGGTTGCTCTGTGTTGTATGTTAACATGTGTGTTTATACGCTTGTATGTATGTGATTAGTGGTTTATTGTTTTGTGTGATGTCGTTTTATTATGCATCAATAACAATATTTATTAAAAATATGTATTGGCATGTTGTGTTATGTGCGTGTGTTGTGTATTGTTTGCGTGTATACAATTTAGATTAATTATTGACAAATTCATATAAATTTTCAACTAATTATGGCCTAAATGTGCAATATGTGCAGTGTCTGAGTGGGGAGTGGAGAGTGGAGTCTGGTCGACTTGGTGTGTAACTGTTTATGTTGCGAGTGTTAGTGAGTGTACAGTGTGCGTGTGCGTGATGTATGTTAGCAGTGATGGTTGTCACAACCACCGTCGGTGGGACGCCCGCAGAGGAACGTCAGCTGTAAGCGACTGACGCCCTCGCCAAGGCATCCCACTTTCTGCGGATGGGACACTCATCACTGAATGCGTGGTGTGTTATGTCTGGACATTTCGCCAAGGTGCAGTTTTTGCACGTCGGGGTCTGGGCCGCCAAAAGACGAGGACACTCTGCCTTCAAGTGCGGACCCCCGCAGTAGTTGCAGTGGTCCACACTCTCCGTGCAGAGCCTCCTTCCATGACCGAAGCCCAGGCACCTAGTACACTGCACCAAGGGAGATTGGTCCGTCACCTTGACCACCTGCAGGTCGACGTACAGTCTCCCGGCAGAGGTGAGTCGCTGCCAAAGCTTTGGCGCCACTCGGAGGATTGCGTGGCACTCCGAAGGGTCCCTCGCTCTCCTCCGGTACCGGACCTCGGCTTTGGCCTCACTCTCCGAGAGACCCTCCAGCAGGTGGCTATTTTGACGGGTGATTGCTTGGATTATGTCGTCGTCGGTGTTGTGCGCTTGTAAGTATTTGAGTACGACCAGGGGGTTTTTGTTCGTGGCCCCCACCACTTTCAAGTGTTCCGTTTTCCTTAGCTGCTCCTCCGCTCTCTCGAGCTCGGCCCTCGTGGCGCAGCTAAGGACCACTCTTCCGTCCTTGACCTTGCGGACTCTCTCGACTTTTATGCCGTTTCGTTTGGCGTCGAGTACCCCCTTCACTCGCTCGATGACCTCAGCGCTCGTCTCCATCGGGTCAGTTGGTGTTATAAGGACCGAGTGGAAAGATTGGAATGCTGGGGGAGTAGAACGTGTTTCAGAGGGACGGGCAGCGATTTCAGCATAAGAGAGGGGTGTGTTATTAATAGAGTCAGTGATGACCTGCTCCACTTTCTCTAACGTTTGTTTCGCGATCAGTCTATGGGTGTCTGTCTGTTCAACAGACAGACGCTCCCATAACCGCTGTGTGGAGTTGACTGATGCTACTCCTTCCCTAAGCTGTTCAGAGAGCGTGCCTATCAACTCCTCCTGGACGTTGATCTCCTTTGCGATCGAGCTAACCTTCTCGGTCTGGTCCTCCAAGGCTCTGTTAAGTCGGTCAGTCTGTTCCAGTCTTTGATACACAGCATCCACCAGGGATTGCATTGTCCGCGTGGAGTCCTCCTCCCTGCTGATCTGACTCTCCTGTAAATTGGTTATGGCCTTCTTGACCACACCCAATTCTTGGAGGCATTCCATAAAAAGGGTCCGAGAAGCCCCTTTTTCGTGCTTATGGAGCTTCTCCGACTCCTTGGCCAGTGCCACCATCTTGTCAATGATACTGAATGTGGCTGTTTTTATTTCAGTTTTTATATTTCTTCCCTCGTTGAGGGTGGCCTTCGCTTTAAGAGCAAGAGCGGTCATTTTGTCAGATAAGACTTCTGCATCCCCAGTGGATCTGCGTTTGGCGGGGAGGTTTGGGCTGGCCATATTGGCGGACTGTCTGTCGGTCTGTACTAGTAATAATAGGGCTTGTGTAGTATATATGTATAGTGTATACTGTCAGTAATACGTTTAGTGTATACACAAGTACAGGCGTAGGAACAAAATAAATCAATCAATAATTGAATAGCGTCAGATAAAATTCACTGTGGGTGTAAAGAGCCCGACAGTGGTCAAAATACAAAATAAATACAATATTAAAAATAAAATAAAATTCCAAAATTCAAATTCGTCAAATTACATTAATAATTACACTTAAAATAAAGTAAAATTCCAATTAAAATGGGGACAACACAACACACTAATTTATTCGGTCAATTTTGTGTTATACAGAAAAACTTGGTTTTTTATATATTATTTAATTTTGTATGCTGGCCTGGGTGGCACAAAATGGAGGGTTGTCAAAACAATTGCCAATTGTTGCCCCTTATTGGCCAGCAAAGATTTCAAAAATGAGTAAATGATAAAATTGTAAATGTTTTCATCCAAGTTTTCATTAAGGTTGCACCCACTACTACAGGCAACACATTGATTGTGTATGATATTATATACTAACTGACTAAATATAGTAGTAGTTCTACTATTGTGTGTATTTATGATAAATTGAAATAAAGATAAAAATGTGTACCTATGTATTGTGTGTTTGTGTAATATTATTTAAGTTTTTAATATATGTGGTGATTATGTTTTAATATATTAGATAGAGTGTATATATAGTTTGTGTTGTGATAGTATATATATATAATTTGTTATATGACTTAAAGTATTTTAATAGCTGCAATATAATAGTACAGTGTATGTAAATAAACAAAATCACAGCTCAGATTGGAATTCTGGTTGTGATTCACATATTAAATAAGTGTGTATATGTTGTGTATAGATATAATAATAAAATGTTGTAGTGTTATATATAATTTATTTAAGATATTTCAATAATATATGAAAGTTTATAGCTATTTTGTTGGTTTTAATATATGTGGTGATTATATTTTAATATATTAGATAGAGTGTATATATAGTTTGTGTTGTGATAGTATATATATATAATTTGTTATATGACTTAAAGTATTTTAATAGCTGCAATATAATAGTACAGTGTATGTAAATAAACAAAATCACAGCTCAGATTGGAATTCTGGTTGTGATTCACATATTAAATAAGTGTGTATATGTTGTGTATAGATATAATAATAAAATGTTGTAGTGTTATATATAATTTATTTAAGATATTTCAATAATATATGAAAGTTTATAGCTATTTTGTTGGTTTTAATATATGTGGTGATTATATTTTAATATATTAGATAGAGTGTATATATAGTTTGTGTTGTGATAGTATATATATATAATTTGTTATATGACTTAAAGTATTTTATTAGCTGCAATATAATAGTACAGTGTATGTAAATAAATAAAATTACAGCTCAGATTGGAATTCTGATTGTGATTCACATATTAAATAAGTGTGTATATGTTGTGTATAGATATAATAAAATGTTGTAGTGTTATATATAATTTATTTAAGATATTTTAATAATATATAAAAGTTTATAGTTGTTTTGTTGATAAATATGTATGTTTGTGTTGTTACCAGCAGGTTCAATTTGGTGTTATAGTTATGTTAGTGACTATTGTAGTGTATTAAATAAGCTAAATATCAATATATGGTTGTTTATGTTTTATTTCAAAGTGAGGAAGAAGTAAAATCTAGTCTTAATAGTATTGTTGACAAAGAGGTTATCCCCTGTGTTATGCCTTAGCAGTATTGTTTATTTAATTGTGGTGCTATTATTTTATGGCAGGCAAGTAATTTTAGTTAAGATGTATATATGTGTTAAGTGTTATAGTAGATAAAGTGTGTATATATTGTGTGTAGATATAATATAGTGTAATATATAATTTGTTTAAGATATTTTAATAATATATAGAAGTTTATGGTTGTTTTATTGATAAATATGTAGGTCAATGTAGTTGCCAGCAGGTTCAATTGGTATTACAATTATGTTAGTGATGGTGTAGGAGGCCAACACTTGTCGTCATTTATTGTTGTATATTAAATAAATTAGATATTAATATACTGTTGTTTATGTTTTATTTCCCAGCGAGAAATAAGTAAAATCTAGTCTTATTTGTCAGAAAAGAAGTATTGTTTACAATAGGGTTATCCCTTGTCTTATGTCTTAGCAATATTACTTATTTAAGTGTGGTGCTATTATTTTGTGGTAGGCGCGTCTACTGCCTGTGAGAGTGTGGAGTCTCGTATTTCTATTAACGTGTTAATAAGTATGTGTTTGTTTAATTAATTATTGATAAAATTTTGATGGTCTAAATGAGGTGTGTGAATTATAAAATAAAAACAAAATAAAAACAAAACTAAAAACTGTAAAGTAAAATGTTGGTCTATACAAAAATTTTACCGTCTCGTGGACGCGAACCTAGGCAGTTCCGAAGCCCCGCCCACTTGACCGGCTTCACGCCTTATCCCTGATGGGGTCAGCAGAAAAGTTCTTTTTATGGTACTTTGGGATGTAACGAGAGCTATATGTAGATAATGGTAAGAGATATAAATTAAAATGAATTAAAATGGAATTAAATTATAAAAATAATATTAAATTAAATTGAATTGAAATAAAATAAAATTAAATTGAATTGAAATAAAATAAAATTAAATTGAAATAAAGATTTATCGTTGGGCAAAAGACTGTTATTCTGAAATTTAATATGTCGTTAAAGCAGTATCTATGAACAGGATAATCAGAAAATGATAAAATGATAAAATTAAATGAAATTTTTGAAATTTTTGGTTAGTAAATAAATAGATAGATAGCAAACTCGAGTTCCACACACTCGCACCACCTTGGTTGCTAAAGATACCTATTAAAGAAAAATAATATGACAAATTTTTAGTCTAATTAAAATCTAAATTCTTAATATTAAGTCACTCCTTATCGTTCACCCTTTCTAAAAATATATATAGTTAATATTGTCACATCTGCCTACCCCCCGTCATTTAGCAAGCGTAATTTTTGCGTTTAAAACTTTTGTCTAATAACGCGCACTGGAATGCGGTGACCCCGTCGCTCGCTTGATCGCCAGAACGACAAGTTTGCAGTGCGGTTTTTCACCGATCCCGATGTTCAGAAAAAGTCCTGTAGGCAGCTTCCTATGTTTCTGATATGGTTGACAGTTATATATTTGAAATCTTGATTTAACACTCTATCTAATGTTTATAAAATTTTTGTTATGAATTAATACTAAGGTACTTGAACACTTGCACAAATTTTTTGTTTACATAGTTTTCGACCGCACAATAGAAAGAAAAACGGTCTCACCGTAAAACTATTTGTGGAAAATTTATGAAAACTTTGTAGTAGATAGAGGAGATGGTCACTGTCTAACTGTAGTAGTTTGGGAGCTATCTGGGCAATAGTTCCCGAGGGAGGCACTTTTTTCTATTTTTACATACACTTATAATTTAATTTCTCGTCCCCTATTTATTGTTTTTTAATATGGTTAGAGATGTCCAAAAATTCTAAAATTTTCACCAATTGTACTCACATATATGTCCTATTGAAAGCACTAATAACGCTCGGGGGTCGTCGATCTGGTTTTGGAGTTATTGGGGTCCGAAAATCGTGGAACTTCTTTCCCCAATAACTTTGCTTGTATGCTTCTGATTTCGACGGGAGACACGTCAGGTGGAAGGCCAGAAGCTCCCGCTACCAGCCCAGCTGGTTTTGAAGGCCTCCGGTGTCCAAAACACAACTTCCGTGTCTGCACCAATTTTAGTTTTTGGGGGATAATTGCCAAGTTATCCACCCGAAAAATCCCAAAATCGGCACCAGGGTGCACCTTCGGATACCGCAGCTGCCCACAGTCTCCAAAACACGATGGTCCGCTGGAATTTTTGAGATAAAGGCACTTTTATATTTTGCGTACATAGACGACGTTGTAAAAAATTAGTTTTTGTTGTATTGTAGCAAAAGTATGCAAGATATGCTAAAAATTTTTTCACTGTTATTTAGATAATTTTAGCGCGCAACTTTTGAGACTACTTTTGGGTTTTTAACTGTAACTTTGGCACAACTTAGAATTTTTGAGCGCGGAGCGGTTAAAAAACGTGACTGTCGCTACCAGCGCTGAGGAGTGACTGGTTAGGTTAGGTTAGGTTAGGTTAGGTTAGGTTAGGTTAGGTTAGGTTAGGTTAGGTTAGGTTAGGTTAGGTTAGGTTAGGTTAGGTTAGGTTAGGTTAGGTTAGGTTAGGTTAGGTTAGGTTAGGTTAGGTTAGGTTAGGTTAGGTTAGGTTAGGTTAGGTTAGGTTAGGTTAGGTTAGGTTAGGTTAGGTTAGGTTAGGTTAGGTTAGGTTAGGTTAGGTTAGGTTAGGTTAGGTTAGGTTAGGTTAGGTTAGGTTAGGTTAGGTTAGGTTAGGTTAGGTTAGGTTAGGTTAGGTTAGGTTAGGTTAGGTTAGGTTAGGTTAGGTTAGGTTAGGTTAGGTTAGGTTAGGTTAGGTTAGGTTAGGTTAGGTTAGGTTAGGTTAGGTTAGGTTAGGTTAGGTTAGGTTAGGTTAGGTTAGGTTAGGTTAGGTTAGGTTAGGTTAGGTTAGGTTAGGTTAGGTTAGGTTAGGTTAGGTTAGGTTAGGTTAGGTTAGGTTAGGTTAGGTTAGGTTAGGTTAGGTTAGGTTAGGTTAGGTTAGGTTAGGTTAGGTTAGGTTAGGTTAGGTTAGGTTAGGTTAGGTTAGGTTAGGTTAGGTTAGGTTAGGTTAGGTTAGGTTAGGTTAGGTTTTTTTTTTGAAATAAAACTAGTAGAGAGTGCTACCAACAGTAGCGCTAATGGTATACGCTTTCTGTTGGAGCAGTTGTGTTAATATTATTTGTATTTTGGTTAGTTTTTAAAATATATTTTAGAGCATATTGGGGAGTTAGAAAATTTTAAAATTACTTTGTTGTAGAATAAGAAGTATGAAGCAGAGACAGGCATCAAAATTAAATGAGAAAATAGTAGTTAAAGGAAGCTAAGATTACGAATGTTAAGCTAGAGAATGAGAATAAGGTAAAGGAAATTATGCCTAAAATGTAAAGAAAATATGTGCAGAATGAACTTATAACTAAATTAGATCTAAGACTTATAGCTATGACATAATATAGTAGTTGCAATGATTGCAATGAAAACAATGGTGGTGATGATGAGTAAACTTATAGCTAGATCTTATTTTTTTTTTTTTTTTTTTTTTTTTTTTTTTTTTTTTTTTTTTTTTTTTTGAGATATTAGTGTTAATATGTATGCAGAATGAACTTATAACTAGATAAAATCTAAGACTTATGGCTATGACATAATATAGTAGTTATAATAAATCAAATGGAGCTATGATTGCAATGGAAACAATGGTGGTTATGATGAGTAAACTTATAGCTGGATCTTACAGCAATTTTTTTTTTTTTTTTTTTTTTTTTTTTCTTTTTTTTTTTTTTTTTTTGTGAGATATTAGTGTTGATATGTATGCAGAATGAACTTATAACTAGATTAAATCTTAAGACCTATGGCTATGACATGCAAATAAGTAAACAGAGTATGACATGCAAATAAGTAAACAGAGTAACTAAACTTATAGCTAGGTGTTACAGCAATATGTAATATTTTATATAGTAAGTATCATCAAAATAAGTATGACATAGTACTAACAGTAGTAGTATGGTGGTAATAACAAATCATCAAGATAAGTATGACATAGTATGGTGGTAATAACAAATCATCAAAATAAGTAAACAGAGTAAGTAAACTTATAGCTAGGTATTAATACAATAAGTAATATTTTATATAGTAAGTATATGAATGGAGAATTAATATATATATTATGTATATAATTTAATTATGTTAAGTATATAGCTTGTTTAAATATATATATAGTGTGTGTATGGATATGTAAATAGGTGGATAGGTATATGTGAATGGTAATAGGTATTTCTGCTGCGACCGAGATTTATTTGAATGGAGTTGGAAAGGTTGGGTGAAGATGGAGTGTGGGAGGGGGTAGCAGAAGAGTGATGGTTGCTATCAGGATAACTATTTGGATCCATAATCGATACGGAAGCGGATGCGTGCAGCCATATGGATTTTTCTCGGGCAGTAGTCGGATGTGGCGCTGTGGGAGAGTGAGGGAGTGTTGTCAGTGCCGGCGTTCCCGTTGTGTTTTGTCTGGTGGGCTTTACAGTTGAAGCAGCAGGATTTGTTTAAGTCTTTCTGAACCGGGCAGTCTTTAAATAGATGTCCAGATTCAGCGCAGTGTGAGCATCTGGTGGTGTCTGATTTACAAAAGTTTTTGGTGTGTCCAAATTCGAGACATTTGTAACACTGGAGTAAGGGGGTGAATTCCTCGACATGAACTCGCTGATGATCAATGTTGATTTTTTGTAAGTGTATGATGTTTTTAAAGAGATAAGGCGAGCAGACAAATACGGCGTTGTATAAGAGTTTGTTTTTATTAGGTCTTTTAAATTTGAATTGTATATCTTCGTCGCTTTTAATGTGGTCGGAAATGAGGGAGTTCTGTTTTATTATGATGTTTTGCAGTTCATCTGGGGAGGTGTCGGAATTCACCCCCTTAACAATAAACATTGGTTTTAATTTTCTTGAGACTTCAGCAGTGATGTTGGGGTTCGACTCACCGACCTTCTGGAGGGCCGCTTCCAGGTGCTCCGCACTGTCGAACTCCACGCGGATCTTGGCGTTGGAGATGAAGTGGACGCCAGCTGGAGTGAATTTGGTGTCCCGGAAGGACACTGCTGTCCTCCAGGATGACAGGGTGTCAGCAGAGGTGGCACCCGGCTTTTTCGACGCGATGATTAGAGATGGTTTGGAGACAAGTGGGGTTGGGGTCATCAGTCTTTGTTGTTGTTGTTGTTTACCAGGGCCGGGTGAAGACATTCGGGCAGCTTGAGCATAAGAGAATCCGGTGGACGAAAGATGCTGAAGGCTTGAAGTATTAGTGAGAAGTTCCTTTTTGAACGAGACCATTTCCTGACGGACGGCGCTGATGATCTCATTCTTTAGGTCGCAGGCTGGTGTAGAAGTAGTCGGAGAGCCGGATTCGCCAGTCGCGTTCAGAAAATTTGGAAGTGAGTTGATGCTTTTGGATATCTCTGCAGCTGCTTCTTTGATTAGTTTCTTGTTGACTGCAGTCACGCTTCGGCCATCATTTATTGTCTTTATAATAAAATCCGAAAGTTTTTGGATGGTGTTTTGTAAAGATGTTGAGTCTTTTGCTTCCGCTGCGGTGCACGGCAGAGAGGGGGGGAGGGTGGGGGGTGGTGCTCCACCATCCCCTCTTTGATCCCCCATGTTGAAATCTACCAGGGCTCACTTGTGTAAAAAGTTATCAGTTGAAGAAGGTAAAAATTCGGGAAAATGGGAGATTTGTTGGTGTGGTTTGGTAGGTTGACCAAACAATCGCTTCAGATCAGACTGAATGAAAATTCGCTCAGAATTGCGCTACGACGCGTACTTTCCGAGATAATTGAGAAACCAAGTTATTCGGTGATGGCGAAAATTACCATTTTGAAGAAAAAATTCAATAAATAAAAAACTATTGATGAGAAAAATTCCAAAGTTGGTGTCTCCAGTTCTGGATAGTTATACTGTAAGATAATGTAAAAAAAACAAGAAGTCTTCCTGAGAAATTTTTCAGGAGGGGTAAGAGCGTTTTTGAAATTTTGGTACACACCTGAAAATAGCGTTGGTTTATGTGAAGAAGATGCTGTAGGGGGGCGTGTGATATATCGTTGGAATCAGCACGCCGAGGCGGTTCGAATGACACCTACAACATGCTCCTAGGATGAAAGATGAGGGAGCACGTGGCGGGAAGGAAAATTACCTTATATGATTGACAAATTATTATCTTAAAAACTATGAGCGGGAAAAATCTGAAACTTGGTAGGTATGTGCACTGATATATGTGAAATAAAATAAAGTAATAAAAAAGGTAGGTTATCGCTTTGGATTTTTAAATATAGAGCTTTCAATGTGAAAGTAAATGGAAAAAATAAATGTTTTTTAAAAAATGTCCAATAACTTCCAAAGTATGTATCACACAATGTTGGTTGATGTTTCCCTGTAAAGGGCTTTTTAACGCGGTTCTAACGAAGTATTACGTTTGGTTGTGGCTATTGTATTTAAGAAGTTAGTCACCACGTGGTTTTTTGAAAATTGTCTGTAAATCACTAAATAATTGTCCGATAGCGTTCAAATTTGGTAGATAGATGGAGAGTCATAAATAAAACAGAATCACAATAGCCGATACACGACGGCCCGCTTAAAATCAAAAGTTTTTGACCAAAAACTGAAATTTTTTTGGGTAAGACTAACCTCAAAATAAGTTTTTGTTCAGAAAAAATCCACAATTTTGGGTGTATCGCTGCACAATTTAGCACACACTTAGATATCACTGAGAAACATATGTAAGCACTTTTTAAAGTTCAAAAATCGCGAAAAAGACCAATTTTTAGAATTTTTGAGCGCGGAGCGGCCTAATTCGTGGCGCTCTGGGTGGCGGTCGAGCGCAGACTGGTTAGGTTAGGTTAGGTTAGGTTAGGTTAGGTTAGGTTAGGTTAGGTTAGGTTAGGTTAGGTTAGGTTAGGTTAGGTTAGGTTAGGTTAGGTTAGGTTAGGTTAGGTTAGGTTAGGTTAGGTTAGGTTAGGTTAGGTTAGGTTAGGTTAGGTTAGGTTAGGTTAGGTTAGGTTAGGTTAGGTTAGGTTAGGTTAGGTTAGGTTAGGTTAGGTTAGGTTAGGTTAGGTTAGGTTAGGTTAGGTTAGGTTAGGTTAGGTTAGGTTAGGTTAGGTTAGGTTAGGTTAGGTTAGGTTAGGTTAGGTTAGGTTAGGTTAGGTTAGGTTAGGTTAGGTTAGGTTAGGTTAGGTTAGGTTAGGTTAGGTTAGGTTAGGTTAGGTTAGGTTAGGTTAGGTTAGGTTAGGTTAGGTTAGGTTAGGTTAGGTTAGGTTAGGTTAGGTTAGGTTAGGTTAGGTTAGGTTAGGTTAGGTTAGGTTAGGTTAGGTTAGGTTAGGTTAGGTTAGGTTAGGTTAGGTTAGGTTAGGTTAGGTTAGGTTAGGTTAGGTTAGGTTAGGTTAGGTTAGGTTAGGTTAGGTTAGGTTAGGTTAGGTTAGGTTAGGTTAGGTTAGGTTAGGTTAGGTTAGGTTAGGTTAGGTTAGGTTAGGTTAGGTTAGGTTAGGTTAGGTTAGGTTAGGTTAGGTTAGGTTAGGTTAGGTTAGGTTAGGTTAGGTTAGGTTAGGTTAGGTTAGGTTAGGTTAGGTTAGGTTAGGTTAGGTTAGGTTAGGTTAGGTTAGGTTAGGTTAGGTTAGGTTAGGTTAGGTTAGGTTAGGTTAGGTTAGGTTAGGTTAGGTTAGGTTAGGTTAGGTTAGGTTAGGTTAGGTTAGGTTAGGTTAGGTTAGGTTAGGTTAGGTTAGGTTAGGTTAGGTTAGGTTAGGTTAGGTTAGGTTAGGTTAGGTTAGGTTAGGTTAGGTTAGGTTAGGTTAGGTTAGGTTAGGTTAGGTTAGGTTAGGTTAGGTTAGGTTAGGTTAGGTTAGGTTAGGTTAGGTTAGGTTAGGTTAGGTTAGGTTAGGTTAGGTTAGGTTAGGTTAGGTTAGGTTAGGTTAGGTTAGGTTAGGTTAGGTTAGGTTTTTTTTTTTTTTTTTTTTTTTTTTTTTTTTTTTTAGTCCGGGCGCATATGGCCCGGCCCGCGACTTTTCCCCTACCATAAGTAGAGACCTTGTTTTGGTCTAATAAGTTATTCAGCGTGTGTATTTTTATTTTAGATATCAAACATGATTCTTAGGTCTAGCTCTTACATAGCATACATTTGTCAATTTTATTGTCGTGTTACACATTACATTTCTTCCTTGTTTTATTTTTTAGCTTAACTATGTATGGTTTTCATTTATTTTTGTGCTTTACATTTACTTCTTATTTCTATTTACATGTTTTACAGGTCATCCTTTTATTGTAAAGACTTATGAGCTATTACAAAATTTTTTGTTGTATCTGGATTAACAAATCGTCATAATTTAAGGTCACTTTGTTACATTGTTATCCATTTTTTAGATATCTATAAATACTTTACTGATATGTGTTTTCCTTATTATGGGAACTAGGTACATTTATTGATAGGACATTCAGACTTTGCAGACAGTTTGCAGTTTTTCCTCTATGGGACTTGTTTGCTGGTCATCTTTTGTTTGTTGTGAGTGTTTTATGTTGTGTATTTAAGCGCATGTATGTAAGTGTTAGGTGATTTACTGGATTTGTGTTTAATGATTTATATGCAACAATGTTTTTGGCAAAAAATACATTGTTTTTGCATGTAGATGTGCGGGTTGTGTCGTGTATTTTGTGGGTGTTTATGTAATTTTGGTTAATTGGTGACAAATTTCAATAAATTCTCAGACAATTATTTCCCAATCGCGTGAGGTGTGCAGTGTTTATTGAGTAGGGAGTAAAGAGTGGAGTCTGGTCGGCTGGTGTGTTACTGTTAATGTTAGGTGTGTTAGTGAGTGTAGAGTGTGCGAGTGCGTGATGTCTGTCAGTAGTGATGGCTGTCACAGCCGCCATCAGTGAGGCGCCCGCAGAGGAACGTCAGCTGTAAGCGACTGACGTCCTCGCCAAGGCATCCCACTTTCTGCGGATGGGACAGTCATCACTAAACGCGTGGTGTGTTGCGTCGGAAAATTTCGCCATGGTGCAGTTTTTGCACGTCGGTGCCTGGGCCGCCAAAAGACTAGGACACCCTGCCTTCAAGTGCGGACCTCCGCAGTAATTGCAGAGGTCCACACTCTCCGTGCAGAGCCTCCTGCCGTGACCGAAGCCCAAGCACCTAGTACACTGCACCAGGGGAGATTGGTCCGCCACTTTAACCACCTGCAGGTCGACATAAAGTCTCCCGGCAGAAGTGAGTCGTTGCCAAAGCCTTGGCGCCACTCGGAGGATTGCGTGGCACTCCGAAGAGTCCCTCGCTCTCCTCCGGTACCTGACCTCAACTTTGGCCTCACTCTCCGAAAGACCCTCCAGCAGGTGGCCGTTCTGGCGGGTGATGGCTTGTATGATGTCTTCGTCAGTGTTATGTGCTTGTATGTATTTCAGCACGACCAGGGGGTTTTTGTTTGTGGCCCCCACCACTTTTAAGTGTTCTGTTTTCCTTAGCTGCTCCTCAGCTCTCTCGAGCTCGGCCCTCGTGGCGCAGCTAAGGACCACTCTTCCGTCCTTGACCTTGCGGACTCTCTCGACTTTTATGCCGTTTCGTTTGGCGTCGAGAGCTCCCTTCACTCGCTCGATGACCTGAGCGCTCGTCTCCATTGGGTCTGTGGGGGTGATTAAGACCGAGTGAAGTGACTGGAATGCTGGAGGAGGGGGGCGTGTTTCGAGGGGACGGGTAACAATCTCGGCGTAAGTGGGGGGGGTGTTACTACTACTTGACTCGGTGATGGCCTGCTCCACTACTTTCAGGGTTTCCTTCGCTATTAGCTTATGGGTGTCTATCTGCTCAGCAGATAGACGCTCCCATAGCTTGTGTGTGGAGTTCACCGAGGCTATTCCATCTTTGAACTGTTCCGAGATTGTGTTGATAAGTTCCTCCTGGATGCTTATCTCACCCGCTATCGCCTTTACTCTCTCGGTCTGGTCCTCTAGGGCTCTATTAAGTCTGTCCGTCTGTTCCAAACGTTGGTAGACAGCATCCACCAGGGATTGCATCGATCGCGTGGAGTCTTCCTCCCTGCTTGCTTGATTTTCCTGCATAGTGGTTATGGCCTTTTTTACCACTCCTAGTTCCTGCAGGCATTCCATAAAGAGGGTCCGAGAAGCCCCTTTTTCGTGCTTATGGAGCTTCTCGGACTCCTTGACAAGTGCCACCATCTTGTCTATTATACCAAATGTAGCTGTCTTAATCTCGGTTTTAATGTTTCGGCCCTCATTTAAGGTGGCTTTGGCTTTGGTGGCGAGGGCGGCCATTCTGTCAGACAGCATTTCCGCATCCCCGGTGGATCTGCGCTTGGGGGGAAAATTTGGGCTGGCCATATTGGCGGACTGTCAGTCGGTCTGTACTTCTAACTGTGGGTCTTGTATAGACTTAAATTGTGTAGTGTATACTGCAAGTGGTTTGTCAAGTGTATACACAAGTACAGTTTTCAGAATCACAATAGGTAATAATTAAATATGGTCAGATAAAAATTTCACTGTGGGTGTAAAAGGCCCAACAGTGGTCAATACAATAATAAAATACAATATTTTGGCAATAAAATAATTCCAATTGTAGTTCGGACAACACAAACAAAAAACTTTGGTCAACAATTTAATTATTTTACAGGGAGGCGGCCCCCGAAGCACTGTAACAGGCTACCGGACTCGATGCGAGCAGGAAAGGTGAGGAAATGTGGTTTTATAAATTTAATATTTAATTTTGTATGCCGGTCTGAGGTGGCACAAGATGGTCAATTGTCAGGACAATTACCAATTGTTACCACCTATCAACCAGCAAAAATTCCGGAAAAATAAATAAAATAGAAAAATTTTGGGGAGGGGGAGTGGGGGGGATAGGGTCCAAAAGGATCCCAAAGGATGCTCTGGAGCGTGCCAAGTACCCCAGAGAAAACCGCGTCCCTGTAGCCTTAATACTAAGGGAGCTATGGCCGTTTGAAATTTTCCAAGATGGCCGCCGCTTTTTATTAACCCTCGGATATCTCGGGATCTACAAGTCGCAGAGTAGTCGAGTTTGGACTCCCCTGGTTCGGAATCGTGTGCTTTATGCAAATCTAGTGGAAACTAAGGTCCAAAAATTTTTACCCTCAAAGTTGAAAATTTAGGCGCACTCGATTCCGAAGGGCCCACCCTGCTTACCAGTGGAAACCGCACCGCTCTACGACGAATATCTCCAGAGATATGACCCCTTGAAAATTTTCAAGATGGCCGCCACTCCAACTTTAACCTAGAATATCTCAGGCCCCAGTGGTCGCAGACTGGTCGTGTTTGGTCTCTCCTAGAAGTGCTCGGTCTTGTCAGTCCGTCTGTGTCAAAATTTAGGCCAAAAATGTTGACAACCCCAATTTGGAAAAAACCCCTGGGATAAGGTAGAATTGTATCCCCTATTATCCCCAAAGAAAACCGCAACGCCCTACGACCAATAACACCGGAGATATTGACCGCCAAAAATTTCGGTGAAAATACCAAGATGGCCGCCGCTCGCGTAAAATACGCCGATCTCGGCCACTACTGGTATTTGAGTACCCGAGTTTGGTATCGGGAGAAAGGTCTCGATGCGTACAGCGTGAATAAATAAACAGATTTTAAATTAAATAAATAATGAACGAAAAATTTGCAAAATTAGGTTATTAAAAAAGTATAAGTGTTAAAAATATGATCGATACCTCAAAATTTTTGTAAAATCTAACTCTAACTACATAAACTAGTATCACAGGTAAATAATAAATTTCTAGAGAGTTATTAATAAAATAAATTTTTGGCGGTTTTTCCTTAATAAATATAAAAGTATCAGCCTTAAAAATATTTTCTTTATAGAGTCTGCTTCTCCTCGTTAGCGCGCAACTGGATCGATGGAAAAAAGTGTGGGTCGTCGATCGAAATTCGGAGATATTAGTGGTTGAAAATTCGGCACTTTATAATTTTTATCTCCTTGGCTATGTTAGGTAAAATTATTTTTGAAGCGGAATATGAATGTACTCACTGAGCACTACCAGCTGTAATTTTTTCCGCTTCCAGATGTCACTCCTTCGCCGACCTCGTGGTTTTGCCGAAATGATGCTTTCGGCTCTCCTACTTCGGCGTCTTGTTTGATCGCAGCGTGCGATGTGTCTGGAGGTGGGGGCAAACAGTCCCCACACGACGGCGATTTTTCCAATACGATCGCACTACACCACAAAAAGTTACGAGCGAAAAACTGAAATTTTTTAGTCGAAGTAACCTCAAAAACCGAGGTTTTTTGGTGTTTGTACTTCGGCGTTTGCACTTTTCACTGCACTGAAGTTACCACTATGTGCGCCTCGGTTAGGCGCAACTTTTAGTGTATCGCACTTTGTTGTATCACTCGTATTTCCGCACTTATGATTTTTTGAATAGCGGAGCGACGTGGAAACGTGGTGTTTCGGGCGGCTGTCGGGCCGATACTGGTTAGGTTAGGTTAGGTTAGGTTAGGTTAGGTTAGGTTAGGTTAGGTTAGGTTAGGTTAGGTTAGGTTAGGTTAGGTTAGGTTAGGTTAGGTTAGGTTAGGTTAGGTTAGGTTAGGTTAGGTTAGGTTAGGTTAGGTTAGGTTAGGTTAGGTTAGGTTAGGTTAGGTTAGGTTAGGTTAGGTTAGGTTAGGTTAGGTTAGGTTAGGTTAGGTTAGGTTAGGTTAGGTTAGGTCAGGTTAGGTTAGGTTAGGTTAGGTTAGGTTAGGTTAGGTTAGGTTAGGTTAGGTTAGGTTAGGTTAGGTTAGGTTAGGTTAGGTTAGGTTAGGTTAGGTTAGGTTAGGTTAGGTTAGGTTAGGTTAGGTTAGGTTAGGTTAGGTTAGGTTAGGTTAGGTTAGGTTAGGTTAGGTTAGGTTAGGTTAGGTTAGGTTAGGTTAGGTTAGGTTAGGTTAGGTTAGGTTAGGTTAGGTTAGGTTAGGTTAGGTTAGGTTAGGTTAGGTTAGGTTAGGTTAGGTTAGGTTAGGTTAGGTTAGGTTAGGTTAGGTTAGGTTAGGTTAGGTTAGGTTAGGTTAGGTTAGGTTAGGTTAGGTTAGGTTAGGTTAGGTTAGGTTAGGTTAGGTTAGGTTAGGTTAGGTTAGGTTAGGTTAGGTTAGGTTAGGTTAGGTTAGGTTTTTTTTTTTTTTTTTTTTTTTTTTTTTTTTTTTGTCCGGACGCTATGGCCCGGCCCGCGAATTTTCCTCCACCGTAAGCGGAGACCTTATTTAGGGGGGTAATAAGTTTTTCAGCGTTGCGGTTTTTTAATGTTTATGCCTACGTCATCTATAAACTGGTCTTATTCTAATACATAGGTATGGCTTAACTATTATCTTACTTAAATTTATCAGTGTTCTTATAATTAATTGGAGACTTACTTCTAGATTTGCTGTTTTACATACTACTTTAGTATCAGTTACATTTGTTTCATTTCACATATACGAGCTGCCTTATTGTTTACTTATTTATTAACATATAGTACATTTCTTATTTATTACATTTTACGTTATTTAACTTAACTACTTTCTTATCTATTATACATTTATTCATGTTCTTTATAACAGTCAGGTTTTAATAATAGTGGATTATCGTCTAGCTTATCTCATTACATATTTTGTAACAGGCTTGTTTGATGTCATGCTACATGTGCGTGTGTTGTGATGGCTTAGTTTATTATTAATTTTGCATGATTTGGAGGGTGTTATGTGCAGTGGTTGTTGCGTCAGTTACTGCTGTTGGTTTAAATAGAAGGTCTTATGAATCCTGGCTTATAAATTTTCTTTTTAGTTTTTAGTTGTGTGTATGTTGGTGTATATATTGTACAATATATATTTCAACATAGATTTCTTTGTGAGTTGGGTTGGTTAGATGCGTCATTATTGTATTTTGGATTAGGGCTATGTATTAAATTGTCGCCATTTCCACTAAATAGCGCCCAATTTGTTTGAGCGACTTGCCTGTCGTGGCAGGCGACAGGCTGCCTCAGCTATAGGCTACGGCAGCCCTCGCCAGAGCGTCCCATTTTCTGCGAACGGGGCAGTTGTCGCTATACGCCGAGTGATTATTTATTGGCAGTTTTGCTCTGGTGCAGTTTTTGCACGAGGGCTCCTGGCCCTCGAGCAGCTGCGCGCACTCCGACTTCAGGTGCGGACCTCCACAATAATTGCAGAGGTCGGCACCCTCCGTACAGAGCTTACGCCCGTGCCCAAATCCCAAGCACCTCGTGCACTGCACCAGAGGCGACTGGTCTTGTATTTTTACCATCTGCAGATCAATGTAGACCCTACCGGCGGACGTAAGCCGTTGCCAAAGTTTCGGTGAGACCCGGAGGACAGCGTGGCACTCCATAGGGTTCCTCGCCCGCCTCCGGTACCTCACCTCCACCTTCGCCTCGTCCGCCGATAAGGCCTCCATCAGATGTTTGTTCTGATTGCACAGAGCGGCCTCAATATCGGCGTCAGTATTGTATGCCATCAAATTCTTTAGGACGACCAGAGGGCGCTTATTGGTGGCTTGCTCCACCTTCAGCCGCTTATTGCTGACGAGTTGAGCCTCGACCTTGCGAAGCTCATCCTTATCAGCGCAGCTGAGCACCACTCTGCCATCCCTAATTTTCCGCACACGGTCGATTCGTGCTCCACTATGTCTCGCCTTTATGGTTTCTTTTATGTGCTCGATAGTTTGAGAGCTGGTCTCCTGGTCGTCGGATGGCGAGATGATCAGTGAGTGCATCGGTTTTGGCGGCTTAGGTGGTGAATGTGCCAGAGCTTGCGCATATGTATTGGCGCTGTCGCACCTTTCAGCGATCGCCCTCTCAACATCTTTTGCCGCGTCGTCCCATTTGCCACTGACCTCTGCCACTTGCCTAGCCACACCCTGATGTATATTCAGGCACTCTTCTGCTGTCTTTTGGAATCCACAGCCAATGGATTTTACCGCGTCTACCCCCTCCCGCCATTCACTTAACGCGGCGTCCACGTTTTCATTGTGGTGGGTTACCTTTTCCGCCAGAACTTCCAGTTTTGCCTCGTTGGTTTGGAGGCTGCTATTCACATTTTCTACCACCGTTGTATTTCTCATCATATATTCAGCCATAGCTGCTAGTGTACTAACGGTATCTTGGTTTGCCTCCGCGATTGCTTTCATTTGAATTTCAACATTTTGTAGTAATTGCGTAGTGGTGGTGGGAGATTGAGGAGACCCTTTTACATTCTTATGGACCTGCTCAAGCTCCTTTACGAGGGCTACCAGTTTGTCAATAGTGTTGAATACCGTGACCTTTATTTCATTTTTCAGGTTTCTGGCCTCGCTTAGTGAGCCTTTGGCTGCTTTGCCTAGGGCCACCGCTTTGTCTGACCAACCTGCTTTTGCTACTCCACTGGTGGAGGTGCGACTCGAAGAGGTTCTGTTCGCGGGGCTGCTCATCTTGTCAGTAATCAATTCTATTGTACCTATCAGTTTTAAATAGCTTGAGTCTATTAAGTGATGTTCACTTAATGAAAGCTTATTGTTTTAATATGGTAATATGATATGTTTAGTTTATTAAAATAGATAGTATATATATAATAATAAAATAAATAATGCAATAATAGATAAGACAAATGAGTGTTTTAATTTAATATGTGTTTATATATTTATGTAATTTGATAGTTGATAATAAATTGATACAATGTTTATGATATTAAGATAGATAAAGTGTGTTAGTTTAGCTTGTATACTAAATAGAGTGTTTATATAGATTTATTATACTTATAAATATATGTATTTTGTTTAACATTAAGTATGTATTGTATTATTTATAGTTTGCCAAAGTTCTGTGTATATATATATTGATAAAATAAGATAGATAAAGTTCTGTGGTCAACTATATGTTAGATAGTCTATAATTTACTTATATAATGTATATATTTTGTCAATGTTAATGCTTTACCATTTAATTTGTATTGTATAGTTTATGATTTACCAATGTGCTGTATATATATTGATAAGATAAGATAAATAAGGTTGATATTAAATAGTCTAATAAATAATAGAACTGTATGTTAATTAGTCTATAATTCTCTTATATCTTGTATATATTTTGTCAAGATTGTTGCTGATAGGTACAATGTAATGTTCTAATGTAAGTGTTGGTGTAAAAGGCCAAGACACTTGTCACTATTTTATGTTTATTCTATACTGATATGCTGTTACATTTAAATTAAATTAGTAATGTGCTTGTCACAGAGTTTTATTTGTATTTAGACACCAATATGTTAAGTGCTACAGTTTTTAAGCTCACTAGGAGTTGTTTTGATATGTATGTTCAATCCTGTTTGTAGTCTTGTAGATTTATAAGGTCTAAATAAATGTAAACAAATGCAATTAGTTGTATTTTTGCATTCAATATCAGTATATAACTAATCTAGAGTCAAAGTTAACATGCCCAATAAGGCAGGTCTGTTGTAAATAATTGTATATAATGGTATACTATCCTATTAGTGGTTATAAACAACAAATATGTTTCACTTTTTTGTTTTGGCTGATTATAACCTATGATATAACCTTAAAATAAAGCAATAGCCACAATTAATTATATGTCGATTTAATTTGCCCAATAGGGGGCTGTCTAATATATATTAACAATAAAATAACAGTTTACAAGTCATAAACATTGATAAACAATGTCAATAGGTTCTCTAAGCCTAGTTTTGTATTTTCAACACTAGTAGATTATCTGTTGAAATTACAGTCATTAAGCCCAACAAAATGCTATTGGATTGTACAAAATAATAATATAATACAGTGATAATGATGATATATTGACCCAGAGCCACGCTGGTTAGTTTAATGTTATATTTAAAAGTAATTTTATATTTTATTCCCAGTAGGAGATCATCAGTAAATAAAGTTTATGTCATTGCGTGTATTGCGGGTCAACTTTCATCAGGGGCTGCTATGTTCAAAGTTTTTACTGCAGATTGTGCCAGATTGTGCCTCCTTACAAGCTGGACTTGACCAGAATGTAGCCCGTCAACAACTTGGGTACAATTAACTTCGATAGGCTTATCAATTCCTTTATCTGTATTTGGCACCAATAAATAGGGGCCTACGGTGCTAGTACCTATTCATTACGAGTACTTGAGAGTTGCTATGTGATTTTTTACTGGCGTTATGGAATTTATAAATGTATGGAACTTAGAAGTTACAATTTTTCTAAATTTGGGTATTATTTTCCCTCGAAAATGACTAAAATATGTGTATTAATACTATTTACTAATATATACCCAGTAGCTCGACTGTCGGCACCCTGTAACGTGCCGAACTCTGAAACAGGATATAATTGCAAATAAAAAATTTAAATTTTGAATTTTGGGAGATTCTTAAGGATCTCTCCAGCCAAATTTTACCAAAAATAAGCTAAGATTGTTTACAACACAATTAAAAACCAAAAATGACAAAAGAAAAATTTTCGCGTTTTGGTGGACTCGAACCTCGGATTTTTCAGAGGCCCGCCCACTTTTATGTTCACGCCTAGTCCCGTACGGGGTAGGCTGAGTATTTACTTTTAGGAAGTGAAGTGAAATGATAAAATAATAAAATTAATAAAATTAATTAGAGTAATTGGAGTAAGCAACTTACACACTATCTGCTTCAAGTATATATACAATGTAGGCAACAATCTAAACTACAGTCCCAGCTTTTACCCGGTCTTTACGGGGTTGGCAAAAGAGGCATAAAAATATCTTCTTAAAAATTAAAATTAAAATTAAAATTAAAATTAAAATTAAAATCCTTAACACTACGCCACTCCTTATCATTAACCCTATTCAAAAATATATATATGTAAAAAAGTTCCACCTGCCCACCCCCTCTGTATTAGCAAGCGTAATTTTTGCGTTTAAAACTTTGTGCTTATAAGGTGCATTGGAATGCGGTGACCTCGCCGCTCGCTAGTTCCACGAATCGCTAAGTTTGTTTTGCGGTTGGCACCGATTCCAAGCTACTCTTTGATGTCCTCTAGGCAGTCTTCCTGGTCCCTATTCTATATAATTTTTGGCAATTTGGGTGCCCAGTTAGTTAGGCTACTTATTCTATATATATTTACAATTATAAATTAAAATTAGGACACTTAAACATTAGCACAAAGTTTTGTTTACACACTCGTTTCGTCCGCAAAATAAAAAAGAAAGTCGTTATACACCAAAACTATCGATTAGAAAGTAATGAGAGTTTTTAAGGGGGTGTAAGGGATGTGTCTCTTGGTGTAAGGGTAACTGTGGGGGTGGTCCGACCCTTAGTTCCCTGTCAATTAAATAGTTTATGATATATATAAAATGTCACTGTCACTTGCACACAAATTCTTGCTCGATAAATTTAGTTATTTAATAAGTGAATACTTGTCCAAAAAATCTACAACTTTCACCAATTGTACTCACGTATGTGTCCTATTGAAAGCACTGATAACGCTCGGGGGTTACCGATCTGGTTTCCGAGTTATTGGGGTCCGAAAATCGTGGAACTTCTTACCCCAATAACTTCGCTTGTGTGCCTCTGATTTCGACGGGAGACACGTTAGGTGGAAGGCCAGAAGCTCCCGCTACCAGCCCAGCTGGTTTTGAAGGCCTCCGGTGTCCAAAACACAACTTCCGCGTCTGCACCAATTTTAGTTTTTGGGGGATAACTGCCAAGTTATCCACCCGAAAAACCCCAAAATCGGCACCAGGGTGCACCTTCGGATACCGCAGCTGCCCACAGTCTCCAAAACACGATGGTCCGCTGGAATTTTTGAGAAAAAGGCACTTTTATATTTCACGTTCATAGACGACGTTATGAAAAATTGGTTTTTATTGTTTTATAACAAAAGTATGCAAGATATGCTAAAAATTTTTTCACTGTCATATAGATAATATTAGCGCGCAGCTTTTAAGACTAATATAGGGTTTTTAACTGTAACTTTGCCACAACTTAGAATTTTTGAGCGCGGAGCGGTTAAAAATCGTGACTGTCGCTACCAGCGCTGAGGAGTGACAGTTTAGGTTAGGTTAGGTTAGGTTAGGTTAGGTTAGGTTAGGTTAGGTTAGGTTAGGTTAGGTTAGGTTAGGTTAGGTTAGGTTAGGTTAGGTTAGGTTAGGTTAGGTTAGGTTAGGTTAGGTTAGGTTAGGTTAGGTTAGGTTAGGTTAGGTTAGGTTAGGTTAGGTTAGGTTAGGTTAGGTTAGGTTAGGTTAGGTTAGGTTAGGTTAGGTTAGGTTAGGTTAGGTTAGGTTAGGTTAGGTTAGGTTAGGTTAGGTTAGGTTAGGTTAGGTTAGGTTAGGTTAGGTTAGGTTAGGTTAGGTTAGGTTAGGTTAGGTTAGGTTAGGTTAGGTTAGGTTAGGTTAGGTTAGGTTAGGTTAGGTTAGGTTAGGTTAGGTTAGGTTAGGTTAGGTTAGGTTAGGTTAGGTTAGGTTAGGTTAGGTTAGGTTAGGTTAGGTTAGGTTAGGTTAGGTTAGGTTAGGTTAGGTTAGGTTAGGTTAGGTTAGGTTAGGTTAGGTTAGGTTAGGTTAGGTTAGGTTAGGTTAGGTTAGGTTAGGTTAGGTTAGGTTAGGTTAGGTTAGGTTAGGTTAGGTTAGGTTAGGTTAGGTTAGGTTAGGTTAGGTTAGGTTAGGTTAGGTTAGGTTAGGTTAGGTTAGGTTAGGTTAGGTTAGGTTAGGTTAGGTTAGGTTAGGTTAGGTTAGGTTAGGTTAGGTTAGGTTAGGTTAGGTTAGGTTAGGTTAGGTTAGGATAGGTTAGGTTAGGTTAGGTTAGGTTAGGTTAGGTTAGGTTAGGTTAGGTTAGGTTAGGTTAGGTTAGGTTAGGTTAGGTTAGGTTAGGTTAGGTTAGGTTAGGTTAGGTTAGGTTAGGTTAGGTTAGGTTAGGTTAGGTTAGGTTAGGTTAGGTTAGGTTAGGTTAGGTTAGGTTAGGTTAGGTTAGGTTAGGTTAGGTTAGGTTAGGTTAGGTTAGGTTAGATTAGGTTAGGTTAGGTTAGGTTAGGTTAGGTTAGGTTAGGTTAGGTTAGGTTAGGTTAGGTTAGGTTAGGTTAGGTTAGGTTAGGTTAGGTTAGGTTAGGTTCGGTTAGGTTAGGTTAGGTTAGGTTAGGTTAGGTTAGGTTAGGTTAGGTTAGGTTAGGTTAGGTTAGGTTAGGTTAGGTTAGGTTAGGTTAGGTTAGGTTAGGTTAGGTTAGGTTAGGTTAGGTTAGGTTAGGTTAGGTTAGGTTAGGTTAGGTTAGGTTAGGTTAGGTTAGGTTAGGTTAGGTTAGGTTAGGTTAGGTTAGGTTAGGTTAGGTTAGGTTAGGTTAGGTTAGGTTAGGTTAGGTTAGGTTAGGTTAGGTTAGGTTAGGTTAGGTTAGGTTAGGTTAGGTTAGGTTAGGTTAGGTTAGGTTAGGTTAGGTTAGGTTAGGTTAGGTTAGGTTAGGTTAGGTTAGGTTAGGTTAGGTTAGGTTAGGTTAGGTTAGGTTAGGTTAGGTTAGGTTAGGTTAGGTTAGGTTAGGTTAGGTTAGGTTAGGTTAGGTTAGGTTAGGTTAGGTTAGGTTAGGTTAGGTTAGGTTAGGTTAGGTTAGGTTAGGTTAGGTTAGGTTAGGTTAGGTTAGGTTAGGTTAGGTTAGGTTAGGTTAGGTTAGGTTAGGTTAGGTTAGGTTAGGTTAGGTTAGGTTAGGTTAGGTTAGGTTAGGTTAGGTTAGGTTAGGTTAGGTTAGGTTAGGTTAGGTTTTTTTTTTTTTTTTTTTTTTTTTTTTATGTCCGGGCGCTGTGGCCCGGCCCGCGAATCACTCCTAACATAATTAGGACCCTTGTTTAGGTTCTTTACATTTGCAGGGAATTGAGTTTTTCATTAGGGCGTTCGCCCTTGCCGACTTTATTCTTTAAAAAAAACATCATCTTATCAGTAAACATTTCTATCACTAGTCATTACATATCTGTCAGTATTTATTTTCAATTATCGACATTTGTTAAAATTATTAATTTTTATTTCAATCTTACATATTTTCTTATTACTATACATTTCCATCATTACAACATTGTCTTATCAATATACATTTCTATCTCTAGTTATTACATATCTATCAGCATCTATTTTAACTATCCACATTTGTTAAAATTATTAATTTTCATTACAATCTTACATATTTTCTTATTACTATACATTTCCCTCACAAATTTTACCTATTCATTAACATTTTCTTACAATTACAGTATTATCATTTTGTCTTGTGTCATTCTTATACATTTTCGTATTATTTATCTTATTATATTCAAAAAAAAATTTTGATTATAGACTATATAAACGTTTGTGGTACTTCTATTTGTTTTTATTTATTATGGCCTGCGCTACATTTTTGCAGTACATAAGGAATTCACTTCTGATTTCTCTATTTTCTATTATTTTCTTTAGGTTTCCCATCTTTATGTCCATGTTTATTTTGCTCTCCGTGTCATATCTCTCCCTCCCGAAGATAGGACAGTCAAGTATTAAGTGCAGGATTGACTCGTCACTGACCGAGTCGCAGGCGCACGACGGGTCCTCCTTGCACTTGAACCGAGTCAAGTACGCGGAGAACCCCCCATGCCCGGTAAGCACCTGGGTCAGTAACGAGTCAATCCGCAACGCCCTAACGGTTTTGAATGCCAGGGTGGCATCGGGGAAAAAGACTTTTGTGACACTTGCGGTCAAGCCCCCCTGGTATCTCCGGTTCCATTCGCCAAGCGTATCCTGACGGATGAGTCGCTTGACGAAGGAAACCGGAAACTTGTCGTAGACAGGTTTGGTCTTGACCGCAAGTGCCGCCGCCTTCGCCAACTCGTCCGCCCTTTCATTGCCCGGAATACCTACGTGGGCTTTGACCCAGTAAAGTTTGATTTTGCCCGGTTTTCGGTCTAGGTGCCACCTAGCCCTAGCTGCCAGTGGATGGGGGGCGTCGTCATTAACGACGGTCTCGAGCGCGGAGCGACTGTCACTGATGATCGCGTATCCCTCGCCCGCGCCCTTGGCCGCCATCTCTGCCGCCTTGCATATGGCCAGCAGTTCGGCCTGGTAGACAGTGCAGTAATCCGACAGCTTTAGCTTGAGGGACTTCGTCTCGGCTCCGTCTACCCAAACGGATAGCGAAGCTCCGACCTTACCCTCAAGCTTGCTGCCGTCGGTGTAGATGTGTACTGCACTATCCACCATGTCGGCCACCTGGTCCTCAGACTCAAGCCTCAGGAACTGCCGGCCGATATGCGCGGCAGGATGAGGCCTTTCGGCGAACCGACACGGTCTCTCCATCTCCCTGTCTGCCAGCTCCGGCCGCGGCACCCCCCTCTTCGCCAGATAAAGGGAAGCATTTTCCCTTATCCTTGCGTCGAGGGGTAGTACCCCGGCCAGAACCAGCGCAGCGTTCAGAGACACCGTGCGATACGCCTTGCAGAGCTTTTGGGCGAAGGACCGCTGAACAGCGTCCAACCGTCTCCTCACCCCGAGTTTGCTGGTGGCAGGGGCCCATGCGCCGGCCGCGTAGCAGACTATGGGTTCCACAGTGGCCACATAAATGGTCCGGACGATCTCCGGATGGAGGCCCCAGCTAACTCTGGCGGCTTTGGACAGCTGCTTATAGACGCCCAATGCCTTCTCGCACACATGCGCGGTGTGGGCATTGAACGTCAGCTTGCTGTCGATGATAAGCCCCAAGAGTTTAATCTCCTTAGCCGCTGCAATGTCGACCCCGCCCATGCTGAGATGTGGGACGTCGTACTTCAGCTTATTGGTGAGCACCATCATATTAGTTTTATGTGGTGCAAACCTCAGCTTGTTTCGGACGCCCCAATCCCGAACATATTCGAGGGCGGCATTGCCGCGGCTCTGGATCTCCGCCGCTGTGTCCCCGGAGAAGACGAGCACCACATCATCGGCGAAAGCCTGGCAGTACTCGCCCATCTCCGTGAGACCTTTCAGCAGCGGGTCCAGTAGGAGATTCCAAAGAATGGGGCCCCCAATAGAACCCTGTATGCAGCCCCTGCTTGTGCCCTTCGTGTGCTCGCAGCCGGCGTACAGGACCCTAACCTTCCGATGGCGGAGGTAATCGGCCAGCAGGCCACCCAGCCTTCCCGGACACTGTTCCTCCGCCAGCCTAAGCTTTATGGCAGGCCACCAAGCGCTATCGAAGGCGCCCTCTATGTCAAGAGACACCATGGTGATTAGTCTCCTCTTCACGAGGAGACCTCTCACATGGGCCAACAAGTCACAAAGGGCGTCCTCAGTACTGCGCTGGGGCATAAAGCCGTACTGGCGGGGGCTCAGGCGGGGAACCAGGTGGTGCATCAGCCTTTTGACCACCATCTTTTCCAGAATTTTCCCCATCACTGGCAGCAGGCCTATGGGTCTGTAGGACTTGGCGGTGTTGTAGTCCACTTTGCCGGGCTTCCGTAACACGACAACAGTGGCCACCTTCCAATCCCCAGGAAAGCACCCGAGTCTGAGGCATCGGTTATACACCTGAAGAAAGAGGTCCTGGTCCTCCATGACGACACGGGCGCAGATGTCAGCTGTGAAGCCGTCTGCACCCGGAGCCTTTTTTGGATTAAAGCTCATCACCGCCGATCTCAGCTCCGCGGGGGTGAACTCCGGTTCCTGGTCGCTGATCAGGTACCCCATGTTCTCCGCTAGGAGTCTCGACCGACGATGATGCTCATTGTCATCCTCGCCCGTGTCGTCAGGGAAGAAAACCTCGGCCAGGTGGGCAACCGACGCCTCAGGGCCCAATTCCGCTCCGTTTTTATGTAGGGGCAGATCTTCCTCCTTTTTCCTCGTATTGCGAATCACTCGATAAATTCCCTCCCATACCCCCTCCTTGCTCTGCTTTTTGCAGAACTCTTTCCAACTTTCCACTTGTGCTTTTTTCGCATTTATTTCATATTCTTCTTTTGCCCTCAGGTACTCTTCAACGACAGCCTGCCTTCTGCTAGGGCGCGCGCAACGGATCCTGTTCTTTCTGGTTACGACAGCCCTCCTCATCGTCTCCAACTCCTGCGACCACCACGGAACCGTGAGTTTTTCTGATTTTTTAAGTTTTTGTAGGCTATTTTCGCATGTTAAGGTTATAATGTTATTTATGTTGGTTACTAATTGGTTAAGTTCATTTTTACTGTTTATGTTTTGGATTGCATTTATGTTTATATTGTTTTCTATTTTTAATTGGTTTAGTTTCCCATGAAACTCTTCCCAATTCGCTTTTTTAGTGTTGTATATTCTTGTTGTTCTATTTATTGATAAACTACGTGATTTTTTAATATTAATTTTGAATACGATTCCGTTGTGGTCGGAGGAGGTTAAGCCAGTGTCTACAGCCCAGTGGTTAGGTTAGGTTAGGTTAGGTTAGGTTAGGTTAGGTTAGGTTAGGTTAGGTTAGGTTAGGTTAGGTTAGGTTAGGTTAGGTTAGGTTAGGTTAGGTTAGGTTAGGTTAGGTTAGGTTAGGTTAGGTTAGGTTAGGTTAGGTTAGGTTAGGTTAGGTTAGGTTAGGTTAGGTTAGGTTAGGTTAGGTTAGGTTAGGTTAGGTTAGGTTAGGTTAGGTTAGGTTAGGTTAGGTTAGGTTAGGTTAGGTTAGGTTAGGTTAGGTTAGGTTAGGTTAGGTTAGGTTAGGTTAGGTTAGGTTAGGTTAGGTTAGGTTAGGTTAGGTTAGGTTAGGTTAGGTTAGGTTAGGTTAGGTTAGGTTAGGTTAGGTTAGGTTAGGTTAGGTTAGGTTAGGTTAGGTTAGGTTAGGTTAGGTTAGGTTAGGTTAGGTTAGGTTAGGTTAGGTTAGGTTAGGTTAGGTTAGGTTAGGTTAGGTTAGGTTAGGTTAGGTTAGGTTAGGTTAGGTTAGGTTAGGTTAGGTTAGGTTAGGTTAGGTTAGGTTAGGTTAGGTTAGGTTAGGTTAGGTTAGGTTAGGTTAGGTTAGGTTAGGTTAGGTTAGGTTAGGTTAGGTTAGGTTAGGTTAGGTTAGGTTAGGTTAGGTTAGGTTAGGTTAGGTTAGGTTAGGTTAGGTTAGGTTAGGTTAGGTTAGGTTAGGTTAGGTTAGGTTAGGTTAGGTTAGGTTAGGTTAGGTTAGGTTAGGTTAGGTTAGGTTAGGTTAGGTTAGGTTAGGTTAGGTTAGGTTAGGTTAGGTTAGGTTAGGTTAGGTTAGGTTAGGTTAGGTTAGGTTAGGTTAGGTTAGGTTAGGTTAGGTTAGGTTAGGTTAGGTTAGGTTAGGTTAGGTTAGGTTAGGTTAGGTTAGGTTAGGTTAGGTTAGGTTAGGTTAGGTTAGGTTAGGTTAGGTTAGGTTAGGTTAGGTTAGGTTAGGTTAGGTTAGGTTAGGTTAGGTTAGGTTAGGTTAGGTTAGGTTAGGTTAGGTTAGGTTAGGTTAGGTTAGGTTAGGTTAGGTTAGGTTAGGTTAGGTTAGGTTAGGTTAGGTTAGGTTAGGTTAGGTTAGGTTAGGTTAGGTTAGGTTAGGTTAGGTTAGGTTAGGTTAGGTTAGGTTAGGTTAGGTTAGGTTAGGTTAGGTTAGGTTAGGTTAGGTTAGGTTAGGTTAGGTTAGGTTAGGTTAGGTTAGGTTAGGTTAGGTTAGGTTAGGTTAGGTTTTTTTTTTTTTTTTTTTTTTTTTTTTTTTTGTTTCTAGGCAGGAGTCGGAATCCTCATGGACACCCAAACTACGTCACGTATGAGGTAGTTTGGGTAGTGCCGGACTCTTACCGGCTAAACCTGTCTCCTGCCCTCTATGCTTTCTCCATAGACTGAAGGTCCATGCCCTTTTTTGATTAATTTTGATTTTGTTTGATTTTGAGTTATTTTAAAAATTGCTCCCCAGTTCTAACTAATTCGGTATTGCAAAATTTTAGTTTGATTTACTGATGTTATGTTTGTGATAATAGTTTGTTTTTGGTTTAAGTAATAAGTATAGTAATTTACTCGCGCATTTATGTTTGGTATGTGACGATGAGGTGATTGAAATAATGAATGATGACTTTGTTTAGTGAAATTGATGGATGTCTCTATTTTTGATTGCCATTTTAAGGTTATGATCTTGAATAACCTTTTCATCGGCATGTATCGCCCGCTTTATGAAGATGCCCAGAGCGTCATCTGAGTCGTCCGTGTAGTAAGTGCAGGAGCCTGTGTGTCTTGATATGGCTACCACTGCATGGGAGACACTATTGTGGAGTTGTAGTCGCTTTTTGGCACTTTGTATTATAACCACCGTTTCCGTGCTCAGTCCCTGTGCTTCGTGTATTGTTAGGAGCCTGGATCCTTCTCCTGAGCCATAGCCTTGGGTTTTGAGGCTTTCCTTCTCTGTCTGGGTGAACACTAAGTACAGAGTGTTTGTCAGGTTGCTCGGTATTACAGCATCCGTGTAGGTAAAGAGTCTCAGAGACCTCACTTGTTTTTTGGATGAGTATATGCCGTTGTAGATATCCTGTAGGGCATACGCTACATCCATGGGATTTCGGTGGGTGCATAACAGTTCTTGCGTTATGTCTGGCTTGATGATAGGCCGATGGTATTTTAGTTCAAAGAGATTGTCCCTGTCGATGTATGGAAGTTGGTTGACATCTCCGACGAGGGTGAGTTTTTCTGCGCCGACTATGCGCGTGATCATGACTGTGGACCCGAAGTGATTCATTAGTGCTTCGTCTACGAGTAGACGACGGCACCCACCCCTCTCTCGGTCTTGTAATCCATTTGCCATGATTGATGCCGCTGTGTAGACTCTTTTGGCGGCGTCGGCTCCAAGTCGGTTTGAGATTCTCTCTCTAAGATCTTTCAGTGCCTCTGTGGTGGTTGTGACTACGATATCCTCCTGGGCGTTGAAGTTGCTAACTATCCAGGTGGTTTTTCCACAGCCCGGTACTCCATTCACTATAGTGGTTCTTGTTGGTAGCTGCCAGCCGTCCAGGGGATCGCTGTCCGACAGGTTTTTAGCTCGTTCGAGGATCCTGTCGTCCAGCCAAATCTCTGTACATTTGGCAGTGACCACTATGGGGTCGTTTATTGGGGTTTTGTAGGTAGAATGTCCTGATCTCCTAGTCTCTTTCTCATCAAGGGGCACGAAACTGCCAGTCGCGCTGTAGGCTGCCATGTGGCTTTTCATGTCTGCCCCTTGAATAAGTTCCGCAGTGTCGCTATTGTAGATAGACGCTTTTGCTTCCTCGAGTCTGACCTTAAGTAGCCCTTCGTTGCGGTACTTGTATGCTTCCAGTATTCCCTCGCAAGTTCTGGTTTTTAGGACTTTGTTGGCTTCGATGATTGCCACGTACTCTAAGAAGGCATTGGTATAATGGTCTTCAGGCTTTGCGACATCCCTGAGATTCGGTTTTTGGACAATTCCCATGTCGGCTTTTGTGCGTGTACGCTGTGGTTTCGGGTCTTTTATTTTTGAGGCTGGTCGTGTGAAGTTCTCGACTGCCCTAAGTTGTCTCTCCTGCCTGTTAGATTCGGGCGAGGTGCGACGCAGCACTGTATTTACGCTGCCGAGAATTCCTTTTATTATTCCGGATTTATTAGCATTTTCATTTCTTTTCTTCCGTTTTTCTTCGGAGCGCCTTTCCTCCTGCATCTGCTGCAGCCGTTCAGAACCACTTTTTGGGTTGAGATCCGCTGTGCGACTTGTGTTCGGGGTGGATGTTGGTGGCCTGGTAGTTCTTAGAAAACTGAGGTCTTGACCTCTGTTTTCGTATACCACAACCTCGTGGTGGTTTGAGGCTTTGATACACCCCAGATAGTCTGCCACTTCTCCTCTATCAAAACCCACCAACATAGCGTCTACGCTGATTATTCTCGGTGTGGTGGCCTCCATGGTGGCATCCGCTATGCTGGACAGTACAGAGCACGCTTGGGTAAATTGGGTTTCGCTGTCTTTGCTGTTGAAAAGCAGCACAGACTTGTTCCGTGTTCGGACAACTCTGCATGTCTTATTTGCTATTTCCAATTCACTGAAAGCCTGGTATCTTTGGTATTTGATACTCGTTCTAGTAGTACTGCCTTTTAGAAGCACTGCCACACCTGGTGAGATCTCAACTCGGTTCCGACTGTTTACGTAGCAAAAGCCTATTCCAAGGCGCTCGTGGTTGTTGTTCATAAATAGGGCCACTCCTCTGGTTCGCAACCCTGCTACACCTACTTCTCCATATTCCAGTAGCTTCAGCTCACTGGTTCTATGTAGTATAGGCGGGCGTAATGTACTGCTGGTTTGTGTGCAGTCCGTATGTTGTGTTAGAGCTTGGCTGTTGCTTTGTGGATTTGCGTTGCTGGTTTTATTCCTTTTTGCTGCAATACGGAAAATGGTTTCCGCGTAATCTAGGAATATTGGTCTTATATGAACGTCTGCCATGATTTGATGGAGATTGGTCTGTGTTAATTCAATGTCTGTTTTAATTTGGAAGTCTGTCCTGGCTTTTAAAAAGCGGGGACAGTCAAGAATTATGTGCCAGATGGATTCGCTTATGCTTTGGTCGCACTCGCAGCCGGGGCTGTCTTTAAGCTTGAATCGGTGTAGATATTCAGCAATTCCACCGTGGCCCGTCAAAACCTGTACTTGGATGGGTGTCAGTTTAGTGGTTCTTGCCAGGCGATAGGCGATCTGTAGGTCTGGCAAGAATTTTTTTGTGACATCTCCTGTTGTAGAGGTTTCATATCTGTCCTGCCATTTCTGGATAGTTTCCTCACGGATTTTCTTCTTGACATAGGAAATGGGGACTTTATCATAATTCCCGACTGATTGTGACGTTAATGCGGCCTTTTTTGCCAGTTCATCGGCACGCTCGTTTCCGATGGTTCCCGCGTGTGCTCGCAGCCAGAACAATCTCGCCTCTCTCCCTTCTGCTCGGATGTATTTGATGTTTTCCCTGATGATCTTCGTCAGGGGGTTTCTGTCCACAGGGTTCAAGAGAAGATCTAAAGAAGATCTCGAGTCACTGAGAATGTTGACTGAAACCTCCCTGCATTGTTTGACCCTCTCGATTGCCCTGTGAAGGGCGTAAAGTTCCGATTGAAAGACTGTACAGTAGGGTTCAAGACTAAATAGGGAGTATTGGATTTCGTTCCCGTTTTCCCACCATGTGAGGGCAGCTCCGGTTTTATTATCTATTTTGCTGCCGTCTGTATATATCTCTGGACCGTGTATATGGTGGGAGGCCATTGTTTCGGAATCCATGTTCTCGAGCAGCTCGTAGGTCACTGATGTAAGCTGTGACGGATGTGGGCGGTCTTTGTAGCTCACCTTTTGCTCGAGCTCCTTAGTCGGTGGTAGATAGTCGTGAGAGAGGCCGTTCTTGGCAGCGTACAGACTCGCCGCTTCCTGTATCCTTAGGTCTAAAGGCAGGAGTCCAGTCAGTGCGAGTGCTGATGTCAGTGAGACTGTTCTATATGCCTTGCAGATCTTCTGCGCGAATCCTCTTTGTATTGCATTAAGTTTTTTCTTCACAATTTCCAGTTCTGTGGCCGGTGCCCACGCGCTCGCGGCATATGTTATTATTGGCTCTATGACTGCGACGTAAATTGTTCGGACAATTTCTCCGTTTAATCCCCATGTCACCCTTGCGGCGCATGCTAGTTGTTTGTAGATTGACGCTGCTTTTTTGCATACAGCATCGATATGCGTAACAAAGGTGAGGTTTTTGTTGATGAGGAGTCCGAGTATTTTAATTTCGTCGACTAGATTTACTGCTTGTCCGGCCATGAAGATCTTGGGGGTCGAATACTTCAATTTTTTGGTAAGCAACATCGCGTTGGTTTTATGCGGAGCGAAATTGAGCTTGTTTTGGATACCCCAATGGACCACCATGTCCAGTGTGTTGTTTGCAGTTAGTTGTATATCTGCCGACGAATGTCCGGAGAATACCAAAACCACGTCGTCCGCGAACGCCTGGCAGTGCGTTCCTGCGCCAGTTAGTTTTTGTAGCAACGAGTCCAATATGATATTCCAGAAGGTTGGTCCTCCGATGGAGCCTTGGACGCAACCTTTTGTTGTGTGCTTCTCATATGTTGCTCTGGCATAGTTGATTTTGACTTTGCGGTTTGTAAGATATGAGCCTACCGCTTCATAGAGGTTTTTGGGACACTGTTTTAAGACCAACTGGTGTTTTAAAGCTGGCCACCATGCGTTGTCGAACGCACCCTCTATATCCAGGGAGATCACTAGGACGATTTTCTTATCAGAAATCTCTCCTTTGATGTGCCTTACCAGGTCATAGAGGGCGTCCTCGGTTCCACGCTGCGGTGTGAAGCCATATTGGTTTTGGTTCATCGTAGGAAGGATATGCCATTGGATTCGGCTGACAATCATTTTTTCCAAGATTTTTCCGAATATTGATAATAGGCCGATTGGGCGGTACGACTTTGGTTGGGTGTAGTCATCTTTTCCTGGTTTACGGAGTATGACCACGTGGGCTGTTTTCCAAGTGTCTGGAAAATGTGCCAGCGACAAGCATTTATTGGCTAATGCCAGAAACACCTCCCTGTCACTCAAGATTGCCCTTGTACAAATGTCTGATGTTAAGCCGTCCGGTCCTGGAGCCTTCTTTGGGTTGAGTGCTTGCAGCACTAGGTCCAGCTCCTCTGTTGTAAACGGCGGGTCGTTTCCTCGCAATCTTGAGGTCTGGCTGTCATTGTCAGTTCTCCGTCGCATTTCTTTGTGGTAGTCGTTGTCGGAATCCACAGAGTCATCGGGATAAAATGTTTTTGCCAGGAGCTCAGCCGATGTCTCCGGACTTAATGTTTTGCCGTCGGCTCCCCTTAATAGTGTGTCTTCTTGTCTCCTGGCAGTCCTCCTTATGACTCTGTATATACCATCCCACATGCTTTCCTTTTCTTGTTTAGTGCAGAATTCCTTCCAACTCTGTGTCTGTGCCTCCTCTGCCTTGAGGGCATACGATCTTTTTGCACACTGGTACTCTGCGATGACGTGATGCCTCCTGTGTGGGGCTGCATTCCTGATCCTTCTTTTGAGTCTCAGAACTTCTTGTTTCTTGAGTCCTAGAGTCACGGACCACCACGGCGGTACTGCATTTTTCTTCATGGGCCCAATCTTCGGGATTGTCGCCTCGCAAGTGTTTTGAACAGTGGTGATATAATTGTTGACTATTTTTTCCAGATCATCCGGGCTTTTGATTCCCCTGATTCTTCTTGCCGTGATGTTTTCTTTTACTAGAGACTCGGTTAAGATGGTTTTAAAGTCTGTCCACTTCGCCTTTTTTGTGTTATACCTACGGGTTGTCGATGGCGGTGTTGGTGTGAGGGCCGTCTTTAATCGCAGGGTATAAGTGATGGCGTTGTGGTCTGATGTTATTAGACTTTTCTCTACCCTCCAGTTTTCTATTTTTCCTAGCAGAGATAGGCTGCAGGTGGTGACGTCTACTATACTGGTATAAAGTCTGTCTCC
This sequence comes from Euproctis similis, assembly GCA_905147225.2. Classification (NCBI taxonomy): domain Eukaryota; kingdom Metazoa; phylum Arthropoda; class Insecta; order Lepidoptera; family Erebidae; genus Euproctis; species Euproctis similis. The sequence continues at coordinate 18,622,873 of LR990121.1, forward strand.
CCTGTAGGACTCAAAGGTTGGCGTGTCCCCGGTGTTCAGAATATGTAGTTGCATTTGGTCTAAGAATGCGCTGTATGCCGCACCTCTTTGATCTTCTGACGTGCTTCCCCACCAGTGGCTCCAGGCGTTTACGTCCCCTGCCACGATTATATTCGATGTGTCGAGTCTTTCTATTATGGTCTTTACTGTTCTTAAGTTTATCTCTATGTCTTTTTCCCCTTCAAAGTAAACGGAGATAAGTCCGAGCTTGAGTTGGTTTGCTTTGATAAGTACTGCGGCTTCAGTTTCAGTGACCAGCTGAGGATCGTAGATAACCTCAAGTAAATCACCGAAAATGATTATGGCTGCTTTGTTAGGTTTTTGGCGGTTTAGAGTGCACTGGATCACTTTAGTGCCGGGGTATTCTTTTAGGATGCCCGAGTTCCCTACGTATGGTTCCTGAACTAGGGCGATCAATATTCCTTTCTCTCTTGCCGTTTGTAGTAGCTCAGCTGTAGCCAATTTAGATCTCTGTAAATTGGCCTGTATTATCTTGACCTTACCTGAGCCTACCGATGGGGGATCTTGATCTGTGTGGCTGCCCTTAGCAGAGGTAAGTGATCTTGGTCCTCGCTATCTGGTCCCATTTAAGTCGCTCCGGACATTCACTGCTAAAAGCGTGGTGAGCAGTGTCAGGGTTAGATCCCGTTCGTTTGGCGTTGGTGCAGTTTATGCAGGATGGTGACTGGTTTTCCAATCTGCTAGGGCACTTCTCCCAGGCGTGTGTCTTCCCGCAGAAGGCGCAGCAGCTTTGTTCTTCCCGGCAGAGGGCCTGGGTGTGACCAAATCCCAGGCATCTCACACATTGGATCAGAGGTGAATGATCTGCAACTGGTCTTCGTTGCAGATCTATATAGATTTTCCCCGTCTCTATTAAATTCTTGTGCAGAATAGGGGACACCTCTAATACCGTGTGGCACTCTAGATTATTTCGTGCCCTTTTTCTGTATCTCACCCTGATAATGCGATCTTTCTGATCGACCCCCTGGAGCAGATGGCTGTTTTGAGCGAGTATGTGCTCCACCATCTCTTGGTCGGTATGGTAGGCTAGCACATCCCTGACTATGACTAGAGGATTCTTGGTCCGGGCAGTCTCGGTCTTAAGACTTTTGTTTTGTCTCAGCCTGTTCTCTACCAGGCTGAGGTCTGCCTTGTTGCCACATGTAATTATAATTTTTTGGTTTTTGACCTTTCTGACTTTATCGATCCTGGCTCCTGTTTTTTTCGGATCTAGTGCCTTCCTCATTTGTTCTATCACGTTGTCTCCAGTCTTAGTTTTGTCCAAGCTGGAGACTATGAGGGAGTGGTTGTTGATAGGTCTTTTGTAGGGTGGAGGTTTATTGACCGCCATAGCGTAGGTTTTAGTAGACATCTCCTGCTGTTTCTTTTTTATGTCAGCAATGGCCATTTCCGCATCGATGCTCAAATGTTGTACGGGTGTTCTAGTATCCTCCCGGATAGTTTTTAGTTCCGAGGTGACTATTTTGAGGCGATCCGTTATCGGTTGTAGTTGTTCCGATAAGTCTATGGTGGCCGGTGGCAGTGTGGTGGTTTCTGCAGATGTCTGTAACTTACTCTCTATGGAGGTCAGTTTAATTTTGATGTCAGCCAGATCTCTTACGAGGGGTGCCATGTGTTTTTGTGGTGACAGGGTGTTGGTGGTCTGTTCTATTAGACTGGCACTTGTTTGAAGGTTCTGAAGAATATCCCCTGACTGACTGTTGACTTTCTCTAAGATCAGTCTCGAGCATTCGGTCTGATTTTTCAGATCCCTCAATGCAGTCATCACCGCCTCGCTACCTGAGAAGGGCGTCTCCAGGCCTGGTTGGCAGGCTTCCTTGGATGATTTTTGAGCTCTTGCCAGGTCCGTTATGACGACTTTTACTTCAGCCATTGCTTTTACTGTTTCCTGTATTTGCTTATGAGGTAATGCCGTCTCGAACTCAAGCCATTTACGAATCGTATTGGTTTCCTCCAGGTTTTCGATTGCCGTTTGTAGGGATTTGGTGAGAAGATCTTGCTGTTGCTTCTGCAGCTCATTAATTTTTCGGTTGTGGGCTCTCTCTACCCTCACAAGTTCTTGAGCGTGGCGGGTCTTTTCTTTCTCCAGATTGTGCTTGTGTCTGGATCTAGAGTCCGACAGAGAGAGCACAATTTCGTAGAGTGACTGGAGACACTCCAGTGCTGTTGTCTTGCACTCGCGTTTCATGTTTCCAGCCATCTCTAGAGCGTCTTTGCCTTTGAGCAGCATTTCGTTAGCCGCCTTTGTTGCCATGTCCATTTCCACTCCTAGTCTTCTATTGGATGTCATGAGAAGACTAGGTCGGCCGATTTCTGATTCAATTGTCGATGTTTCAGACAATTCTTCGTCGGACCGGATAGGCAATGGAGGTATATTGTCTGTTCCTTCGGCTTGTTCCCAGCTTTGCACTCTCGCCAAGGACTCCTTGGAAGGTGATTTTGCGTCCAGGCTATAGGTGGCGTGAGTCTGTCCGCTGGCGATCGATAAGGCATTAGAAACCTTGGTCAGGACTTTTTCTCTCAATGACCTGGCTGATTTTGTAGCTTGGGATGGCTGACTTAATATTGGTGATTTTCTGCCGGCCTTGGTTTTTTCTACGGAGCTAGTTGGTTTTGTTGATTTCGTATTTGCCGATTGCATCTTTTCGGTGCTGTTTTTTTCTTGCACGAGTACACGAGCTTGTTTATAAAATTTTTGTGTTAACGAACTTAGTGCTGACGTATCGCTTTTCTTGTTGTCGTTCAGTTTTAGCACTTCTGGCAGGTGTTTTCCGTTTTCCGTAAATAATTTGAGCC
>LR990121.1:18630728-18640728 GCA_905147225.2 Euproctis similis
CGAAAGTTTTTGGATGGTGTTTTGTAAAGATGTTGAGTCTTTTGCTTCCGCTGCGGTGCACGGCAGAGAGGGGGGGAGGGTGGGGGGTGGTGCTCCACCATCCCCTCTTTGATCCCCCATGTTGAAATCTACCAGGGCTCACTTGTGTAAAAAGTTATCAGTTGAAGAAGGTAAAAATTCGGGAAAATGGGAGATTTGTTGGTGTGGTTTGGTAGGTTGACCAAACAATCGCTTCAGATCAGACTGAATGAAAATTCGCTCAGAATTGCGCTACGACGCGTACTTTCCGAGATAATTGAGAAACCAAGTTATTCGGTGATGGCGAAAATTACCATTTTGAAGAAAAAATTCAATAAATAAAAAACTATTGATGAGAAAAATTCCAAAGTTGGTGTCTCCAGTTCTGGATAGTTATACTGTAAGATAATGTAAAAAAAACAAGAAGTCTTCCTGAGAAATTTTTCAGGAGGGGTAAGAGCGTTTTTGAAATTTTGGTACACACCTGAAAATAGCGTTGGTTTATGTGAAGAAGATGCTGTAGGGGGGCGTGTGATATATCGTTGGAATCAGCACGCCGAGGCGGTTCGAATGACACCTACAACATGCTCCTAGGATGAAAGATGAGGGAGCACGTGGCGGGAAGGAAAATTACCTTATATGATTGACAAATTATTATCTTAAAAACTATGAGCGGGAAAAATCTGAAACTTGGTAGGTATGTGCACTGATATATGTGAAATAAAATAAAGTAATAAAAAAGGTAGGTTATCGCTTTGGATTTTTAGATATAGAGCTTTCAATGTGAAAGTAAATGGAAAAAATAAATGTTTTTTAAAAAATGTCCAATAACTTCCAAAGTATGTATCACACAATGTTGGTTGATGTTTCCCTGTAAAGGGCTTTTTAACGCGGTTCTAACGAAGTATTACGTTTGGTTGTGGCTATTGTATTTAAGAAGTTAGTCACCACGTGGTTTTTTGAAAATTGTCTGTAAATCACTAAATAATTGTCCGATAGCGTTCAAATTTGGTAGATAGATGGAGAGTCATAAATAAAACAGAATCACAATAGCCGATACACGACGGCCCGCTTAAAATCAAAAGTTTTTGACCAAAAACTGAAAATTTTTTGGGTAAGACTAACCTCAAAATAAGTTTTTGTTCAGAAAAAATCCACAATTTTGGGTGTATCGCTGCACAATTTAGCACACACTTAGATATCACTGAGAAACATATGTAAGCACTTTTTAAAGTTCAAAAATCGCGAAAAAGACCAATTTTTAGAATTTTTGAACGCGGAGCGGCCTAATTCGTGGCGCTCTGGGTGGCGGTCGAGCGCAGACTGGTTAGGTTAGGTTAGGTTAGGTTAGGTTAGGTTAGGTTAGGTTAGGTTAGGTTAGGTTAGGTTAGGTTAGGTTAGGTTAGGTTAGGTTAGGTTAGGTTAGGTTAGGTTAGGTTAGGTTAGGTTAGGTTAGGTTAGGTTAGGTTAGGTTAGGTTAGGTTAGGTTAGGTTAGGTTAGGTTTTTTTTTTTTTTTTTTTTTTTTTTTTTTTTTTTTTTTTTTTTGTCCGGACGCTAAGGCCCGGCCCGCGAATTTTCCCCCGCCATAAGCGGAGACCTTGTTTTGGTGGGCAAATTAAACACTAGGGGACCATATTTATTAATTAAAACATCTTTTCCTTACATTTATACATGAGCAAGCAGACGCTAAGGGCTATATAGTAGATGTAACAAACTTTTCCTTACAGTTATCTAACTTATGACTAGTATCTAGCAGTTCTTACATTTTTTATTATTTTGTTTACAGAAATTTATTTAACATCTTACTTAAGTTTTATGCATACTTAATTAGTCTATTACATATTATCTGTATATCTATTTACTTATCTTAGTTCTACTTATTTCTAATATACATATTTCTGTTTCACTCTTTTCCAGATGCTTCGTTCACAGTTAATTTTTACATTTATGTTATTGAGTTTGTCCTTAATTCTATTTATTTCTATATTATTACATATTGTAATTCTTGTATTACATTGCTGGTTATACATTGTTCTCAAAATTTGATGTGCAGTGTCGATGGGTGACTGGCTGAATTAGTCGACTTTTAGTACAGTGTAGTATACCATTATGAAATGTTGTCTGGTTACGAGTCTATTTTTATTTCATGCTGTTTCGATATATTGAGTAATATATGTCGCAGCATGATTTTATCGTCTGTTGGTATTTGGGTTGTCAATTTCTTTGTTTTAGAGTACCGCTTTTATTTTATTTTGCAAATATTGCCATTTATATTAAATGGGTCACATTTGTGCTAACTTTAATTCGTGGTATTTGCTGGCTACTCAGTAGTAAGCCACTGATGATCTCGCCAGCGCATCCCACTTTTTCCTGACTGGGCATACGTCGCTAAACGCCATGTGTTCTGCGTGCGTCAGCCCCGCCCTTGTGCAGTTTTTGCACGAAGGTTCCTGGCCTCCGAGCAGCTGCGTGCACTCTGACTTCAGATGCGGACCACCGCAAAAGTTGCAGAGGTCCACAGCTTCCGTGCAGAGCTTCCGCCCATGCCCGAAGCCCAGGCACCTCGTGCACTGCACCAGAGGGGACTGATCTTGCACCTTCACTGACTGCAAATCGATGTAGACTCTGCCAGCGGACGTAAGCCGTTGCCATAGCTTTGGCGAGACCCGGAGAACGGCGTGGCATTCCAGAGGATTCCTCGCCCTCCTGCGGTATCTCACCTCCACTTTGGCCTCGTCCGCCGACAATGCCTCCATCAATTCCTTGTTTTGGCGGTGCAGAGCAGCTTCAATGTCCTCGTCTGAGTTGTAGGCCAGCAAGTTTTTAAGGACGACAAGGGGGCGCTTGTTGGTGGCCTGCTCCACCTTTAGCCGCGTACTGCCGCAAAGCTGGGCCTCGACTTTGCGAAGCTCCTCCTCGCTGGCGCAGCTAATTACCACCCTGCCGTCCCTGACCTTTCGCACCCTTTCGATGCGAACACCACTCTGCCTCGCCTTAACAGCTTCTTTTATATGTTCTATCGTTTGTGAACTGGTTTCGAGTTCATCGGATGGTGAGATTATTAACGAATGCATTTGTTTTAATTTAATTGGAGACCGCGCCAGGGCTTGCGCATATGTCGGGGCGTCCTCCTTGAGATTTGTTAGTTGCCCTTTAATGTCGGCGGCTAGTTCCTTAAGCTCTTGGAATTGGGGATGGCCCGTTTGCCCTTCGCCACTTGGCACTATTGGAGCGTTTTCAACTGCCGCTTGCAGGGTCTCCATGGCAATCTTATGCTCCCCCAGAGCCTTCTCGTGCCCCTTCAAACTCTTCATTACCACCTCGCACACTCTTTCCATTCTCTCCACAATCTCGTCTTTCTCTCTCTCTGTTTTCCTTGCTTCCTTCGTTTTTCCATCCTCCATAACTGGTTTTATCTTCCTAAAGGTTTCATTTTCTTTCCTCAATCTTTCGACTTCTTTCAGCAAGTCCGTCCTTTCTCTTTCCATTTCTTCGTTCACTCCCCTCAATCTCTTATTCTCTTTGTTTAGTCCCTCAATCTCTCTTTCAGACTCCCCCAGTAGGCAATGCGTGCGGTCTGTTGACACGAGTATGTTCCTTTTCAGATCAGAACGCAGGTTCCTTGAAACCGCCATGGACCCGTTCACGATTCGGACATGGAGAGCGCTCTCCTCCATCCGGCCGTCGAACGGGCCCCTGGCTCGCGCCAACAGCTCCGTCACTGGGTCCACCGGGGGGGCCTGCCCTTCCAGTTTACCGCGCTTACTTGTCGCGGCCTTAGACCCGAGTGTTCGCGGGGCCACCGTGGACGCAGCAGGTGGCGTAACCGCAGCCCTCGGGTCCAACGCCGCCACCCTCTCACCTACACTCACTCTTCCTTCTCTCGAGTGCCCTGGGAGCTCCATATCCCTACTTTCGAGGTCTACCGTGATGTTTAAATTTTTTGGAGGGGTGCGCTTTATTCTTGGGGGAGGTGGGGTCCTTCGCGGGATCATTTTGTCCAGATGTAAAGGGTCTGGGTCAAATTGTATAATCAGTTAATTTGTCCTATGTGTATATTAGATAAATAAATTTAATGATGATGAAAACTCTATGTGTATTTAGCTTAGTATGCTGACAAACAATTATTATTGTATATATATTAAAATAGAATATATATTAAAAAGTGTATATATAGTTTATATTATAGTATTATAATACATGAATATTAAATTAGTACATATAGTATAGTATGTGTATTTATCTTAGTATGCTGACAAACAATTATTAAAATAGAATATATATTAAAAAGTGTATATATAGTTTATATTATAGTATTATAATACATAAATATTAAATTAGTACGTATAGTATAGTGTATAAATTAGTAATAGTATATAAATTGTGGTGTCGCAATTTAATATGTGTATATATATTTATGTAGTTTGATAGTTGATACTATATTGATTCAGTGTTTATGAAATTAAAATAGATAAGGTGTGTTAGTTTAGCTTGTATACTGAATAAAGTGTTTATATAGTTTTATTATACTTATGAATATGTGTATTTTGTTTAGCATTTAAGTATGTACTATATAATTTATGATTTACCAATGTTCTGTGTATGTATATATATTGATAAGATAGGATAGATAAAGTTCTGTGGACAACTATATGTTAAATAGTCTATAATTTACTATATAATGTATATATTTTGTCAATGTTAATGCTTTACCATTTAATATGTATTGTATAGTTTATAATTCACCAGTGTGCTGTATATATATTGATAAAATAAGATAGATAAGGTTCTGTGGATAACTATGTATTAGATGGTCTATAATTTGCTTATATAATGTATATGTTTTGTCAGTATCAGTGCTTTAATATTTAAATATGTATTGTATAGTTTATAATTTTACCAATGTGTTGTATATATATATTGATAAGATAATAGATAAGGTTCTGTGGACAACTGTATGTCAATTAGTCTATAATTCAATTATATGTTGTATATATTTTGTCAATGTTAATGCTTTACTATTTAATATGTATTGTATAGTTTATAGTTTACCAGTGTGCTGTATATATATTGATAAGATAAGATAGATAAGGTTCTGTGGATAACTATATATTAAATGGTCTATAATTTACTTATATAATGTATATGTTTTGTCAGTATTAGTGCTTTAATATTTAAATATGTATTGTATAGTTTATAATTTTACCAATGTGTTGTATATATATATTGATAAGATAATATAATAGAGAATAAGATAATAGATAAGGTTCTGTGGACAACTGTATGTCAATTAGTCTATAATTCAATTATATGTTGTATATATTTTGTCAGTATTGTTGCTGATAGGTACAATGTGAGTGTTGGTGTAAAAGGCCAAGACACTTGTCGGTTATTTTGTGTTTATTATACACTGTTATACTGTTACATTTAGGTTAAATTAGTAATATATTTGTCAGAGTTTTATCTGTATTTAGACACCAATATTAGTCAGTATATAACTAATTTAGAGTCAAGATTAACATGCCCAATAAGGCTGGTCTGTTGTAAATAGTTTTAGATAATGGTATATTATCCTGTTAGTGGTCATGAACAACAAATATGTTTCACTTTTATGTTTAGGCTAATTTAAACCTATGATATAACCTTAAAATAAAGCAACAGTCACAATAGAAACAAATAGTGTGTTAAGTAGTTTCCTATTTACCTATATAATGTTTATAATTTGTTAAAACTGTTGTCTGAATGGTGTGAGTGTTGGTGTAAAGAGCCAAACACTTTGTCAACTTGTATGTCAGTTTATGTATAGAGTTGTAGTTGCCAACAGGCTACAGTCTTACAGCAAATCAAGTAGAGTTTCTGTAATCTTATATTTTGTTTACATTAAACATAACCTCTGATATGATATAAGTCAAGTTTTGTTTCAATTTGTTACACTATAGTCAAATGTATATATTGTACATTAGATGTTAACTATAGTAAGATAAATTAGGTCGCAGATTGTTTGTTCACTGCCCAATAAGGGTTCATCAACTGTGAGATCAAGTCAATAAAGATTAGGACGTTTTGTGTGTTGCTAATCGACTTTCACAGGGGCGCGGAAGTTGGGTTCGGTTATGTCTTAATATTACTTGCAGGTGATACAGTTGCTATGCAGTTTTTGTAGGCGCCAGGTAATTTACAAATGTATGGAAATTGAAAGTTACTATTTCTTTAAATTTGGGAGTTATTTCTAATGAAAAATGTCAAAAAAGTGTGTGTCTAGACTACTTGCTATTAGGTACCAAATATCTCTGCCCACGGTGCGTTCTAAGGCACCGAACTCAAAAACTGAATAAACCTCTAAATAAAAATTTAAATTTAAAGTTTTTGGGGGATTCTTTCGAATCTCTCCAGCCAGATTTTTCCAAAAATATGCTATGATTATAATGAATATGATTAAAGCCAAAAAATTAAAATAAAGAAAAATTTCGAAATTTTTGTCAATTGGTGGACGCGAACCTCGGTCTCTCCAAGGACCCGCCCACTTTTATGCTTCACGCCTAGTCCCGTACGGGGTAGACAGAAGATCTATTTACAAATGAAATGAAATTAAATTAAATTGAAATTAAATGAAATCAGGTTGTGAAGTTAAATATTTGTATATTAGTTATACAAGTATCTTGGAATGAATGTTTGCGCGCTGTTGCTGCTCACTATCCCAACAGGATAGGCAGTGAAATATGCCAACTGTATTTTTAGGTGATAATACATATGAGAACTAGATTTCTTAAAAATAGCTTAGAGTACAGCCCCAACTTTAAACCCGGTCTCTACGGGGTTATGCAGGAAGGTAAATAAAAATAAAAATAAAAATAAAAATAAAAATGTTCTTAAAATCTAAAATAATTAATTCTGCGTCACACTTTGTCCTTTACCCTATTCAAATGGGTTGGCAAAAGGGCATAAAAATACCATCTTAAAATTAAAAATAATTAATACTACGTCACACTTTGTCCTTTACCCTATTCAAATATATGTATATGTCAAAAAGTTCCACCTGCCTACCTCCCTCAGTTTAGCAAGCGTAATTTTTCGTTTTATAACTTTGGTCTTATAAAGTGCAATGGAATGCGGTGACCGCGCCGCTCGCCGCTCGACCAAACGACAACTTTAACGCGAGTTCACCGCCGAGTTTGAGTTTTGGAAAAACTCGTGTAGGCCTTTTCACTTAACACTTTTTGGGTGGAAAATTATCAATTTAGGCAGCTGAATGATTGCACTATCTAGTCTATATAAAAGTTTAGTTAAAAAAGTTGGATACAACCACTTAATACTTAAGACAAAAGTTTTCCTATTATGATTTCGACCGCAAATAAAGAGGAAAATGGGTCCAAAACGAAAACTATAGGTAGAAAAGTCACGGAAAACCTAGTAGGGGTAGACGAAGTGTTCAGCTATCTACTAAGATGTCTTTAGGGGTGGTCCAACCCCTTATACACTATGAAAAAACACTAATTAAAATTTAAATAAAATGTTCACCGCCGAGTTTGAGTTTTGGAAAAACTCGTGCAGGCCTTTTCACTTGACACTTTTTGGGTGGAAAATTATCAATTTAGGCAGCTGAATGAGTGCACTATCTAGTCTATATAAAAATTTAGTTAAAAAGTTGTATACAACCACTCAATACTTAGGACAAAAGTTTTCCTATTATGATTTCGACCGCAAATAAAGAGGAAAATCGGTCCAAAACGAAAACTATAGATAGAAAAGTCACGGAAAACTTGGTAGGGGTAGACGGAGTGTTCAGTTATCCACTAAGATGTCTTTTGGGGTGGTCCAACCCCTTATACACTATGAAAAACACTAATTAATATTTAAATAAAATGTCACTGTCATAAAAATTCTATTTTCTATTGTATTAAATGTTATTTTTGAATGGGTTGCACTTGTCCAAAAATTCTGAAAGTTACACACAATGTACTCACGTATATGCACTATCGAAATCACTGATAGCGCTCGGGGGTCATCGATCTATTTTTGGAGATTTTTGGCCCCGAAAATCGTCAACAGTTTTTCTCGAATATCTCCTCTGCCGTACCTCCAAAACGGGCAAGCGAGGTGTCTAAAGAGAGCCCTGGATGGCCTCCGTCCAGCTGCACCGGTCTCGGTGGTCCCAGGAGACCAGAACCGGAGCTCCGAAATTGCACCGGTTTCGGTTTTTGGTGGATAACTCGTAGAGTATCCACCCAAAAATTCCGAAATTCGGCACAGGGGTGCTCCTTTGGTCCCCGCAGGGGCCCACAGTCCTCGATACACGATGGTCCACTGGAAAACAGAAGTTATGGCCACTTTAGTATTTTTAACACTATGTAGACGATTGTTTACGTTTGGAAAAATCGGTTTTTATTTAATTTTGGCGAAACTATCAGAGGTATTTTGAAAATTCTTTCACTATTTTATAGAGTAAAATAGCGCGCAACTTTTGACACTAAATTTAGGTTTTTATGTGATACTTTGGTGCAACTTTGATTTTTGCAGCGTGGAGCGTTTAAAAATCGTGACACTCGCGTCCAACGCTAAAGTGTGACTGGTTAGGTTAGGTTAGGTTAGGTTAGGTTAGGTTAGGTTAGGTTAGGTTAGGTTAGGTTAGGTTAGGTTAGGTTAGGTTAGGTTAGGTTAGGTTAGGTTAGGTTAGGTTAGGTTAGGTTAGGTTAGGTTAGGTTAGGTTAGGTTAGGTTAGGTTAGGTTAGGTTAGGTTAGGTTAGGTTAGGTTAGGTTAGGTTAGGTTAGGTTAGGTTAGGTTAGGTTAGGTTAGGTTAGGTTAGGTTAGGTTAGGTTAGGTTAGGTTAGGTTAGGTTAGGTTAGGTTAGGTTAGGTTAGGTTAGGTTAGGTTAGGTTAGGTTAGGTTAGGTTAGGTTAGGTTAGGTTAGGTTAGGTTAGGTTAGGTTAGATTAGGTTAGGTTAGGTTAGGTTAGGTTAGGTTAGGTTAGGTTAGGTTAGGTTAGGTTAGGTTAGGTTAGGTTAGGTTAGGTTAGGTTAGGTTAGGTTAGGTTAGGTTAGGTTAGGTTAGGTTAGGTTAGGTTAGGTTAGGTTAGGTTAGGTTAGGTTAGGTTAGGTTAGGTTAGGTTAGGTTAGGTTAGGTTAGGTTAGGTTAGGTTAGGTTAGGTTAGGTTAGGTTAGGTTAGGTTAGGTTAGGTTAGGTTAGGTTAGGTTAGGTTAGGTTAGGTTAGGTTAGGTTAGGTTAGGTTAGGTTAGGTTAGGTTAGGTTAGGTTAGGTTAGGTTAGGTTAGGTTAGGTTAGGTTAGGTTAGGTTAGGTTAGGTTAGGTTAGGTTAGGTTAGGTTAGGTTAGGTTAGGTTAGGTTAGGTTAGGTTAGGTTAGGTTAGGTTAGGTTAGGTTAGGTTAGGTTAGGTTAGGTTAGGTTAGGTTAGGTTAGGTTAGGTTAGGTTAGGTTAGGTTAGGTTAGGTTAGGTTAGGTTAGGTTAGGTTAGGTTAGGTTAGGTTAGGTTAGGTTAGGTTAGGTTAGGTTAGGTTAGGTTAGGTTAGGTTAGGTTAGGTTAGGTTAGGTTAGGTTAGGTTAGGTTAGGTTAGGTTAGGTTAGGTTAGGTTAGGTTAGGTTAGGTTAGGTTAGGTTAGGTTAGGTTAGGTTAGGTTAGGTTAGGTTAGGTTAGGTTAGGTTAGGTTAGGTTAGGTTAGGTTAGGTTAGGTTAGGTTAGGTTAGGTTAGGTTAGGTTAGGTTAGGTTAGGTTAGGTTAGGTTAGGTTAGGTTAGGTTAGGTTAGGTTAGGTTAGGTTAGGTTAGGTTAGGTTAGGTTAGGTTAGGTTAGGTTAGGTTAGGTTAGGTTAGGTTAGGTTAGGTTAGGTTAGGTTAGGTTAGGTTAGGTTAGGTTAGGTTAGGTTAGGTTAGGTTAGGTTAGGTTAGGTTAGGTTAGGTTAGGTTAGGTTAGGTTAGGTTAGGTTAGGTTAGGTTAGGTTAGGTTAGGTTAGGTTAGGTTAGGTTAGGT
>LR990121.1:18643228-18648228 GCA_905147225.2 Euproctis similis
CAATAAGTAATATTTTATATAGTAAGTATATGAATGGAGAATTAATATATATATTATGTATATAATTTAATTATGTTAAGTATATAGCTTGTTTAAATATATATATAGTGTGTGTATGGATATATAAATAGGTGGATAGGTATATGTGAATGGTAATAGGTATTTCTGCTGCGACCGAGATTTATTTGAATGGAGTTGGAAAGGTTGGGTGAAGATGGAGCGTGGGAGGGGGTAGCAGAAGAGTGATGGTTGCTATCAGGATAACTATTTGGATCCATAATCGATACGGAAGCGGATGCGTGCAGCCATATGGATTTTTTTCGGGCAGTAGTCGGATGTGGCGCTGTGGGAGAGTGAGGGAGTGTTGTCAGTGCCGGCGTTCCCGTTGTGTTTTGTCTGGTGGGCTTTACAGTTGAAGCAGCAGGATTTGTTTAAGTCTTTCTGAACCGGGCAGTCTTTAAATAGATGTCCAGATTCAGCGCAGTGTGAGCATCTGGTGGTGTCTGATTTACAAAAGTTTTTGGTGTGTCCAAATTCGAGACATTTGTAACACTGGAGTAAGGGGGTGAATTCCTCGACATGAACTCGCTGATGATCAATGTTGATTTTTTGTAAGTGTATGATGTTTTTAAAGAGATAAGGCGAGCAGACAAATACGGCGTTGTATAAGAGTTTGTTTTTATTAGGTCTTTTAAATTTGAATTGTATATCTTCGTCGCTTTTAATGTGGTCGGAAATGAGGGAGTTCTGTTTTATTATGATGTTTTGCAGTTCATCTGGGGAGGTGTCGGAATTCACCCCCTTAACAATAAACATTGGTTTTAATTTTCTTGAGACTTCAGCAGTGATGTTGGGGTTCGACTCACCGACCTTCTGGAGGGCCGCTTCCAGGTGCTCCGCACTGTCGAACTCCACGCGGATCTTGGCGTTGGAGATGAAGTGGACGCCAGCTGGAGTGAATTTGGTGTCCCGGAAGGACACTGCTGTCCTCCAGGATGACAGGGTGTCAGCAGAGGTGGCACCCGGCTTTTTCGACGCGATGATTAGGGATGGTTTGGAGACAAGTGGGGTTGGGGTCATCAGTCTTTGTTGTTGTTGTTGTTTACCAGGGCCGGGTGAAGACATTCGGGCAGCTTGAGCATAAGAGAATTCGGTGGGCGAAAGATGCTGAAGGCTTGAAGTATTAGTGAGAAGTTCCTTTTTGAACGAGACCATTTCCTGACGGACGGCGCTGATGATCTCATTCTTTAGGTCGCAGGCTGGTGTAGAAGTAGTCGGAGAGCCGGATTCGCCAGTCGCGTTCAGAAAATTTGGAAGTGAGTTGATGCTTTTGGATATCTCTGCAGCTGCTTCTTTGATTAGTTTCTTGTTGACTGCAGTCACGCTTCGGCCATCATTTATTGTCTTTATAATAAAATCCGAAAGTTTTTGGATGGTGTTTTGTAAAGATGTTGAGTCTTTTGCTTCCGCTGCGGTGCACGGCAGAGAGGGGGGGAGGGTGGGGGGTGGTGCTCCACCAATCCCTCTTTGATCCCCCATGTTGAAATCTACCAGGGCTCACTTGTGTAAAAAGTTATCAGTTGAAGAAGGTAAAAATTCGGGAAAATGGGAGATTTGTTGGTGTGGTTTGGTAGGTTGACCAAACAATCGCTTCAGATCAGACTGAATGAAAATTCGCTCAGAATTGCGCTACGACGCGTACTTTCCGAGATAATTGAGAAACCAAGTTATTCGGTGATGGCGAAAATTACCATTTTGAAGAAAAAATTCAATAAATAAAAAACTATTGATGAGAAAAATTCCAAAATTGGTGTCTCCAGTTCTGGATAGTTATACTGTAAGATAATGTAAAGAAATCAAAAAGTCTTCCTGAGAAATTTTTCAGGAGGGGTAAGAGCGTTTTTGAAATTTTGGTACACACCTGAAAATAGCGTTGGTTTATGTGAAGAAGATGCTGTAGGGGGGCGTGTGATATATCGTTGGAATCAGCACGCCGAGGCGGTTCGAATGACACCTACAACATGCTCCTAGGATGAAAGATGAGGGAGCACGTGGCGGGAAGGAAAATTACCTTATATGATTGAAAAATTATTATCTTAAAAACTATGAGCGGGAAAAATCTGAAACTTGGTAGGTATGTGCACTGATATATGTGAAATAAAATAAAGTAATAAAAAAGGTAGGTTATCGCTTTGGATTTTTAGATATAGAGCTTTCAATGTGAAAGTAAATGGAAAAAATAAATGTTTTTTAAAAAATGTCCAATAACTTCCAAAGTATGTATCACACAATGTTGGTTGATGTTTCCCTGTAAAGGGCTTTTTAACGCGGTTCTAACGAAGTATTACGTTTGGTTGTGGCTATTGTATTTAAGAAGTTAGTCACCACGTGGTTTTTTGAAAATTGTCTGTAAATCACTAAATAATTGTCCGATAGCGTTCAAATTTGGTAGATAGATGGAGAGTCATAAATAAAACAGAATAACAATAGCCGATACACGACGGCCCGCTTAAAATCAAAAGTTTTTGACCAAAAACTGAAAATTTTTTGGGTAAGACTAACCTCAAAATAAGTTTTTGTTCAGAAAAAATCCACAATTTTGGGTGTATCGCTGCACAATTTAGCACACACATAGATATCACTGAGAAACATATGTAAGCACTTTTTAAAGTTCAAAAATCGCGAAAAAGACCAATTTTTAGAATTTTTGAGCGCGGAGCGGCCTAATTCGTGGCGCTCTGGGTGGCGGTCGAGCGCAGACTGGTTAGGTTAGGTTAGGTTAGGTTAGGTTAGGTTAGGTTAGGTTAGGTTAGGTTAGGTTAGGTTAGGTTAGGTTAGGTTAGGTTAGGTTAGGTTAGGTTAGGTTAGGTTAGGTTAGGTTAGGTTAGGTTAGGTTAGGTTAGGTTAGGTTAGGTTAGGTTAGGTTAGGTTAGGTTAGGTTAGGTTAGGTTAGGTTAGGTTAGGTTAGGTTAGGTTAGGTTAGGTTAGGTTAGGTTAGGTTAGGTTAGGTTAGGTTAGGTTAGGTTAGGTTAGGTTAGGTTAGGTTAGGTTAGGTTTTTTTTTTTTTTTTTTTTTTTTTTTTTTTAATAGTCCGGGCGCATATGGCCCGGCCCGCGACTTTTCCCCTAACTGAATCAGGGACCTTATTTTGGGTGAATGAGTTCTTCAGCGTAGAGTTTTTTATTTTGAATAGCATACATTTCTTATTATATGTTAAGATCTTACAAGTTATATTTGTTCTTTTATTCATACTGATATCATTGACATTCTTTCTCTTATTTTCTATGCCTTACAAAATAGTTGTAGTTTCATGGTTAATACTAATACAATAGTGTCTTACTTCTATATTTTGGTGGATATCTTCCACTTCTCTTATGTTATCTTATATGCTATTTTACATGATTTTTGTACTGTCTGGAGAACAATAAGTCAAATTTTGTCGAATTTTTATTACATTGTTATCCATTTGGATGTTAACAAAGGGAATACTTCCCGTATAAGTATCTGCGCTGTACAGTTTATGTAGTACATTGATTAAGTACTGTAAGGGTGCTTCAGTCTTTTTAACTTAATGAACTGGACATTTGAGTTTATTGAATTCGACCCTCTGGGAGATCTACAGGTCATCATTGATGTTGTTGTTTTGGATGTTGTGTGTTTAGTGCATGTGTGTACGTGGTGGTGATTCATTGGTTCAGAGTTGTGTCGATATTATGCAATAACATATTTAATAAAATATGAATTGTCATGTTGGATGTGCGTGTTGTGTTGTGTATATTGTAAGTGTGTATGTAATTTATACCAATTGTTGACCAATTTATATCAAAATTTCCATACAATTGTTTCCTAGATTATGCGAGTTGTGCAGTGTTTGAGTGAGGAGTGGAGAGTGGAGTCTGGTCGACCTGGTGTGTAACTGTAAATGTTGTTTGTGTTAGTGAGTGTGAAGTGTGTGTGTGTGTGTGTTGTCTGTCAGTAGTGATGGTTGTCGCAACCGCCGTCAGTGAGGCGCCCGCGGAGAAACGTCAGCTGTAGGCAACTGACGCCCTCGCCAAGGCATCCCACTTTTTGCGGATGGGACACTCATCACTAAATGCGTGGTGTGCTGTGTCTGTGTATTTCGCCATGGTGCAGTTTTTGCACGTCGGTGCCTGGGCCGCCAAAAGACTGGGACACCCTGCCTTCAAGTGCGGACCTCCGCAGTAATTGCAGAGGTCCACACTCTCCGTGCAGAGCTTCCTGCCATGACCGAAGCCCAAGCACCTAGTACACTGCACCAGGGGAGATTGGTCCGCCACTTTAACCACCTGCAGGTCGACATAAAGTCTCCCGGCAGAAGTGAGTCGCTGCCAAAGCTTTGGCGCCACTCGGAGGATTGCGTGGCACTCCGAGGGGTCCCTCGCTCTCCTCCGGTACCGGACCTCAGCCTTGGCCTCATTCTCCGAGAGACCCTCCAGCAGGTGGCCGTTCTGGCGGGTGATGGCTTGTAAGATGTCTTCGTCTGTGTTATGCGCTTGTATGTATTTCAGTACGACCAGGGGGTTTTTGTTCGTGGCCCCCACCACTTTAAGGTGTTCCGTTTTCCTTAGTTGCTCCTCTGCTCTCTCGAGCTCTGCTTTCGTGGCGCAACTAAGGACCACTCTACCGTCCTTGACCTTCCGGACCCTTTCGACTTTTATGCCGTTTCGTTTGGCGTCGAGAGCTCCCTTTACTCGCTCGATGACCTGAGCGCTCGTCTCCATTGGGTCTGTGGGGGTGATTAAGACCGAGTGAAGTGACTGGAATGCTGGAGGAGGGGGGCGTGTTTCGAGGGGACGGGTAACAATCTCGGCGTAAGAGGGGGGGGTGTTACTACTAGACTCGGTGATGGCCTGCTCCACTACTTTCAGGGTTTCCTTCGCTATTAGCTTATGGGTGTCTATCTGCTCAGCAGATAGACGCTCCCATAGCTGGTGTGTGGAGTTCACCGAGGCTATTCCATCTTTGAACTGTTCCGAGAT
>LR990121.1:18653228-18660728 GCA_905147225.2 Euproctis similis
CTAACTGATTTCTGTCATCTTGACTGTGCAAGGTGCAGCACCAGCGGTTCTTTATTGATTTAATAAATTTATTTAAACATAAAATAATTTCATCTACAGCCATTTGCTTAGCAAATGGCTGGATGTACTAATAGTGGAAGAGTATCATTAGCTATGGCATTATACATATATTTAATTACATTATAGAAGTTTAGGACAAGAAGGTAGACAGCGTTTAGATAATTTAGCGAAAAAGTGGACGATACAATTTTACGGCACAGACACACCATACATAGTCGATAAATAATAATACATCGAATATTTCCATTAGAGTTTAAACTAAGTTAGTAAATAGCTTAAAACTATGTTAGTAATTATTATTCAATTGATAAAAGATAGTAATAATTGATCAATGCCATTTCTCATATTTTACATCAAACGAAAAGTCAAACTACATTACAGATCTAAATGTCACGAGCCATATTTGAATTTATAATTGAACCCAAATCCAATTAAATCATTCCCAGTCAATTTCAATAAGGATTATCATATTTTTAAGTTGGATCAACCCATGCCAAAACAGAATCAAACCGAGTCACAGCGAGTCCAGGCCCAAACCAACAACCCAGGCACGCCGGATCGGTGCAGCCCACATCCTAGGTTTTATTTCTATTTATGACAACTTGTGCGATTGCCTTGCAGTACTCTATAAAAGGGGGCCGGGTACTCTCGTCTCCAATTATGTCGGCCATAGTGTCCACAGTAATGGGCTTTCCTATTCTGTTTTCTATTTCCAGTCTTCGTATAGCGTGAATCGGGCACTCAACCAACACATGCAGTATGCCCTCAGACACTCCGTCCTGGCAGAGGCACGAAGGGTCTCCTTTACACTTAAATCTGTAAAGGTATTCTGAGAACCCCCCGTGACCCGTGAGGACCTGTGTGAGCACACCGTCCAGTGCGACGCTCGACAGGGCAGCGTACGCCTTCCTCACCTCCGGGAAGAACACCTTTGTTATCGACGCCACCGTACCTTGCTGATAATTCCGATTCCACTCATCGAGGCTGTTCTGGCGTATTTTTCTCTTGACGAATGAAACCGGGCACCGATCGTATTCTGGTTTCGTTTTGGTGTTCTTCGCCGCCAGCTTTGCCAGGGCATCCGCCCTCTCATTTCCACGAAAACCTTCGTGCGCCTTGATCCAGTACAGGGCAATGTCCTTACCCTGCACTAATCCGGCCCAGAGATTTGCTCTCGCCTCCACCGCCATGGGGTTCAGCAGGTCGTTATTGGTTATCGCGGCCAGGGCCGCTCTAGAGTCGCTTATGATGTTGTACTTTTGCAGCTGGCCCCGTGCCGCTACGCCAGTAGCGCGACACATGGCCAACAATTCTGCTTGGAATACGGTGCAGTATTCCGATAGTGTGAATTTACGTGTGAGGGTCTCAAAGCCGCCGCTCCACACCGACAACGAAGCCCCCACTCCACCTTCAATCCCACTGCCATCCGTGTATATACAAGCTCCACTGGCCTCCAACGCATCAACCTCCTCATTTGTTGTCAGGTATCCAAAGCTCCGATGGATCCGCTCCGCAGGATGGGGCTTGTCTCTGTACGGAGATGGTCGCTCCATCTCCCTTCCCACCGGCAGGCTCGTCGCTGAAATTCCCTTTTTGGCTTCGTAGAGCGCAGCCATCTCTCTAATCCTAATCTCTAGAGGCAGCACACCAGAGAGCAACAGAACCGCATGAAGCGAGGTGGTCCTGTAGGCCCTTGCAATCCTCTGGCAGAACAATCTTTGCAGCGCAGCCAGCTGTCTTCGCACCGAGACACTCCCAGTGGCCGGTGCCCAGACACCAGCCGCGTAAGTCACGACGGGCTCAATTGCGGTCTCATAGATGGTCTTTATGACCTGTGAATGGAGGCCCCATCCAACTCGGGCCGCTGTCGAGAGGCGCTTGTAGATGGCCAGCGCTTTCCCGCATACATAGGCTGCGTGTGCACTGAATGTCAGCCGCCTGTCGATCAGCAGTCCCAGAATTTTTATTTCGTCGGTCATGGCCACGTCGATCCCGCCCATGCTTAGCCTTGGCATGTCGTATTTGAGCTTGTTTGTGATGGTCATGGCATGCGTTTTGTGTCTAGCAAACTTTAGCTTGTTCGCGACACCCCATTCCCAGACACGTTCGAGGGCGGCATTACCGCGTCCCTCGATCTCCGCCGCTGTGTCCCCGGAGAAGAGGAGTACTACGTCGTCGGCAAAAGCCTGACAGTAGTCCCCCTCCCCGGTGAGACCTTTCAGCAGCGGATCAAGCAAAAGGTTCCAAATTATGGGGCCCCCGATCGAACCCTGTACGCACCCCATCCAGGTCCGCTTCTCGAACTCGCCACCGGCGTATCTCACAGTCACCCTTCTCTCGTTCAAGTAACTGTATAGGGTTCCTCTCAGTTTTCTCGGGCAGTCCTCCTCCGCCAGTCTCGCCTTGATCGCGGGCCACCACGCATTATCAAAAGCGCCCTCTATGTCCAGCGACACCAGCACTATTATTTTTTTCTTATGCAGTTCTTGTCTAATCTTTGTCACCAGATCATAGAGGGCGTCCTCGGTGCTACGTTGAGGTAAGAAGCCGTACTGACGCGAGCTTATCCGTGGGTAGAGATGCCAAATTAGTCTCTCCATCAGCATCCTCTCGAGAAGTTTAGACATCACCGGCAACAGGCCGATGGGTCGGTACGCTGAGGGGACCGTGTAATCCTCTTTTCCGGGTTTTTTTAGTGCTATAACAGTCGCCCTCTTCCAGGCCGTTGGGAAGTGTTCTAATGCCAGGCACTTGTTCATCAGTGCAGTATTCATGGGCACATCCTTTAGGATGACAGCTCCACAAATATCGGCCGTAATGCCATCCGCACCAGGGGCCTTTTTGGCATTAAAGCGAGCCATCGCAGATATCAACTCATCCTCAGTGAATGGCTCGTCTTTGTCATTATCCTCACCCTCTCCTGTCGCATTCGGTGGCTCAATACCAACACTATCCCTCACCCGCCGGTGGCAGGGCAGATCGTCGTCTTCCCTATCCTCCTTGAAGAAGGTGTCCGCGAGTAGTTTAGCAGACCCTTTCCCTCCCAGTGAAGCACCATCTTTGGTTAATGGCATTTCTTCTTCTCTTTTGTCTGTCTTCCTTATTACCCTGTAGATGCTTTCCCAAACTGTTTCCCTATCCTGTTTACTGCAAAACTCCTTCCAGCTTCTAGTCTGTGCTTCCCTAACCTTTGTCTCATACTCTTCTTTCACTTTCAGGTACTCTGCAACCACCCCGGCCCTGCGGACTGGTGCTGCACATCGGACTCTACGCTTCCTGGTCGCTACGGCGCGCTTCATCTCCTTCAGCTCGGTTAGGTTAGGTTAGGTTAGGTTAGGTTAGGTTAGGTTAGGTTAGGTTAGGTTAGGTTAGGTTAGGTTAGGTTAGGTTAGGTTAGGTTAGGTTAGGTTAGGTTAGGTTAGGTTAGGTTAGGTTAGGTTAGGTTAGGTTAGGTTAGGTTAGGTTAGGTTAGGTTAGGTTAGGTTAGGTTAGGTTAGGTTAGGTTAGGTTAGGTTAGGTTAGGTTAGGTTAGGTTAGGTTAGGTTAGGTTAGGTTAGGTTAGGTTAGGTTAGGTTAGGTTAGGTTAGGTTA
This sequence comes from Euproctis similis, assembly GCA_905147225.2. Classification (NCBI taxonomy): domain Eukaryota; kingdom Metazoa; phylum Arthropoda; class Insecta; order Lepidoptera; family Erebidae; genus Euproctis; species Euproctis similis. The sequence continues at coordinate 18,656,880 of LR990121.1, forward strand.
GGTTAGGTTAGGTTAGGTTAGGTTAGGTTAGGTTAGGTTAGGTTAGGTTAGGTTAGGTTAGGTTAGGTTAGGTTAGGTTAGGTTAGGTTAGGTTAGGTTAGGTTAGGTTAGGTTAGGTTAGGTTAGGTTAGGTTAGGTTAGGTTAGGTTAGGTTAGGTTAGGTTAGGTTAGGTTAGGTTAGGTTAGGTTAGGTTAGGTTAGGTTAGGTTAGGTTAGGTTAGGTTAGGTTAGGTTAGGTTAGGTTAGGTTAGGTTAGGTTAGGTTAGGTTAGGTTAGGTTAGGTTAGGTTAGGTTAGGTTAGGTTAGGTTAGGTTAGGTTAGGTTAGGTTAGGTTAGGTTAGGTTAGGTTAGGTTAGGTTAGGTTAGGTTAGGTTAGGTTAGGTTAGGTTAGGTTAGGTTAGGTTAGGTTAGGTTAGGTTAGGTTAGGTTAGGTTAGGTTAGGTTAGGTTAGGTTAGGTTAGGTTAGGTTAGGTTAGGTTAGGTTAGGTTAGGTTAGGTTAGGTTAGGTTAGGTTAGGTTAGGTTAGGTTAGGTTAGGTTAGGTTAGGTTAGGTTAGGTTAGGTTAGGTTAGGTTAGGTTAGGTTAGGTTAGGTTAGGTTAGGTTAGGTTAGGTTAGGTTAGGTTAGGTTAGGTTAGGTTAGGTTAGGTTAGGTTAGGTTAGGTTAGGTTAGGTTAGGTTAGGTTAGGTTAGGTTAGGTTAGGTTAGGTTAGGTTAGGTTAGGTTAGGTTAGGTTAGGTTAGGTTAGGTTAGGTTAGGTTAGGTTAGGTTAGGTTAGGTTAGGTTAGGTTAGGTTAGGTTAGGTTAGGTTAGGTTAGGTTAGGTTAGGTTAGGTTAGGTTAGGTTAGGTTAGGTTAGGTTAGGTTAGGTTAGGTTAGGTTAGGTTAGGTTAGGTTAGGTTAGGTTAGGTTAGGTTAGGTTAGGTTAGGTTAGGTTAGATTAGGTTAGGTTAGGTTAGGTTAGGTTAGGTTAGGTTAGGTTAGGTTAGGTTAGGTTAGGTTAGGTTAGGTTAGGTTAGGTTAGGTTAGGTTAGGTTAGGTTAGGTTAGGTTAGGTTAGGTTAGGTTAGGTTAGGTTAGGTTAGGTTAGGTTAGGTTAGGTTAGGTTAGGTTAGGTTAGGTTAGGTTAGGTTAGGTTAGGTTAGGTTAGGTTAGGTTAGGTTAGGTTAGGTTAGGTTAGGTTAGGTTAGGTTAGGTTAGGTTAGGTTAGGTTAGGTTAGGTTAGGTTAGGTTAGGTTAGGTTAGGTTAGGTTAGGTTAGGTTAGGTTAGGTTAGGTTAGGTTAGGTTAGGTTAGGTTAGGTTAGGTTAGGTTAGGTTAGGTTAGGTTAGGTTAGGTTAGGTTAGGTTAGGTTAGGTTAGGTTAGGTTAGGTTAGGTTAGGTTAGGTTAGGTTAGGTTAGGTTAGGTTAGGTTAGGTTAGGTTAGGTTAGGTTAGGTTAGGTTAGGTTAGGTTAGGTTAGGTTAGGTTAGGTTAGGTTAGGTTAGGTTAGGTTAGGTTAGGTTAGGTTAGGTTAGGTTAGGTTAGGTTAGGTTAGGTTAGGTTAGGTTAGGTTAGGTTAGGTTAGGTTAGGTTAGGTTAGGTTAGGTTAGGTTAGGTTAGGTTAGGTTAGGTTAGGTTAGGTTAGGTTAGTTAGGTTAGGTTAGGTTAGGTTAGGTTAGGTTAGGTTAGGTTAGGTTAGGTTAGGTTAGGTTAGGTTAGGTTAGGTTAGGTTAGGTTAGGTTAGGTTAGGTTAGGTTAGGTTAGGTTAGGTTAGGTTAGGTTAGGTTAGGTTAGGTTAGGTTAGGTTAGGTTAGGTTAGGTTAGGTTAGGTTAGGTTAGGTTAGGTTAGGTTAGGTTAGGTTAGGTTAGGTTAGGTTAGGTTAGGTTAGGTTAGGTTAGGTTAGGTTAGGTTAGGTTAGGTTAGGTTAGGTTAGGTTAGGTTAGGTTAGGTTAGGTTAGGTTAGGTTAGGTTAGGTTAGGTTAGGTTAGGTTAGGTTAGGTTAGGTTAGGTTAGGTTAGGTTAGGTTAGGTTAGGTTAGGTTAGGTTAGGTTAGGTTAGGTTAGGTTAGGTTAGGTTAGGTTAGGTTAGGTTAGGTTAGGTTAGGTTAGGTTAGGTTAGGTTAGGTTAGGTTAGGTTAGGTTAGGTTAGGTTAGGTTAGGTTAGGTTAGGTTAGGTTAGGTTAGGTTAGGTTAGGTTAGGTTAGGTTAGGTTAGGTTAGGTTAGGTTAGGTTAGGTTAGGTTAGGTTAGGTTAGGTTAGGTTAGGTTAGGTTAGGTTAGGTTAGGTTAGGTTAGGTTAGGTTAGGTTAGGTTAGGTTAGGTTAGGTTAGGTTAGGTTAGGTTAGGTTAGGTTAGGTTAGGTTAGTTAGGTTAGGTTAGGTTAGGTTAGGTTAGGTTAGGTTAGGTTAGGTTAGGTTAGGTTAGGTTAGGTTAGGTTAGGTTAGGTTAGGTTAGGTTAGGTTAGGTTAGGTTAGGTTAGGTTAGGTTAGGTTAGGTTAGGTTAGGTTAGGTTAGGTTAGGTTAGGTTAGGTTAGGTTAGGTTAGGTTAGGTTAGGTTAGGTTAGGTTAGGTTAGGTTAGGTTAGGTTAGGTTAGGTTAGGTTAGGTTAGGTTAGGTTAGGTTAGGTTAGGTTAGGTTAGGTTAGGTTAGGTTAGGTTAGGTTAGGTTGGTTAGGTTAGGTTAGGTTAGGTTAGGTTAGGTTAGGTTAGGTTAGGTTAGGTTAGGTTAGGTTAGGTTAGGTTAGGTTAGGTTAGGTTAGGTTAGGTTAGGTTAGGTTAGGTTAGGTTAGGTTAGGTTAGGTTAGGTTAGGTTAGGTTAGGTTAGGTTAGGTTAGGTTAGGTTAGGTTAGGTTAGGTTAGGTTAGGTTAGGTTAGGTTAGGTTAGGTTAGGTTAGGTTAGGTTAGGTTAGGTTAGGTTAGGTTAGGTTAGGTTAGGTTAGGTTAGGTTAGGTTAGGTTAGGTTAGGTTAGGTTCGGTTAGGTTAGGTTAGGTTAGGTTAGGTTAGGTTAGGTTAGGTTAGGTTAGGTTAGGGTAAGTTAGGTTAGGTTAGGTTAGGTTAGGTTAGGTTAGGTTAGGTTAGGTTAGGTTAGGTTAGGTTAGGTTAGGTTAGGTTAGGTTAGGTTAGGTTAGGTTAGGTTAGGTTAGGTTAGGTTAGGTTAGGTTAGGTTAGGTTAGGTTAGGTTAGGTTAGGTTAGGTTAGGTTAGGTTAGGTTAGGTTAGGTTAGGTTAGGTTAGGTTAGGTTAGGTTAGGTTAGGTTAGGTTAGGTTAGGTTAGGTTAGGTTAGGTTAGGTTAGGTTAGGTTAGGTTAGGTTAGGTTAGGTTAGGTTAGGTTAGGTTAGGTTAGGTTAGGTTAGGTTAGGTTAGGTTAGGTTAGGTTAGGTTAGGTTAGGTTAGGTTAGGTTAGGTTAGGTTAGGTTAGGTTAGGTTAGGTTAGGTTAGGTTAGGTTAGGTTAGGTTAGGTTAGGTTAGGTTAGGTTAGGTTAGGTTAGGTTAGGTTAGGTTAGGTTAGGTTAGGTTAGGTTAGGTTAGGTTAGGTTAGGTTAGGTTAGGTTAGGTTAGGTTAGGTTAGGTTAGGTTAGGTTAGGTTAGGTTAGGTTAGGTTAGGTTAGGTTAGGTTAGGTTAGGTTAGGTTAGGTAGGTTAGGTTAGGTTAGGTTAGGTTAGGTTAGGTTAGGTTAGGTTAGGTTAGGTTAGGTTAGGTTAGGTTAGGTTAGGTTAGGTTAGGTTAGGTTAGGTTAGGTTAGGTTAGGTTAGGTTAGGTTAGGTTAGGTTAGGTTAGGTTAGGTTAGGTTAGGTTAGGTTAGGTTAGGTTAGGTTAGGTTAGGTTAGGTTAGTTAGGTTAGGTTAGGTTAGGTTAGGTTAGGTTAGGTTAGGTT
>LR990121.1:18663228-18665728 GCA_905147225.2 Euproctis similis
ACTTTTCCCCTAACGTAATTAGGGACCTTAGTTTGGGTGAATGAGTTTTTCAGCGTGCGTGTTTTTAATTTTGAATAGCATACATTATCGTTTACATTATATTTATACAGTTAGTACATTTGTCCTTATTTTTGCTATTTTATAGATATTTGTTTGTTCTTATTCTAATTTACAATTTATTTATTTGGTTTGTTCTTTTTTCATTTTATAAAATACATTTTACTCTTATTTCTAATTCCTTTTTGTTGCAAATTCTCTTAGTTATTTTTACATTAGTATTCCTTGTCTTATATCTATATTTTACACATTTCTTTTATCTTTTATTTCTTGATTTTTGTACTCTTCTGCTCGTTTATACAGTTCAGATAAACAATAAGTCATGTATTACAGGTCAATTTTATCTATATTGTTATCTGCTTAGCAGGTATGACAATTATAATGTGCTATAACTGCACTCTTTAGCCTCATAAATATAGGTACATTTATTTTGTTTCGACTGGACACAAACATATGGACTATGAGGATGTGATCCTCTGGGAGACGTGCCCGCAAGTCATTTGTGGTGTGATAGTTTGTGCTGTTTGGGAGTTGGTGTGTTGTATGTCATCTTATGCAATATCATATTTGTAGAATATGTATTAGCATGTGTTGTGTATGCATGTAGTGCTGTGTGTATGTGCATGTTGTGTTGTATATTATGTAGGTAGGTGTAAGTGAGATTTTGAGTTAATTGGAGACAAATTTTTTATAAATTTTCGTCCAATTATGTCCTAATGGTGAAAAATGTGCAGTGTTTGAGTGAGAGAGAGTTGAGAGTGGAGTCTGGTCGACTTTGTGTGTTACTGTTATTGTTAGGTGTGTTAGTGAGTGTGGAGTGTGTGTGTGCGTGTTGTCTGTCGGTAGCGATGGTTGTCGCAACCGCCGTCAGTGAGGCGCCCGCGGAGAAACGTCAGCTGTAGGCAACTGACGCCCTCGCCAAGGCATCCCACTTTTTGCGGATGGGACACTCATCGCTAAATGCGTGGTGTGTTGTGTCTTTGTGTTTCGCCATGGTGCAGTTTTTGCACGTCGGCGCCTGGGCTGCCAAAAGACTGGGACACCCTGCCTTCAAGTGCGGGCCTCCGCAGTAATTGCAGAGGTCCACACTCTCCGTGCAGAGCCTCCTGCCATGACCGAAACCCAAGCACCTAGTACACTGCACCAGTGGAGATTGGTCCGCCACTTTAACCACCTGCAGGTCGATATAAAGTCTCCCGGCAGAAGTGAGTCGCTGCCAAAGCTTTGGAGCCACTCGGAGGATTGCGTGGCACTCCGAAGGGTCCCTCGCTCTCCTCCGGTACCGGACCTCGGCTTTGGCCTCACTCTCCGAGAGACCCTCCAACAGGTGGCTATTATGGCGGGTGATTGCTTGGATTATGTCGTCGTCAGTGTTGTGCGCTTGTAAGTACTTAAGTACGACCAGGGGGTTTTTGTTTGTGGCCCCCACCACTTTCAAGTGTTCGGTCTTCCTTAGCTGCTCCTCCGCTCTCTCGAGCTCGGCCCTCGTGGCGCAGCTAAGGACCACTCTTCCGTCCTTGACCTTGCGGACTCTCTCGACTTTTATGCCGTTTCGTTTGGCGTCGAGTACCCCCTTTACTCGCTCGATGACCTCAGCGCTAGTCTCCATTGGGTCAGTTGGTGTTATAAGGACCGAGTGAAAAGATTGGAATGCTGGGGGAGTGGGACGTGTTTCAGAGGGGGGACGGGCAGTAATTTCAGCGTAAGAGGGGGGGGTGCTGCTGATAGAGTCAGTGATGACCTGCTCCACTTTCTCTATCGTCTGTTTCGCGATCAGTCTATGGGTGTCTGTCTGTTCAACAGACAGACGCTCCCATAACCGCTGTGTGGAGTTGACTGATGCTACTCCTTCCCTAAGCTGTTCAGAGAGCGTGCCTATCAACTCCTCCTGGACGTTGATCTCCCTTGCGATCGAGCTAACCTTCTCGGTCTGGTCCTCCAACGCTCTGTTGAGTCGGTCAGTCTGTTCCAGTCTTTGATACACTGCATCCACCAGGGATTGCATTGTCCGCGTGGAGTCCTCCTCCCTGCTGATCTGACTCTCCTGCAAGTTGGTTATGGCCTTCTTGACCACACCCAATTCTTGCAGGCATTCCATAAAAAGGGTCCGAGAAGCCCCTTTTTCGTGCTTATGGAGCTTCTCAGACTCCTTGGCCAGTGTCACCATCTTATCAATAATCCCGAAAGTGGCAGTTTTAATTTCCGTTTTGATGTTTCTTCCCTCATTGAGGGTGGCCTTAGCTTTAAGAGCGAGAGCTGCCATCTTGTCAGATAGGACTTCTGCATCCCCGGTGGATCTGCGTTTGGCGGGGAAGTTTGGGCTGGCCATATTGGCGGACTGTCAGTCGGTCTGTATTATTAATAGTAGGACTTGTAAAGTATGTGTGTATAGTGTATACTGTCAGTAATACGTTAAGTGTATACACAGGTACAGACGTTTGAA
>LR990121.1:18670728-18672856 GCA_905147225.2 Euproctis similis
GTGGTTTATATGATTGTATGTATGTAATTGGTGGTTTATTGTATTGTGTGGTGTCGTTATATTATGCATCAATAACAATATTTAATAAAAATATGTATTGGCATGTTGTGTTGCGTGCGTGTGTTATGTATTGTTGCGTGTATGCGATTTAGAATAATTATTGACAAATTCATATAAATTTTTCAGATAATTATGCCTAATTGTGCTAGGTGTGCAGTGTTTGAGTGAGGAGTGGAGAGTGGAGTTTGGTCGACTTTGTGTGTTACTGTTAATGTTAGGTGTGTTAGTGAGTGTGGAGTGTGTGTGTGCGTGTTGTCTGTCGGTAGCGATGGTTGTCGCAACCGCCGTCAGTGAGGCGCCCGCGGAGAAACGTCAGCTGTAGGCAACTGACGCCCTCGCCAAGGCATCCCACTTCTTGCGGATGGGACACTCATCGCTAAATGCGTGGTGTGTTGTGTCTTTGTGTTTCGCCATGGTGCAGTTTTTGCACGTCGGCGCCTGGGCCGCCAAAAGACTGGGACACCCTGCCTTCAAGTGCGGACCTCCGCAGTAATTGCAGAGGTCCACACTCTCCGTGCAGAGCCTCCTGCCATGACCGAACCCCAAGCACCTAGTACACTGCACCAGGGGAGATTGGTCCGCCACTTTAACCACCTGCAGGTCGATATAAAGTCTCCCGGCAGAAGTGAGTCGCTGCCAAAGCTTTGGAGCCACTCGGAGGATTGCGTGGCACTCCGAAGGGTCCCTCGCTCTCCTCCGGTACCGGACCTCGGCTTTGGCCTCACTCTCCGAGAGACCCTCCAACAGGTGGCTATTTTGACGGGTGATTGCTTGGATTATGTCGTCGTCAGTGTTGTGCGCTTGTAAGTATTTGAGCACGACCAGGGGGTTTTTGTTAGTGGCCCCCACCACTTTCAAGTGTTCGGTTTTCCTTAGCTGCTCCTCTGCTCTCTCGAGCTCGGCCCTCGTGGCGCAGCTAAGGACCACTCTTCCGTCCTTGACCTTGCGGACTCTCTCGACTTTTATGCCGTTTCGTTTGGCGTCGAGTGCTCCCTTCACTCGCTCGATGACTTCAGCGCTAGTCTCCATCGGGTCAGTTGGTGTTATAAGGACCGAGTGAAAAGATTGGAAAGCTGGGGGAGTGGGACGTGTTTCAGAGGGGGGACGGGCAGTAATTTCAGCATAAGAGGGGGGGGTGCTACTAATAGAGTCAGTGATGACCTGCTCCACTTTCTCCAAAGTTTGTTTCGCGATCAGTCTATGGGTGTCTGTCTGTTCAACAGACAGACGCTCCCATAACCGCTGTGTAGAGTTGACTGACGCTACTCCCTCCCTAAGCTGCTCTGACAGCGTGCCTATCAACTCCTCCTGAACGTTTATCTCTTTTGCGATAGAGCTAACCTTCTCGGTCTGGTCCTCCAGCGCTCTGGTAAGTCGGTCAGTCTGTTCCAGTCTTAGATACACAGCATCCACCAGGGTTTGCATAGAACGCGTGGAGTCCTCCTCCCTGCTGGTCTGACTCTCCTGCAAGTTGGTTATGGCCTTCTTGACCACACCCAATTCTTGCAGGCATTCCATAAAAAGGGTCCGAGAAGCCCCTTTTTCGTGCTTATGGAGCTTCTCAGACTCCTTGGCCAGTGCCACCATCTTATCTATTATACCAAAAGTGGCTGTCTTAATCTCCGTTTTGATGTTACGGCCCTCATTTAGGGTGGCTTTAGCTTTAGTGGCGAGGGCAGTCATTCTGTCAGACAGCGTTTCCGCATCCCCGGTGGATCTGCGCTTGGGGGGAAAATTTGGGCTGGCCATATTGGCGGACTGTCAGTCGGTCTGTACTTCTAACTGTGGGTCTTGTATAGACTTAAATTGTATAGTGTATACTGTATGTAATTCGTGGAGTGTATACACAAGTACAGAACTTTAAAAAATCACAAAAAGTTAATTTAAACAGTCAAATAAATTTTTCTGTGGGTGTATAGAGCCCAAACAGTAGTCAAAATACAAAGTAAATACAATATTAAAAATAAAATAAAATTCCAAAATTCAAATTCGTCAAATTACATTAATAATTACACTTAAAATAAAGTAAAATTCCAATTAAAATGGGGACAACACAACACACTAATTT
>LR990122.1:2500-10000 GCA_905147225.2 Euproctis similis
CCTAACCTAACCTAACCTAACCTAACCTAACCTAACCTAACCTAACCTAACCTAACCTACCTAACCTAACCTAACCTAACTAACCTAACCTAACCTAACCTAACCTAACCTAACCTAACCTAACCTAACCTAACCTAACCTAACCTAACCTAACCTAACCTAACCTAACCTAACCTAACCTAACCTAACCTAACCTAACCTAACCTAACCTAACCTAACCTAACCTAACCTAACCTAACCTAACCTAACCTAACCTAACCTAACCTAACCTAACCTAACCTAACCTAACCTAACCTAACCTAACCTAACCTAACCTAACCTAACCTAACCTAACCTAACTAACCTAACCTAACCTAACCTAACCTAACCTAACTAACCTAACCTAACCTAACCTAACCTAACCTAACCTAACCTAACCTAACCTAACCTAACCTAACCTAACCTAACCTAACCTAACCTAACCTAACCTAACCTAACCTAACCTAACCTAACCTAACCTAACCTAACCTAACCTAACCTAACCTAACCTAACCTAACCTAACCTAACCTAACCTAACCTAACCTAACCTAACCTAACCTAACCTAACCTAACCTAACCTAACCTAACCTAACCTAACCTAACCTCAACTAACCTAACCTAACCTAACCTAACCTAACCTAACCTAACCTAACCTAACCTAACTAACCTAACCTAACCTAACCTAACCTAACCTAACCTAACCTAACCTAACCTAACCTAACCTAACCTAACCTAACCTAACCTAACCTAACCTAACCTAACCTAACCTAACCTAACCTACCTAACCTAACCTAACCTAACCTAACCTAACCTAACCTAACCTAACCTAACCTAACCTAACCTAACCTAACCTAACCTAACCTAACCTAACCTAACCTAACCTAACCTAACCTAACCTAACCTAACCTAACCTAACCTAACCTAACCTAACCTAACCTAACCTAACCTAACCTAACCTAACCTAACCTAACCTAACCTAACCTAACCTAACCTAACCTAACCTAACCTAACCTAACCTAACCTACCTAACCTAACCTAACCTAACCTAACCTAACCTAACCTAACCTAACCTAACCTAACCTAACCTAACCTAACCTAACCTACACCTAACCTAACCTAACCTAACCTAACCTAACCTAACCTAACCTAACCTAACCTAACCTAACCTAACCTAACCTAACCTAACCTAACCTAACCTAACCTAACCTAACCTAACCTAACCTAACCTAACCTAACCTAACCTAACCTAACCTAACCTACCTAACCTAACCTAACCTAACCTAACCTAACCTAACCTAACCTAACCTAACCTAACCTAACCTAACCTAACCTAACCTAACCTAACCTAACCTAACCTAACCTAACCTAACCTAACCTAACCTAACCTAACCTAACCTAACCTAACCTAACCTAACCTAACCTAACCTAACCTAACCTAACCTAACCTAACCTAACCTAACCTAACCTAACCTAACCTAACCTAACCTAACCTAACCTAACCTAACCTAACCTAACCTAACCTAACCTAACCTAACCTAACCTAACCTAACCTAACCTAACCTAACCTAACCTAACCTAACCTAACCTAACCTAACCTAACTAACCTAACCTAACCTAACCTAACCTAACCTAACCTAACCTAACCTAACCTAACCTAACCTAACCTAACCTAACCTAACCTACCTAACCTAACCTAACCTAACCTAACCTAACCTAACTAACCTAACCTAACCTAACCTAACCTAACCTAACCTAACCTAACCTAACCTAACCTAACCTAACCTAACCTAACCTAACCTAACCTAACCTAACCTAACCTAACCTAACCTAACCTAACCTAACCTAACCTAACCTAACCTAACCTAACCTAACCTAACCTAACCTAACCTAACCTAACCTAACCTAACCTAACCTAACCTAACCTAACCTAACCTAACCTAACCTAACCTAACCTAACCTAACCTAACCTAACCTAACCTAACCTAACCTAACCTAACCTAACCTAACCTAACCTAACCTAACCTAACCTAACCTAACCTAACCTAACCTAACCTAACCTAACCTAACCTAACCTAACCTAACCTAACCTAACCTAACCTAACCTAACCTAACCTAACCTAACCTAACCTAACCTAACCTAACCTAACCTAACCTAACCTAACCTAACCTAACCTAACCTAACCTAACCTACTAACCTAACCTAACCTAACCTAACCTAACCTAACCTAACCTAACCTAACCTAACCTAACCTAACCTAACCTAACCTAACCTAACCTAACCTAACCTAACCTAACCTAACCTAACCTAACCTAACCTAACCTAACCTAACCTAACCTAACCTAACCTAACCTAACCTAACCTAACCTAACCTAACCTAACCTAACCTAACCTAACCTAACCTAACCTAACCTAACCTAACCTAACCTAACCTAACCTAACCTAACCTAACCTAACCTAACCTAACCTAACCTAACCTAACCTAACCTAACCTAACCTAACCTAACCTAACCTAACCTAACTAACCTAACCTAACCTAACCTAACCTAACCTAACCTAACCTAACCTAACCTAACCTAACCTAACCTAACCTAACCTAACCTAACCTAACCTAACCTAACCTAACCTAACCTAACCTAACCTAACCTAACCTAACCTAACCTAACCTAACCTAACCTAACCTAACCTAACCTAACCTAACTAACCTAACCTAACCTAACCTAACCTAACTAACCTAACCTAACCTAACCTAACCTAACCTAACCTAACCTAACCTAACCTAACCTAACCTAACCTAACCTAACCTAACCTAACCTAACCTAACCTAACCTAACCTAACCTAACCTAACCTAACCTAACCTAACCTAACCTAACCTAACCTAACTAACCTAACCTAACCTAACCTAACCTAACCTAACCTAACCTAACCTAACCTAACCTAACCTAACCTAACTAACCTAACCTAACCTAACCTAACCTAACCTAACCTAACCTAACCTAACCTAACCTAACCTAACCTAACCTAACCTAACCTAACCTAACCTAACCTAACCTAACCTAACCTAACCTAACCTAACCTAACCTAACCTAACCTAACCTAACCTAACCTAACCTAACCTAACCTAACCTAACCTAACCTAACCTAACCTAACTAACCTAACCTAACCTAACCTAACCTAACCTAACCTAACCTAACCTAACCTAACCTAACCTAACCTAACCTAACCTAACCTAACCTAACCTAACCTAACCTAACCTAACCTAACCTAACCTAACCTAACCTAACCTAACCTAACCTAACCTAACCTAACCTAACCTAACCTAACCTAACCTAACCTAACCTAACCTAACCTAACTAACCTAACCTAACCTAACCTAACCTAACCTAACCTAACCTAACCTAACCTAACCTAACCTAACCTAACCTAACCTAACCTAACCTAACCTAACCTAACTAACCTAACCTAACCTAACCTAACCTAACCTAACCTAACCTAACCTAACCTAACCTAACCTAACCTAACCTAACCTAACCTAACCTAACCTAACCTAACCTAACCTAACCTAACCTAACCTAACCTAACCTAACCTAACCTAACCTAACCTAACCTAACCTAACCTAACCTAACCTAACCTAACCTAACCTAACCTAACCTAACCTAACCTAACCTAACCTAACCTAACCTAACCTAACCTAACCTAACCTAACCTAACCTAACCTAACCTAACCTAACCTAACCTAACCTAACCTAACCTAACCTAACCTAACCTAACCTAACCTAACCTAACCTAACCTAACCTAACTCAACCTAACCTAACCTAACCTAACCTAACCTAACCTAACCTAACCTAACCTAACCTAACCTAACCTAACCTAACCTAACCTAACCTAACCTAACCTAACCTAACCTAACCTAACCTAACCTAACCTAACCTAACCTAACCTAACCTAACCTAACCTAACCTAACCTAACCTAACCTAACCTAACCTAACCTAACCTAACCTAACCTAACCTAACCTAACCTAACCTAACCTAACCTAACCTAACCTAACCTAACCTAACCTAACCTAACCTAACCTAACCTAACCTAACCTAACCTAACCTAACCTAACCTAACCTAACCTAACCTAACCTAACCTAACCTAACCTAACCTAACCTAACCTAACCTAACCTAACCTAACCTAACCTAACCTAACCTAACCTAACCTAACCTAACCTAACCTAACCTATCCTAACCTAACCTAACCTAACCTAACCTAACCTAACCTAACCTAACCTAACCTAACCTAACCTAACCTAACCTAACCTAACCTAACCTAACCTAACCTAACCTAACCTAACCTAACCTAACCTAACCTAACCTAACCTAACCTAACCTAACCTAACCTAACCTAACCTAACCTAACCTAACCTAACCTAACCTAACCTAACCTAACCTAACCTAACCTAACCTAACCTAACCTAACCTAACCTAACCTAACCTAACCTAACCTAACCTAACCTAACCTAACCTAACCTAACCTAACCAACCTAACCTAACCTAACCTAACCTAACCTAACCTAACCTAACCTAACCTAACCTAACCTAACCTAACCTAACCTAACCTAACCTAACCTAACCTAACCTAACCTAACCTAACCTAACCTAACCTAACCTAACCTAACCTAACCTAACCTAACCTAACCTAACCTAACCTAACCTAACCTAACCTAACCTAACCTAACCTAACCTAACCTAACCTAACCTAACCTAACCTAACCTAACCTAACCTAACCTAACCTAACCTAACCTAACCTAACCTAACCTAACCTAACCTAACCTAACCTAACCTAACCTAACCTAACCTAACCTAACCTAACCTAACCTAACCTAACCTAACCTAACCTAACCTAACCTAACCTAACCTAACCCCTAACCTAACCTAACCTAACCTAACCTAACCTAACCTAACCTAACCTAACCTAACTAACCTAACCTAACCTAACCTAACCTAACCTAACCTAACCTAACCTAACCTAACCTAACCTAACCTAACCTAACCTAACCTAACCTAACCTAACCTAACCTAACCTAACCTAACCTAACCTAACCTAACCTAACCTAACCTAACCTAACCTAACCTAACCTAACCTAACCTAACCTAACCTAACCTAACCTAACCTAACCTAACCTAACCTAACCTAACCTAACCTAACCTAACCTAACCTAACCTAACCTAACCTAACCTAACCTAACCTAACCTAACCTAACCTAACCTAACCTAACCTAACCTAACCTAACCTAACCTAACCTAACCTAACCTAACCTAACCTAACCTAACTAACCTAACCTAACCTAACCTAACCTAACCTAACCTAACCTAACCTAACCTAACCTAACCTAACCTAACTAACCTAACCTAACCTAACCTAACCTAACCTAACCTAACTAACCTAACCTAACCTAACCTAACCTAACCTAACCTAACCTAACCTAACCTAACCTAACCTAACCTAACCTAACCTAACCTACTAACCTAACCTAACCTAACCTAACCTAACCTAACCTAACCTAACCTAACCTAACCTAACCTAACCTAACCTAACCTAACCTAACCTAACCTAACCTAACCTAACCTAACCTAACCTAACCTAACCTAACCTAACCTAACCTAACCTAACCTAACCTAACCTAACCTAACCTAACCTAACCTAACCTAACCTAACCTAACCTAACCTAACCTAACCTAACCTAACCTAACCTAACCTAACCTAACCTAACCTAACCTAACTAACCTAACCTAACCTAACCTAACCTAACCTAACCTAACCTAACCTAACCTAACCTAACCTAACCTAACCTAACCTAACCTAACCTAACCTAACCTAACCTAACCTAACCTAACCTAACCTAACCTAACCTAACCTAACCTAACCTAACCTAACCTAACCTAACCTAACCTAACCTAACCTAACCTAACCTAACCTAACCTAACCTAACCTAACCTAACCTAACCTAACCTAACCTAACCTAACCTAACCTAACCTAACCTAACCTAACCTAACCTAACCTAACCTAACCTAACCTAACCTAACCTAACCTAACCTAACCTAACCTAACCTAACCTAACCTAACCTAACCTAACCTAACCTAACCTAACCTAACCTAACCTAACCTAACCTAACCTAACCTAACCTAACCTAACCTAACCTAACCTAACCTAACCTAACCTAACCTAACCTAACCTAACCTAACCTAACCTAACCTAACCTAACCTAACCTAACCTAACCTAACCTAACCTAACCTAACCTAACCTAACCTAACCTAACCTAACCTAACCTAACCTAACCTAACCTAACCTAACCTAACCTAACCTAACCTAACCTAACCTAACCTAACCTAACCTACCTAACCAGTCTGCGCTCGACCGCCACCCAGAGCGCCACGAATTAGGCCGCTCCGCGTTCAAAAATTCAAAAAATTGGTCTTTTTCGCGATTTTTGAACTTTAAAAAGTGTCTACATATGTTTCTCAGTGATATCTAAGTGTGTGCTAAACTGTGCAGCGATACACCCAAAATTGTGGATTTTTTTCTGAACAAAAACTTATTTTGAGGTTAGTCTTACCCAAAAAATTTTCAGTTTTTGGTCAAAAACTTTTGATTTTAAGCGGGCCGTCGTGTATCGGCTATTGTGATTCTGTTTTATTTATGACTCTCCATCTATCTACCAAATTTGAACGCTATCGGACAATTATTTAGTGATTTACAGACAATTTTCAAAAAACCACGTGGTGACTAACTTCTTAAATACAATAGCCACAACCAAACGTAATACTTCGTTAGAACCGCGTTAAAAAGCCCTTTACAGGGAAACATCAACCAACATTGTGTGATACATACTTTGGAAGTTATTGGACATTTTTTAAAAAACATTTATTTTTTCCATTTACTTTCACATTGAAAGCTCTATATCTAAAAATCCAAAGCGATAACCTACCTTTTTTATTACTTTATTTTATTTCACATATATCAGTGCACATACCTACCAAGTTTCAGATTTTTCCCGCTCATAGTTTTTAAGATAATAATTTTTCAATCATATAAGGTAATTTTCCTTCCCGCCACGTGCTCCCTCATCTTTCATCCTAGGAGCATGTTGTAGGTGTCATTCGAACCGCCTCGGCGTGCTGATTCCAACGATATATCACACGCCCCCCTACAGCATCTTCTTCACATAAACCAACGCTATTTTCAGGTGTGTACCAAAATTTCAAAAACGCTCTTACCCCTCCTGAAAAATTTCTCAGGAAGACTTCTTGTTTTTTTCACATTATCTTACAGTATAACTATCCAGAACTGGAGACACCAATTTTGGAATTTTTCTCATCAATAGTTTTTTATTTATTGAATTTTTTCTTCAAAATGGTAATTTTCGCCATCACCGAATAACTTGGTTTCTCAATTATCTCGGAAAGTACGCGTCGTAGCGCAATTCTGA